>JAMPIV010012175.1:0-326148 GCA_024509875.1 Oreohelix idahoensis
TTGTCTGTTGATATCTTTTCCTCTTCTGTTGCGATCTACCGCGACCATTATTGCCTCTGCAATTATCATTAAAGTCCCTACTGTAATTTTTATCCTGGTTTGTGTTCCAGTTTCCATAACTGTCATTACCATCTCTATGCTGTTGAGAACTTCTATTATCTTGGTATTGAGGTCTCTGCAAAAAATATTTTCCTCTATACCGATTACCTTTATGAAAATTTCTAAAGTTACCGGGAACAGAATATCGTGTAATATTAGGTTGTCTCCAGTTCTGGGAAGAAGAATCTCCCTGAAATTGATTACCATGGTTCTGGGCATAATTACGGTTACTCTTTTTATTGAAATTTTGCTGGCTAACCTGAAATTTACGCATAAAATTCGGGCCATAAGGTGCTGCCGAAGCAACTGGCAGACCTTCTTTTACCTTAGAGTTGCTAATGGTTATGTGAGGATGTGCAGTAACATACTGGCTACAGTATTCTTCCATTTCTTTTATATTTTTAGGCTTACGCTCATGAAGAAAAGAAAGAAAAGCTTCATTAACAGAAGACATAACCTTGTCTCTAAGAAGTAAGTCCATGAGGGCTTCAAATGTACTTTCTGTCTTAGAAAGCTCAACCCATCGCAAAACAACAAATCCAAAAAAAAAAGTAAGACGTATGCCTGAGATGAATTCTGAGAATTCAACTCCAGTTTCTGGTAACATGTTTTTAAATTTAAGACGATATCCGTCTTCGTTAAGTTGGTACTTCTTTAACAATGCCGCCCTGACAACCTCATAGTTGTTCTTGTCAGGCACATCTACCATACCCAACAAAGTCAAAGCATCACCTCTAAGTATCTTGGACAGATGATAAACATATAATGTTTTATCTATATTATGCACCTTACATGCACTTTCAAATCTATCTAGATAAAATGTTATATCATCAATTGAAGCATTGAATGCTGGTAAATTAAGCTTGAAATCAACAGCACTAGACTTATTAGCAGATGATACCTTATTAGCATCATTAGCATTACTAGATAATTTCAACTTTTCTAACTCCAAAGCTAAGAGTTTTTCTTCATGTTCCATTTTTGCTTTTCTCTCATCAGCTTCTCTTTGTAACCTTCTTTCTTCAGCCTCAGCCTGTAACTTTCTTTCTTCAGCCTCAGCCTGTTTTTCTAATCTTTTATTTTCAGCCTCTATTTCAAGTCTCTTAATTTCAGCTTCTTTTTCAAGTCTCTTATTTTCAGCTTCTTTTTCAAGTCTCTTATTTTCAGCTTCTTTTTCAAGTCTCTTATTTTCAGCTTCTTTTTCAAGTCTCTTATTTTCAGCCTCTCTTTTTTGTTTTTCCATTTCCATTTGTAATCTCTTTTCATCTACCTGCATCTGCAGTTTTAAATTTTCAGCATCTATTCTCTTTTGTTCAGTTAGTTCTTTCATTTTCTTTTCCTCCGACTTCAATGCCTTGGCATATTGAACAGTCGCAAATTCTTCTAATTTATCACCTGTCTTCCCAAGGGCTTTACCCTGCTCAATAAAGTACTCAAATGTAGACATGATGTCTAAAATGTGAGTACAGAACCTGAAATAATTAATTATCTTATTTCAATCTTAATAGCAACAAGACTTAATAAAGTGCTTGTATAATTACTATGTTTACTCCAATCTCTGTGGGAAACAAGACATGACACCAATTTGTATTATCAGTTGTACAATAATATCACAAGTCACCTCTTAATTATCAGTGCACTACCCAAATCAGTGCATAACCATCAGTTATTTATCATAACTGCACTACAATAGTGCATAAGGAAAAAAAAACCACCAGCTAGTTATGATAAGTGCACTATAGATCAATAGTGCATGAGCATATATGTAACAATAGTGAAAGCTAACTATGCAAGAACTATGCAAACAATAACAAGACAATGTAAACAATAACAAAGTACCAACAATGTAAACAAAACAAAGATCAAAGTCAATGTAAACAATAACAAAGATCAGAGTCAATGTAAACAATAACAAAGATCAACGTCAATGTAAACAATAACAAAGATCAGAGTCAATGTAAACAATAACAAAGATCAAACAATACGAAAACATTCGCATAAGTCAAATAAATAAACAGCGAAACTAAAAAGAATATGATGACAGAATGCGAAGATATGACAAACAAATGACGCTACAGTATATACACAAAAATTTACGTGAAGAACTGAATAATAGAAAAGAGGAGACCTACAAATACAAACAATTGAAATCGAAACTAAAAAACAGAAAGAAAGAGAGAAACAAAAAAAAAAAAAATATATACAAAAAACGAAAATAAAGCACAACTCGTCACAACTAAACAGATATAGCAACGATTGTCGCTAGCAAATTTCACAGTAGGAAATTCGCACAGTCCCTAACGAAAACGCTAACAGTAGAACCTCTGTGACGTGGTATCAACTACTGATAGACACCGCCCAACCGAGAAAACCCGCAGAAATATAAACATATAAATACAAATCCAAATAACATATAACATGTAAACATATAAAGAGTGCGAAAAATGTGATAGACAGAAGGCTCAGTTAGAACATAAGGGTGTGGTGAAGTGGGATGTTATAAATATTTATAGGGGACTTAGTGTACTGACTGAGATCAGCTGTGAAGGTATCTATATCTATTAAGAGTAGTGTATTATAGATAACCTTACTTGCTACCACATATCTCTATATCTCAGTCAGAATTATTCTGGAATAGTGTGATGCTACGTTATGTGTCTAGGGTATGAGTATGGTGAAGTGTAATTCACAACAACAGACAGATAAACAATTTAATTTAATCCACTACACTTGACAACACTGTGACACTCACATACATATAACACTCTATGAGAATATCTTAAAGGAGGCACTGATAACTTTTCAATTAACAATATGTATTAATTGCTATCATAAAGGTATATGTGTCCTGATTCAAACACAAAGGAACCAGGAATCACAATCAATTTTAATTACAAGTATATGTACAGACTTTATCAATATGAATATCGTAGTGACATATATTATTAAAAATATCCTATGTGTGTCAGTTGTGTAGTAGTAATATGAGGTAATACTGGTTTTGTTTTGTTCAAGCTCTGTTGGTATTTGTCATCATGACTTCAATAGTTTGTCTTTAGGGACTAGTGTTGGAGATGTTCTCAGTTCCTGATATTAAGACAATTAAATTCCCCTCTGAATGTTATTTTTACAAAGTCATTTCAAGATGAGGGGACATAATGTTGAGCTCAGCTGGCCAACTCTGCTTATCTTGCGTGATGGCGGCAGGAGAAGACTCCTCTGCTCGAATTCTCCTCTGGGCTCTGGAGACACCTCACTGATAGCTAAAAGGACCAAGGAGTATGCTGTCCGACACTGGATTCAGCACAGCTCTGACCAGGTGCTGCTCAGTACCATCAAGACCACTGTCCCTGAAATCAAGAAGGATGTACCTTCTACTTCATAACTAACTTATACTCTCTTTTACACTGATCACAATACAGCACAAACATTGAGTTCAGAGCGTTAGGCCAACTATCAGCTTCATTCTGAAGTACTTTATACCAGCATTAACCTCCTTAATGGTTACTACGCCTCTGCAATTCCAGCATTATTTCTTTCTAGTCAATCATCTAGGTGTCAGTGTACTATTTGGCCATTCCATGCCGTTTGACTTTCCTCCGACACCCTCTGTTCAGGCTGGAGCATTATGGGCTTTATCTCCTGTTTGCCACTGAACTACACATATATATACAGGCATAAATTAACAATTTACATTCAATTTTCATTAAAAGATACTGAATGGTTCAAGCTTACCACAATTTCATGGAAATAAACACAGATACGTTGATTAGCAATGAATTCTGGCACAATTACTGGCACAAATTCCCATCTGCTTATGTTCCAGGCTTTTATTTAACACAAATATGAGCTGGCTTCAACGCACTGTTGCTTTATCAAGATCATTTAAACAAGTGGTCTCGAACTAACGCTCCCAAGGGAGTATATCAGCGAGTCTAGCCAATGAGGCCACGTTTCGACAAGTGTTTGAAAAAATGTTACCTTTCCCCGTTTCCCCTAACAACGAAAGATAGTATTTATAGTCCGACCAATCGTGGTTAGGCTTTCATTTGTTGCGCTCCAATCAATTGGGAGTTTACATGGTAGGCTATTTATGTAACGTAAGGTTTTTTTCAAACACGTTATAAAAAAAATTTTATGAGCAGAAATGATTCCATGCTGTCAGGCATCCTCACTATTTTATTTTGGGTATAATTTATTAATTCCTGGACTATTTGCGTAACGTTTTACATATTATTTGTCAGCAAGCCCTAAGGAACCCAAATATACCAATTTGAAAGAGCTACGTGGCTGCGTTCAAAATATGTATTTTCTACCTCCTGTTTCGAAGATGTGCTGTCTGGGTACTGTTATGTTTTCAACCGTAAACCCATCTAATGTTGTCTTTCCTAATAAGAGATTTCAGGATTTATAAACCTAACTCTGGGAAAGGGTAGTGTATTTTATCACTGTCCGTCTGAAAAAAAATTAGTGCATGTAGACTTACACGCGTGATGGCAGCATTTGTGTATCGCGCGACGCGTGTTGCATGCGTTCCTGATTTTCAGCCCTCCCCTCTCTCTTTATCCTTTTGTCCATCTGTTCGTTCGTTTTGGTAACGCAGTGTAGAAAAAGACATGAATGGAATTTAAAATTTAGGTCAACTTGCATATCTCAAGGTTTTTCTTAGAAATACAGCACACGTTTCATTGAAGAAAGCGGGTATAATACAGTAAGCTTTTACTATCAACGTGAAAGCGTTACAATTTGCAGACGAAGCATAAAACAAAGGGGATTTCGAGTACTGTCATTGTGACAGCACTGTTCTTTACCATTCTTCTTCCTTTCTTTATTATATGTATTTATTAGGCTTTATATTTACTTGATAATTTATATATGTGGATTAGAATATTCCACGACAAAGGGCACAGTTCACAAACAAAACAGGCCACTTAACTTCTATGTATCCACAACGTCAGCACAGTTCAGAACAGGATGTGATCAGCATTCTTAGGACAATGATCCAACGTTGATCCATATCTGCTCTCGTAAACTGCCATGACGAAGGAAATGAGCTTCTAACAGGAAACAGCTTCTGACAGGAAACAGCTTCTGAACTTGACCTTCTGAATCTGCAACAGTAATTCTGAGACCGGAACAGTTGTTACGGCACTTGTCCTTCTTCTCAACAGATCAGGAAATCCATTCGCTCGGTACTTGTCCTTCTATTTGTAGACAAACTTCAATACCGCCGAGCAGCGCCGGGTAGTTTCAAAATATCAACAACTGTCAGTACTGCTGCGTCTTTCAAAAAATTTCATCAAAGGTGATGAATAGCAACTGCAATGTTGTCTTGTAGTCTGCTGATGATGTCTGGGTTTGTTGACTCCCTTGAGAGTTGGTACCAGAATAAACCAACTATTGGCCACCATGAATTGATAAGGGTGGAATTAGGATGCCGTCAAACTACCACCTCTATCGACACCAGGTATTACAATGCAAGATGTGGGTGTCTTATCTGGTTTAGATTGTTGCTGTGTGTGTGTTGCAGTAGAACAGTTCACAGGGTACACCACAGGCAACATGACGTGTAGAGTCATAAAATGGTAACTTCGCTTTAGGTTTATACCATTTATTGCACGCCACAAAACAGTCATGATACTTATGTTATCATCAGCATAGTATAACGAATGCAGCATTCAAACTCATGTTAACTGACAGTCATGTAGAAGTCAATACTCAATAGTTGTATGGAAAACAAATATCATAGCGAAGCTTGATAAATAATACATATAACTTCTGCAACCGTGGTCAGCTGCAGATCCTTAATGTTCATAGACAATAATAATTATTCCTTCCTGATGCTAGCAGATCAGATGTATACAATACGTCCGTTTACTGTCTGCACGTGAGTAGCATACATGGATTACAGGTCAGCTCGACCTTTATAACCTTCCTAAGTCTAACCATCTGACTTGGACGTGATCTCTGATATAACGAATCCTGGAACACAGACAATAGTCTTGTTGGTCTAGAGCGACCCATAGATATATAACTAGTTCAGGTATAAAGATACCGGTGACTTAATCCTAGTCAAAGTACCTCTCCATTTTGAATCACACAGGCGAGCAAAAAAGGCGACAAAATGACGAACCTCTAGATGATAGCCTAAAGTTCGATACAAGAGGAATTACCTTATTTCGGAAAATCAACCATGAACATATGCCTCCAGGCAGGCTTGAATAATACGGGGAAATAGTCTAGTTAGCTAACTAACTCACAAAGACAATGTATTTCCCTCAGAGAATCACAAGACGCAAGTCGCGTCCGCTCGCTAATCAGTCCATTTCTCAACTCCCCGACCTGGGCGGAACAAAAAACGACAACCAAGTCGAGACATGCGCAGAGTGACAATCTCTGAGTCGCTGTTCACAATAAGACGATTCTAAGAACATTCGAGATAAAAGTCTTACACAGTCGCGCCTTTTATGGACATGAACAGAAGCGTTAAGAAAGGTTTCAAACATCTACAACAGTTGACTGATACTACCAAATAAGGAGATATGGTCACGCTTCGTTCAAGACATTATAGACCGAACGTGTCTCTATACAAGAGGAGGTAAACTCATAAAAAATAGCAGTATCGATATATCGGATTCTGTCCCTTTGACCATAAAATATATATAACATGCATTTCAGTCAAATAATGATCATACATACGAAAAACGATCATACAAAGACTTTGGAAAAAAGTAATTATTGTGCGTAACATACACCAAACAAACATAATATTCAGGGAGAGGGGTGTTTCCAGTTAGATATTTAATTGACTTTTACTTGCCAAAAGTCATATGTATTGTAAGAACATCATCAGACCTTCACATTTAATCCTAACGCAAATATTTTATTCTTATAATTAGTATCTTGAATTTACTACACTTATACGAGGTCTGGTCAAAAAGTATCCGACCTTTTATTTTTCCAGGGAAAACAAAATGATATACAGGAGGTTTCTCTGGTGGATACAGCGGAGAAGACCTTCCTGCGCATGCGTGAATTTTTTCCCTTCCAAAGACAGTGTCAGTCGTCTGCAATTAGTGTACGCGCGAGCTGTGGTAGCAGTGTTGCCACAGCTGGGTATTTTTTACTAGATCTGGGTTTTTGGGATTCCGTCTGGGTATCAGGGTATTTTTGTTTCAAATCTGCATAAATCTGGGTATATTTGACAATTGGCATTTACAATGTATGTATATTCTGTGCACTGAGCATTATACATTATATTTATATTATAATTAAATGTAAAAAATTATGTGCTTTATATTTTTTATTCCACTTAAATTTAATTCTTGTTTTTAACCACATCAATGACGTTGTTTTTTTTACTCGTTTACATCAACTATCTATTTCCTGTTATTCTGTTAATGGCTGTCATCTACAATACTCAGTCATTTTTGCGATGTTTTTTAAAGTATTCTTTTTAAATTTTAGACTTAAGCTGATAAACAGCATATTGTTTATTTATTATTATTTTTTTTTATTATTATAAGATTATAAAATGAGCGATGATGAAGGTAAGCTAGGTAGTTGTAGCAGCATGACGACACACACGCCACCGCGTAAAAAAGTGAAGCCATGGTATCATCAGGCTTTTTGTGAGGAATGGCTCACAGACAGCGAACTGAAGGATTGGATAAAGCCGGACTCTGGCAATCGCTATGCTGCGATTTGTACAGTCTGTTCCTGTACATTAACTAATGCCAACAACACAGCTTTATTGACACATAAAAGCACACAGAAGCACATGAAAAACTTCGAAGCCAAAAGCAAAACTCTGAGCATTAACAAGTTTTTCATCAAACCAAAAGAGCCATGTCTCGAAGACAAAATTGCTAAAGCGGAGATACTGTTGTCGGCTTTAATGGCATAACATAATACTCCGTTTTCGCAAACTGATCATTTGATTTAATATGCAAGCAGATGTTTCCAGACAGCACAATTGCTCAAAAAATGTCCCTGAAGCGCAACAAGCTTTTGTGTGAAACAGTTTCCAACCGAATACTAGCCAAGCAAGCAGTTGCCAAAGATGGAGTTTGTCATAAGTTTAATCCTAGTAAAAGCGTGGTTGAAGATGTGCGTGAAGGACGTTGTCGGCAGAGATATGCAAAGATTTTAGATCTCCACAATCAAGATTCCACGTTGTTAATTCTTGCATATGATCTTGACGAAGGAGAAGTTGTCGACATGGATGCCGAGTCGCTGACAAGTGACAATTTTCAACAGTAACAAGTTACAACTTATATTTGATTTGAGGAACATGTTGTTAATGCAACTACTGTAAGTATGTTACTGTTAAAATATCTCATTTTCAAGAGTTCATATATTGGGGGGGGTGTTAATAAAATCATTTTTATATAATTGTGAATTTTTGGTAATAAAAAATAAAATAAAAATGAAGAGATAAATAAAAATTGGTAGCACACAGCTTATGTGTGCTAAAGTTGCACTAAAAGATTGTGTAAGCATCGTCTATCTCATGTATTTGAGGCATAAAATAATCTGGGTATTTCTGGGTTTTTTTAAGAAGAAAATCTGGGTTTATCTCTACAACTTGAGTGGCAACCTTGTGTGGTAGTAACAAGCCGTCGGATTTTTGTTTGTCACGAAATGACGGAACGTTTTGAACAGCGGTATTGCATTAAATTTTGCCAAAAGCTCGGTGATACCCAAGTAGAAACCATTCGAAAGATTCAACAAGATTTTGGCGATGAAGCCATGAGCATTACACAAATTAAGGAGTGGTACAACCGTTTCAAAGATGGCCGCACATCGGTGGATAGCGAGCCACGTTCCAGTAGACCATCAACAAGCCGAAACGACGTGGTCGTTCACGAAGTGCGAACTTGCAGAACCGTCGTATCACCATCCGAGAACTTACACATGAGGTGGGGATAAGCCACGGTTCAGTACAATCCATATTGACGGAGGATTTGAACTTCCAGACGGAGTTGCTTCTGCTCCATCGTTAACAGCTTCGGCACGAATTTAGCGCCCACTCCTCCGCAAGTTCAAATCCTCTGTCAATATGGATTGTACTGAACCGTGGCTTATCCCCACCTCGTGTGTAAGTTCTTGGATGGTGATGCGACGGTTCTGCATGACCAAAGTCCGCACTTCGTGAATGACCACGTCGTTTCGGCTTGTTGATGGTCTAAAATAAAAAATCCGACGGCTTGTTACTACCACAGCTCGCGCGTACACTAATTGCAAACGACTGACACTGTCTTTGGGAGGGAAAAAAATTCACGCATGCGTAGGAAGGTCTTCTCCACTGTATCCACCAGAGAAACCTCCTGTATATCATTTTTTTTTCCCGGAAAAAAAAAGGTCGGATACTTTTTGACCAGATCTCGTATATCCTACTTTTAACCCAACCACCAATGAGAAACCTTGACAATTTTCAAGGTTAACAATCATCATGTGACGTATTCTTTCCAGAACGTTGTCTCCATTACAGCTGCTCTGAACGCATCACGATTCTGGGCAAGTCGACCTGCATCAGCCAAAGACAAGTTCAGACTCTCTGTGATGTCCTGGGTCCACCGTCGTCTAGGTCGACCCCTTCCCCTTTTTCCAGGGACCATGCCTTCCATCACTGTTTTTTCCAGACTATTATGTCTTTTTATATGACCGAAAAATTTCAGCTTCCTTATTGCGATGGTATTTAGGAGCCAATGTTCCTGTACGTTTAGTGAGTGCAGTACTTCTCTGTTGGTCTTTTTTTCTGTCCAGGGTATTCTCAACATCCTTCTGTAGCATTTCATTTCGAATGATGTAATCTTTTTTGCAACTGTTTTATTGAGTGTCCAAGTCTCGCAGCCGTATGTTGTTTACTGTATAAATATACATGCTCTGATCAGTTGTAACTTTGTTTCTTTGCTTGTGCCTTGCCATAGGTTTTTCATCTGTATTAGCTTATGTGAAGCAATTGCAAGTCTTCTTTTAATTTCTACTGCACAGTCGCCAGAGCCTGTTAATGATTGATCCTAAGTATTCGAATTCATTGACACTTTCCAGTTCTTCGTTATCAATTTCAATTTCTTGGTTTGGTCTTTTACTTTGTCTGTTGTCAATACTTTGGTCTTCTTGGTGTTTAGGTATAGATTCTGGGCCTCGCTGTGTTTTTTGGTGGACAGAAGTAATTGTTCAAGTCCTTTTGGGTTGGTCGATAGGAGGACTGTGTCGTCAGCATATCTGATTTCCGGGATCTGGTACCCGCCGATGTTAAATGAGTCAAACTCTGTGTGTTCTTGGTCATCTCTTACGTTTCTCATGATATTCTCGGCATAAATGTTAAACAGGTAAGGGGAAAGGGTACAGCCTTGTCTTACTCCTTTCTGTACTTCAAACCATTCTGATGTTTCCCCCTCTATTCTTACGGCTGCCTGTTGTTCTTGGTACAGCAGTGCGATGAGTTGTATAAGGTGGTTTGGAAATCCCATATTTTTCATAATAGCCCATAACTGCTGATGTTGTACACAATCGAAAGCTTTGGTGTAATCAATGAAACAAGTATGTAGGTCAACGTTGAATTCTCTACACTTTTCTATGATGATCCTCATGTTGAATATATGATCTCTAGTGCCTCTACCTGGTCGAAAACCCGCCTGTACTTCATTTATTTCTGTTTCTAGCTTTTGTTGCATTCTTTTCATTATGATTTGTAAAAGTATTTTGCTGGCATGGCTTATAAGAGCTATAGTTCTGTAGTTTGTGCACAGTTTCAGGTTGCCCTTTTTTGGCAAGGGTATGTAAATTGATCGTTAGGTTAACAATAAAAGATCAAATTTACTGTGGACAGCAACTATATTTATTATTACATAGGGCCTACTAAGGCCTTTGCTATTGAGGTGTTAAGAATAGACAGACCTAGGGAACTGCATAATATAGTCAAACATTATTTAACACGAACAAATGTTAATATATAGTGGCTGGGAATGTGAAGGTCTGATGCTGTTCTTACAATGCATTTAACATTTAGCAGATGGAAGTCAATTAAATATCTGTTAAAGTCAGTTATATGACTGGAACCACCAGGCCTTTAAACCCCACCACTTAATATTATTCTTGTTCAGAGTTTCTTCTTGATTTTGTTATTTTGTTTGTTATTTTTTAATATGTATTTGTTTAACGTATAAGCACAATTGTGATTGTCCCTATTTACAATGATTTGGCAAATGCGATGCCACTTTCCCATATCGGCAGTTGTTCATATTATTTGGAATTAAAAACAATATATATTATATATATATATATATATATATATATATATATATATATATATATATATATATATATATATATATATATATATATATATATATATATATATATATATATATATATATATATATATATATATATATATACCCTAATTATAACCCATCAGAGGTTGAACGGGGTATTTTTCTTCATTAAATTAAAAAATATGGGATTTCCAAACCACCTTATACAACTCATCGCACTGCTGTACCAAGAACAACAGGCAGCCGTAAGAATAGAGGGGGAAACATCAGAATGGTTTGAAGTACAGAAAGGAGTAAGACAAGGCTGTACCCTTTCCCCTTACCTGTTTAACATTTATGCCGAGAATATCATGAGAAACGTAAGAGATGACCAAGAACACACAGAGTTTGACTCATTTAACATCGGCGGGTACCAGATCCCGGAAATCAGATATGCTGACGACACAGTCCTCCTATCGACCAACCCAAAAGGACTTGAACAATTACTTCTGTCCACCAAAAAACACAGCGAGGCCCAGAATCTATACCTAAACACCAAGAAGACCAAAGTATTGACAACAGACAAAGTAAAGACCAAACCAGAAATTGAAATTGATAACGAAGAACTGGAAAGTGTCAATGAATTTGAATACTTAGGATCAATCATTAACAGCTCTGGCGACTGTGCAGTAGAAATTAAAAGAAGACTTGCAATTGCTTCACATAAGCTAATACAGATGAAAAACCTATGGCAAGGCACAAGCAAAGAAACAAAGTTACAACTGATCAGAGCATGTATATTCCCAGTAGCAACATACGGCTGCGAGACTTGGACACTCAATAAAACAGTTGCAAAAAAGATTACATCATTCGAAATGAAATGCTACAGAAGGATGTTGAGAATACCCTGGACAGAAAAAAAGACCAACAGAGAAGTACTGCACTCACTAAACGTACAGGAACATTGGCTCCTAAATACCATCGCAATAAGGAAGCTGAATTTTTTCGGTCATATAAAAAGACATAATAGTCTGGAAAAAACAGTGATGGAAGGCATGGTCCCTGGAAAAAGGGGAAGGGGTCGACCTAGACGACGGTGGACCCAGGACATCACAGAGAGTCTGAACTTGTCTTTGGCTGATGCAGGTCGACTTGCCCAGAATCGTGATGCGTTCAGAGCAGCTGTAATGGAGACAACGTTCTGGAAAGAATACGTCACATGATGATGAAATTAAAAAAAAATTACTGCATTATGTTGAAGAAGTTAAATTTAACCCATCAAGGGTTGAACGATATATTTACTCATTGAAAACAAAAATCAATTTTAAAAAGACGTTCTTTACAGGAAGGGTCGTCTATTTTATAATAACCCGTTCCCACTCGTTATGCGAAAATCTTTACTTCCCATAGTCGGCATGGTATAAGTGATGAGACATTTGTCGAACGGATTCAGTTTTAGCCTGTCAGGGAAATGGAAAGTTGAAAATGCCTGTTATTTTCATACTGTGTTTCGTAAACAACAAGTAAGTATTCGCTGTCGGTTTTGTTGTGATAAATTTTTCAACATTGAACGACCTTGCCTCTCTCGCCGGGCGCCAGATGTTTTGAAGTTCAAAAGTGAACTTGCAAGTTCCATGTGCATTCTAATGGCTAGTGCAAATAGCTAAAAATATTATGCATAAACATCAGACTTCTTCAGGTGGCCTTGCCACGTCTGGCGTCGGTGATCATGCAATCTTAATCAACTAGGGCCTACATCTTCCGGTCCTTGTTCACTGTTCAATGTTTGTAAATTATGGTTTTGACTTTCGTTAGACTGTCCACATTACCTTATTTATGTCCGTCGTCCATGTCTCTTTTTGCATCAGAATTGCATGTTGTCACAGTGTTGATAGGTTGAATCACAGTTCACTGCGCATACGCAATCATTTGTCGCGTTATAATGAAGAAAAGTGGGGCATGTGTCCGATTTCTCCCATATGTCTATCGATTCGACGAAAAATTAAGTAGCACACATCGATACAGCCTGAAATAATAATTCAGAGACATAGTAATTAGGTGGGTTGAAGTGAAGAACAGTGGGCTGTCTGTAATGAATACAGAGACATAGTAAAATGATGTAGGGTTAGGCCTAGGTTTAGAAATCCGAAACATAACCCTAAACCCTAACCATAATCCTGACCCTAATGACATGGGCGACTTATGTGGATAGCATCGAAGATGTCCTGCTTTGCTTCATTTCAAACATAAGGTGTTAGGGTTAGGTTAGGAACTCAAAACCTAATCCTAAACCCTAGCCATAACAATGTGGGCAACTTAACTTCTCATGGATCGATAGACATTTTCGCAAAATTGGACACAAGCCCTACTGTTCTTCATTTCAACCTTTTGTTGCTTATAGGGGCTGGATTGGGTTGACATTAGTTGTTTATTTTCATCTGCAATATATGGTAGTGGAGTAAATAAAGCTAGAAGTCAAGACTAGCAGACACAGTCCACCATGGTGCAAGAGTGGCTCACCATATGCCTGCCATATCACTTTTATTCATTACAAAGTAGCCTGTGTAATTACAAACCATAACCCAAACTCAACATCCAACCCTATTCTGAGCTGAACGTTCATTTAGAAACATGTGTTAAAGATTTTAAAAAATTTAAATGCATGGGAACTATCTTGGAACAGGGTGGATATTGGGTCCCGGGGGTTAAAATCAGCATTAGAGATAGACTATTTTGTAATTTGTCGAAGTGAGCGTTACATTGAGCATATATCGCAGCATAACCACTCGGGGCAGGGGCCACATAGGGGCAAGTAATCTATTGCAACAAACACAAAAATATCAATTTACCAAGCGTAATGCTCCGTCTGATTAACCTTTGTTAACTGATTCCGTACGCGCCATCTTTTAAAAGACACTAGGTCTGATGGCTGTGTATGCAACGTCTTTTAAAAGACGCTAATTTATTTCATTGTTTCTTTCCACTCTGATATTTTATACTGACTTGAATTTATCTTGAACTGAAGTAAACACAAAACTGCGCAAATTTCAACAAGCTTTCAACGTCCTTTGTTTGAGTTTTGAGGGAATGTTTCACCTTTATCTTCATTTTTAATCGTGTTTTGTCGTATCACCATAATGGCTGAAAACACAAGGAAAGAAATGGACTGACATCAACACGTCCAGTGCGTCTAATGGCTTTTCAGGCCACAGAATTGTTGCAAAGTGAAATAGATAGCGAACGTGAGATTAATTATTCGTCTTCTGATAATGACTTTGAAGGGGTTTCTAGCGATTCTGACGAATCCATAGACAGCAACTCACAATCAGCTGACAAGGGGGCGTCTCCCCAACCAGGTCCCAGTGATAATGCAACAAAAAAGAGTCTGAACCTCCTAAATTTACATGGCGAGAAGTAAAGGAAGGTTCAACCTGTAATTCTTTTAGATATGTGCCACACAAGACACCAGGTGTTAATGCTAATCTAAGTGAGAGTTCTACACAGTTAGGCTGTCTCAGAGCTCTACTGACTGATGATGTCCTTCAGCTTTTTGTGTCAGTCAATAAATGAATATGCATCATATAAATGCATGAAAAATAATCTCCACAAAAGGAGATCTGTTTACTCAAACTGGACTCAAATTACTGTGTATGAGCTTATAAAATTTTTTAGCAATTCTAATTGCAATGGGGAATTGATATTCAGTGTTCAAGGATGACCGCTTTGAAAGCATTTTTCATACAATGCTGCATTGTTCAAAGTGTGATTCAGATAATAAGGCAAAAAAAGAGCCCTTTATGAATCTCCTGCTTCTAAAATTAGTGATGCCTTTTATCTGAATGAAAATCTTTCACTTGACGAAATGGTTGTTGGATGGATGGGCCGTTGGCAGTATAAGCAGTACAATTCAAGCAAGCCACAAAAATATCATATTAAAGTTTTTGGTCTGTATGATTCCACAACTGGTTACGTCATCAATTTACTTACATATTTTGGAAAGAAGACATCCTATGTTCCAGAGGCAGATCTTGATGGAGGCATGTCGGTGAAGGTTTTTCAGACACTGCTGGCACTACTTAGAAAAGGTCACCATGTTTTTGCTGACAGATGTGTGTGTGTGTCCCCCCCTTCAACACCTAGAAACAAAGTCTTACCTGGATGAAAACAACTCAATTCTTATCACTGGATGGAAGGATAAAAAGACTAAAAACCCTGTTGTTCTTGCATCATCAAAAGCTTCAACAGGAGATTTTACTGTGCTTGGTAGAAGAAACCAGACCAGAACAAAGCCTAAAGTTGTACATGATTACAATTATTCAATGAATGGATGGGACCGTGTTAACCAGATTTTGACATATTACTGCAATTTCAACCGTAAAACATACAAATGATGGAAAAAAACTATTTCACTGGCTCACGGAGATATGCCAGAGTAATGCCTTTTTTCTTTATCGTCTGACAAGACAGGAGAAATCAAAGCATAGTACGTTGGATTTCAAGGTGGCACTTGTCAATGAACTGACATCAACAGCGCTACTTTGATTCCGGAGGATGTACAAAAAGGAACTTCTTTGCTGTTACCTGGCAGACCCAGAATTTTAGATCCTGTAGGCAAACTTCAAGGAGCTCAGCACCTTAACATGTAGTCTGGCAGCCAAAGGAAATGCATACATTGCAAAAAATCAAGAATTTCTTTTGTATGCAAAGGATGCGCTGCCAATCCTCCACTTTGTGCAAAGTACTGCTTCGAACAGTACCACAGCAATAATTAATTAATTATACCCATGTCCACTTTTTCAAATGTTCTGTAATTTATTACTGGAAAAATTAGTGCCATTCATGTGTGTGTGGTTATGTTTTCTTGGGCATTGATGATTAGGATGTGAGTTCTGGATTTTTACAAAATTTTACTGGAATTTCTTCATTGCACATATGTTACTAATATGTGAACAGTGAACAAACTATGTGATCAACCACAACTTTCTTACTTTTTCTGTGTTTCTAAATGGATTACCTTCACAAAGAGAGCAATGAAACTGTATTGCGATAACAATTTATGTTACAAGCCTTAGGTAAGTGGAAGATTTTTGTTCAAAATTTCAAGTTATCTTTTTTTCCATGTACATATTATCTGTCATAACGTAAACACCCACTGGTAAATTCTGTTCCAACTATACAGCTGAGGTTCAAGCTCTAGAGCAAGCTGCACATATGATTTATAACACCAACTCTGACTGCCACCAGGTAGTCATCCTCACAGATGCACTGTCTGTCCTGCAAGCTCTCAAGGGTGGTAAACTCCCGCATCTGAGAAATGAACTAAACAAGGTAGCTGCCAAAAAGAGAACCATACTTCAGTGGGTACCATCTCATTGTGGTGTACCCGGAAATGAAAAGGCAGATAAACTTGCAAAAAAGGGAGGAGAATGTGAACAAGAAGATAATGAAGTCACATACTTTGAGAAAAAGAGAGCTATCCAGACTATCAGAAGAGAACAGAACCAACCCAAAGACGACTATCACACTCTCGACCGGCAGGGACAGATAACTATTTTTCGCCTCAGGACAGGGCATAACAAACTGAATAAACACATGCACAAGCTACGATTGTCTGCTTCACCACTGTGCACATGTGGATTAAACGAACAAACTGCTGAGCATGTTCTACAGGATTGTCCTCTGTATGACCAGTTAAGAAAGATATACTGGCCCAATGACTCAACACTAAACTCAAAGCTATATGGAGCTAAAGAGGAACTTCAAACAACAGTCGAATTCATCATGAGAACTCGTCTGACGGTGTAAACATCAAAGATGCGATCGCAAGAAGAAGAAGAATAACGTAAACATAACATAAAATTAGCTAGAAAAGTATATAGATTCATACTGCCCATCCAATGTACTTTAATTTGATATATAATATGTTATACTTAACTCATGATTAGACAGACACACATTGTCAGTAAAAGTAAATTAGGTATATGTACATTTTTGGGGCTTAAAAATAATTCAGTCCAGAGCTGAAAATAATTACATACTGAATCAGTTAATGGCATGTGGATGCATGGAGACATATCTGGAGTCATCCTTATATGACCACCAGCTATGCACAATGCTACAATATACATATGTGGAAGTGAACATCTGTCTTACTTACTTACTTAGTCATTCCCCTTCTACGTGAGGTGTAGAGGTTTGAGAGAGAGAGCGCCAGACTATCCTATCGGCTGTCTTCCTCCTGGCGGGGTTCCATTTTAGTCCTCGGTCCTTCAAAGATTGTCTAATGTTGTCCTCCCATCGGACTCTTGGTTGTCCTGGGGGTCTGGATCCCTGGCTCTGAACTCGTGAACCTCTGTCTTTGAGGCTAATTACACCCTCATTGATTCTTGAAATCATCCACACACTTCCAGGGATTCCCTCTGTGGTGAAACGTTGAGAACCCAACATTGCATACTAAGCTTGGAGAGGTCACTTGAGCCCCAGACATAATTCTGACTTTTACCTGGTTGCCTGCATGCAGGAGGATCTCACTATGGACCCTATGATAGGCAGGGGGAGGTGAGAAGTGGCTATGTGTAGAATGTGACAATTCCTAGGGAAATCCCTGAACCAGAGCACAGAATTTTAGCTCTGTATATTTGGAGAGCCCCCTTGGATAATGTGGAATGCACAGAATGCCACATGCTTCTTCCTCCTAGCTTGGGACCAGATGTGATGATCTTTAAATGCAAGCCAAGGTGGAGAAACTGGAGCTCACGACTTCAACTCAACACGTTTCGGAATGGCAGAAAAGCCACAGGAAAAGCCAAGATCTACTGTGTAGATAATACCAAGGACACTTTGACTTAGTATTGGCTGCAAAAGAGCAAAAAGTTCAACAGCCCTAGTTAAACAACAACAGTGGCAAGTTGACTTTTTGTATGCCTGTTAAAAAGTGCTGGAAACACACTGTCAGCACTTTCACTCACAAGTAATCACCTTACCTCTTCATACTCCTTATGGACGATGTCATCAAGGCATGTAAGGAGAGAACAAGAAAGTATTCAGTGGGGTACTGGAAGATGAGACAGGTCTATATTTTGGAGCTGGCATTTGCTGATGATGTTGCCCTGATTGCTAAATCAGAGGCACATCTCCAATCCAACCTGCAAGTCTGGAAGGAAGAGCTGGAGAAGAGAGGGATGGTCATAAGCAGCTCTAAAACAAAATCCATGGTGATATCACGAGAAGAAAGAAAACATCAGATTAAGTTGGGAGAACAGGTCCTGGAGCAGGTCGACCACTTTAAATATCTTGGAGCTATTATAGACCGAAAGGGAGGCATCAAAGAAGAGTTGGCCACTCGAAAAGCAGCGGCTAGGAGACTTTTTCAGGCCATAAATTGTGGATTCCTCAGCAAGAAAGAGGTTGGTAAGAAAACGAAGATGGCTGTATACCGCTCCACCTATGTCCCAGTCTTGACATATGGATGCGAGTCCCCATCGAGGCCAGCTCCTTGACGTGGAGATGGGGCTCAAGTACAGCCATCAGCGGCTGAAAAACCAAGACTGGCCAGGCCCTCCTACACTCGAGCAAGACCACAGTCTGCCCTAGCAAGTCAAGGTGCTGAAGACGGAGGCAACCAGCCAAGAGGCGCACCACAGCAATCAGGATGCCACGCACATGCGCTATGGAAGTATGCCTATATCTGCAAAACGTTATGGCACTCGCCCTGTGACGGACACCCATGCAGGCGCAGTGCCGGGCCCTCTGCCTCGGAAGGGCCCAACCCCTACTACTGGGGGTCCTTCTCAATTGCCCCGTGGAGCCAGGAGGCATGAGAATAGAGCTACTGGCCAAGCAAAGAAAAGACCATTTAAAATAATGCACTGGAATGCTGAAGGCGTCAGTAGTAAAAAAGACGGCTACAGCAAAAAATTAGAGCTCGAAAATATCTTGAATAACTACAAAAGACAGTGAAGTTTATACAAGAAACAACATTGCAGATATAGACAATATAGTTCAAGCGAACGAAAGAAGAAGAAGAAGAAGGATGCGAGTTGTGGGCAATGACTACAACCCACAAAAGCCAGATCCAAACCTCAGAAATGAGGTATCTGAGGAAAGTGGTTGAAGTAACAAGAAGAGACATGGTCCGCAACCAGACGATCCGTCAAGGCCTAAAATCCCATCCGCTGCAGACCCAAATAGAACAGTCCCAACTAAGATGGTTTGGCCATGTCTGCAGAATGGGAGAAGATCGGCTACCACGACAAGCATGGGAAACAAAGAGCCAGGGATCCAGACCTCCAGGATGACCCAGAGTCCGCTGGGAGGACAACATTAGACAATCTTTGAAGGACCGAGGACTAGAATGGAACCAGGCCAGGAAGAAGACAGCTGATAGAATGGTCTGGCGCTCTCTCTTCCAAACCTCTACACCTCACGGTAGAAGGGGAACGACCAAGTAAGTAAGTAAGTAAGTAAGTAAGTAATTCTCTTTACGTAATTATGCTTCTCCCAGGAGTCTCTGATGACAAAGAAAGGAGAGTACTGCTGCTCCCTGTGGTATGTCTGAGAAGGCAACTAATATGAGGTTGTGGATGAGACTGGCAACCTTGTCTTGTAAAACTGATCGCTACAGACGCCAGCATTGCAGGAGAATGTGAATGTTTTGGTGCAGGCTTCTTGCAAGGAGAGCAGTACAGTGGTGGGCTCCATGCTTCGTAAGGATTGAAAAGGAAAATTATTATTATATATTCATTGCAAAAGGTAAAGGATCCCGTTACACGGCCATTAAGGTATATTGGGAATATGGTGTTAGGCCCACATTTTCTTGACCATCGGCACACTAGGGGTGATGTGGTCAGCATCACGCCGGCCGCTTTAACCTTCCCAGAGTTGCTCTGGTACCCAATTCATGAGGCTGGGTTGACCCCAGAGCCGTTTGTGGTCTAAAAAATCCTACCTAAACTGGGGATTGAACCTAGGACCACCGAGCTAGGAAGCCAGTACACTAAGCACTGCACTACCGTGGCTCCATATATATTAATTGTGGTTCTCTCAAAAACCCAACTACACCCACACTGTCATTAAACATGAGTCCATGACACATGTGCATGTTGACAAAGTGCCAAATATATAGAAAGATGACCCATATTTTTAGGCTACCGATATGCTCCCTATCTCACTTCTTGCACTGATTAAAAATAGCTGCTACAGCTAGCCTTAACATATCCCCCTACTGTTTCAAGCTTTGTTAAAAATAATGTGTAACAAACACAGGCTGAATATTAGACACAAAAGTCAATTTTAATAACTCCAGGTGACTGCCAATGCATTAGCCGTATCAGTAGCCATTTGGCCAATATGATGGACTGTGTCTACTAGTCATTGACTTCAGCTTAAATTACAAGTGCTGTTAAGTTATTATAAATAAGAGTAAATTATAAGTTTCCAAAAAGTTGGGGGGGGGGGGGGGGGTGGGAGTGGGGGGGAAGGTGAGGTGAGTGGAAGCTTCAGGTTCTTATAGTGCCTCTTATTCAAGATAATATTTTTAATTGCTGATATCTGATCATGGCTTCATTCCTAACGCCCAGTTATTATAAATAGAGTAAATTCACTCAATCCTGAGGAGCATAGGCCTTCAACAAACACATGCCAAGTCTTCCTGTCCTGTGTCATCTGCTCGTTCTTTCCATGTTTCCATTATATGCCACCCTAATTTCGTTATGTTCTTAAATAATTACATAACATCATATGTAGGTTTTAAAGTTAATTTTGTCCTGTTTAGTATAAATTATGATACGCATCTGTAAATCTGTGTAACTGTTATTGTACTGTTACAATGTTGGGATTTTATTTTATTGTACTTTTTTTGTTATTTTATTATTTAAGTAATATTTAGGATACGTGTGAGAATAAATGGATTCAGTATGGAAGATGAGAGAAAGGAAGGGCAGAATGTTAGATGGGCCTGCATGCCCAATTCTAAACCCTTTGAAAATAAAGTTCGTTCGTTCGTTCATGTTTTCCTCATCATTTTCACCTCTGTATCCAGTTCTCTTATCCATGTGTTTTTTGGTCTACCTCTGCCTCTCTTTCCCTATGGATTCCCTAACAAGGACTGCCTTGTAATGCTATCAACAGGTTTCCTCAATGTGTGTCCTATCCATCGCCAGCATCTTCTTCTTAACTCTTGTTGCACTTGTCTAGTTCTTGTCATCAATTCTACATTTGTCCACAAAAACCCGAAGCTCCAAAGCCAAGGCTCATGAAGTGTACATAGAAGCAAACAAAGAAGTAAGAAGTCACATCAAAAGAGACAAGAGGAAGTATATTGAAGAGTTGGCAAGGGAAGCAGAGGAAGCTGCAGCCAGTGGAAAAATGAGGGACCTGTACAACCACACAAAGAAGCTAACAGGGAAATATAAGCAAGCAAATGGCCTCATAACAGATAAGAATGGAAAATTGCTTAGTAATATACAAGAAAGAATGAAGAGATGGACAAACATTTTGAGGAACTTCTCAGTAGACCAGCTCCAACTAATCCCCCAGACATCCAGCCAGTAGAGGAGGAGCTACAAATCAGCTGTGAACGACCAAGTAGAGAAGAAATAAAGAAAGCCATAAAGCTTCTGAAAGATGGAAAAGCAACTGGTCCAGATGGCATTCCAGCAGAGGCTGTCAAAACAGATAATGATACCTCTACAGAGATATTATACAAACTACTTGGCAAAGTCTGGGAGAGAGAGGAAATACCAGCAGAATGGAAGGAAGGTTATCTGGTCAAGTTGCCTAAGAAGGGAAATTTACAAGAGTGCACAAATTATAGAGGAATAATGTTACTATGAGTGCCAGGAAAAGTATTAAACAGAATCATCCTTGAGAGATTAAAAGAGTCCATAGACAAGCAACTGAAAGATGAACAAGCAGGTTTTCGACAAAACAAATCCTGTACAGACCAGATAGTCACATTGAGAATAATAGTTGAACAAAGTCTGGAATGGAATTCACCACTATACATCGGATTCGTGGACTATGAAAAGGCATTTGACAGTGTAGACAGAGAATCACTTTGGAAATTGATGAGGCATTATGGAGTTCCCATGAAGATCATTAACTTAATAAAGAAGACCTATGAAGACATGACATGCAGAGTTCTTCATGAAGGACAACTTACAGAACCGTTTAGGATTAGAACAGGAGTGAGACAGGGATGCCTCTTGTCTCCATTTCTTTTCTTACTAAAAATAGATTGGGTTACGAAAACATCGACATCATATAACAGAAATGAGATCCAGTGGAACCTGACTAAACAGCTTGATGATCTGGATTTTGCAGATGACTTGGCTCTTCTGTCCCATAATCAGATGCAAGAGAAAATGAAAATTATCGATGAGAGGTCACAACAAGTGGGCCTGAAAAACACAGGGAAAAGACAAAGATTATGAGAATAAATGCAAGAAAGAGTAAATTAGAAGTTCCAAAAAAGTTGGGGGGGGGGGTGTGCGGAAGCTTGGGGGGGGGTGGTGATATTTAAGTTAGTATTAAATTTGTCATTATTAATATTATATAGAACCTCATTGGCACCCGTGTGTTGCCGGGGCCCGAAAGGGGAGCAAAGAATAGTAACACTGCACCCTACCACGCATGTCGTAAAAAGCGACTAAGGAGGGTTGGGCATGGGGCTGTTTACCCCATCCCGTAAAAACTTCGCACAGTGGGCTGATCACCTGCTTGCCAACCAATCTGATTACGGAAACAACGATAGATTGTTTGGTCTGTTTCTGTTCCACAAAGACGCCACTAGGCGTGGTGGAAACAGCGATAGATTGATCAATTTGTTGTTGCCCTAAGACGCCACTAGGCGTACTGGCCACATACTGCTTTGCCGGTTGGTGGCTAAGGATGGAAGAAGAAGAAGAACCTCATTGGGCCTTCACTTTCCCATCATACCCCCACTAATCATTATATATTAGTTTTTGGTATATACTTTTTAATTATATTGTGTAGTTCTCAGCACCTGTTCTATGGTTATGGGTGAATTACATGCCTGCACATATCTTCTGTGTTGTTCATACCTCCTACATTACAGTAGGAAATGCTGCATATTATTGTCTTGTTGATATTCTTAACAGTACATTTCTTTTATTCTAAAATAGGCCCATTCCCAGTTGTAGTCTAAGCAGTTTCTTATTGTTGGGACTGTTTAGTTCTCATGGGATCTTAATTCATGAGCACCTGCAGTAGTGGTTTGTATAACAATTTGTATTACATGATAAGGTTGTCAGCCCCATAAACAGCCTCATCTTAGTTGATTCTAACAACATGCCTGAAGGAACAGTTAGTCCTGTTCTTTCTGTTATCTCCTCCGAGACTGCTGGAATCAACACAGGGTTAATAAAGTTTAACGAATCAATATTACATGTTGGTAACCCAGAATCCGATATGCTCGGGGAAGGCTGTGTTTTGAAAATCGGTTTTCGGTTTTTGAGTATCGCACAAAGTAGCCTAAGTTGCTCAAAAATCGCCCAAAAGTCAGCTTTCAGTTTTTGGATTCTGGGTTACTGATCTGTAATAATCTCACATGTCAGATACTGATTTTAAAGGTAATTAATGTATCTGTAGCGAAAGCAGTAGAGGACAAAATTCTCATTGTTTTCTTCTTCAGCATGGTACCAGCTTACAAAGTCCAACCCATCAACGACATCACTGTCATCACAAACCACATTCTGGAGCAGCTGTTTCTATGTTATTATGTCAAAGAAGTCATCATCCTTCAAGTAAATCTATACCAAACTTTCCATTTTTGTGCCTCAGCAAACTTCATACAGGCAGACAGTATTCCACATCTCAGGAAGATGAGCCAAATCACTCGAGTCCTAGTCCCGATCCTTACACGCTAGTGTCCAAAGAGATGAGCAGCCTTGTTCCAGACATACGTAAGGTAGTATGTCCTGTCTTCTGCTAATCAAACCATATATTAATTTCTACATTTTGTTAGCCTCGACACTGGTATTGGTAAAGTTGGAAGAACAAACAAGGATATAAACAGGAGAATACAAGGGACAAGAGAAGTTTACGTTACTTTCGTCGCCGTACCGCTGTTTTATCTATCTCCACTTTTGACCAAAATTGACCTAAAGTCATAAATCGACATAAAGTAGTTTAATCTGTCATCGCACACAATATCTTACAGTAAACAGTTTGGATATCAAAATAAGAATACAAAAAGCAAGAGGAGCTTTCATTGCATTGGGAAACATGGAGAACAAGAGAAATCAAGTCCAACACAAAAATAAGAATCTTCAACTCAAATGTCAAGTCAGTACTATTGTATGGCTCTGAGACATGGAGAACAACAAAAACAACAACCAAAAAGCTACAGACTTTTGCAAACGGGTGCTTGCATAGAATAGAAGGGCTGAAATGGTATGACAAAGTCACAAATGTGGAATTGATGACAAGAACCAGACAAGTGCCAGTGGAACAAGAGTTGAGAAGAAGACGCTGGCAATGGATAGGACACAGATTGAGGAGACCTGTTGCAGCAAAAAAATTACGATTTGTTGAAGACTCAGATGATGAAGATTAGCTTTGTTTTAAGCAATAAAGTATTTAATTTTACAATACACTGTTTTTTTAAGACCTAGCGCTATTGTGCACTTAATAGACATAGTGTAAACATGATTTTAGGCTTTTATATGCACTGGGAAGCAAAAATAAAAATGGGTATGACCCGCTTTATTGCTGCGATATTCGCTTTATTGCGGTGATCTGGAACCGAACCCGCAATATCGCTGAGGTATACCTGTCTATGGAAAAGAAATCAAGTCCGACACAAAAATCTGAATCTTAAATTCAAATGTCAAGTTAATCCTATTTGTGGCAGTAAAACATGGAGAACAACAAAAACAACAACCAAGATATTAGGGACTTTCATAAATGGATGCTTGCGCAGGAAAGAAGGGTTGAAATGGTATGACAAGATAATCAATGTTTAACTTCTTCTTTGTTTGCTCTCAAATAACCACATCTATCTCTTTTATAAACCCGGCAGTCCATCTCAGGTCACTCTCAGCACCATACAGTTTCTCCCTCAGCTGTGTCGGAGAAGGCCCCACTACCACCATGCTGCTCTCATGGAGCTGACAGTTTTGGAATACATGTTGTACTGTATGTTTGTCCTCCCCGCAAGCACATTCATCTGTCTGTCCAGTTTTCAGTTTGTTGAACAGATGGTACCTCTACACCTCATGGTAGAAGGGGAACGACTAAGTAAGTAAGTAAGTAAGTGAACAGATGGTATCTGAGTCTGCAATGGCCGGTTCTCAGTCTGAGAATTATCACTTGATCTCTTCTTGGTGATTATAGTATGGTTTAGCATTACTGGACTTTGAATGTTCCTTCTGCCATTTTTCTCTATAGTTATTTCTGATTATTGCTTTTATCTCTTCATATGTAACCCAAGTTTATCTGCCTTCTCATTTCCATAAATGTTGTAGCGGGTGGGGATCCACTGCACTTTTACTTTTTTTTAATTCATAGCTGGTTTTCATTAGTGCCTCTGCCAGGCCTCTGTTTATTTTATTGTTTCTGAGAGCAGTGATGACTGACAGAGAGTCTGTAAGGAACACTATCTTGTCTCTAGTATTTGCCAGTGGAACAAGAGTTTAGAAGAAAATGCTGGCAATGAATAGGACACAGATTGAGGAAACCTATTGATAGCATTACAAGGTAGTGATTGGTCTGGAATCGCCAGGGTAAGAGAGGCAGAGAAAGATTGAAAAACACATGAATTAAAGAACTTCAGATAGAAATTAAAGGGCTAAAGGAGACAAGGAACAAACGAAACAAATCTTTTTTTCATCAGGGTAAAGAAATAGGCATAATTGCCTTTTTACATTTCTGCCCTGCAATACAATTTTCGGTGTTTTACAAATTAAAATTAAAATATTAACAACTTCAGACAGGATTAGTTAATATTATCATCACAATCAAAAACTGAGCATACACAAGTACATTTACTCATAGTCATTCACGCACATAGAGAGAGGGATAAAGAGAGAGAGAGAGGTCAAGCAATAAAGCTACTTAATATTAAAAATTCAATTTAAAATTGAAAATATTACAATGACAGTTAAATGCTCATGGAAACGTTAAAATAACGAACAGAATTGTCGTTAAATTTGTGATACAAGATTTCATGACATGTGAATGCAGATGTCTTTTGAATGAGATGTAATTATCAGTTTTGACAGACTTGGGTAGGGAATTTCATGCTAAAGCACCTGCATAACTAAAACAACTTCGGAAGAGGTCAGTTCGAGGTTTTGCAAGGTCCAAAAGTAGGTCGCCACGTATAAAATATGAGCAGTATTTATAGCGAAAGAACATTTGCAAGTATGAAGGCGTTCTGTCGTGTAAAATTTGATGCACAAACAGGAGATCTTGGAAGAAGAAGAATTTTTTAAGAGGAAGAACATTCAGCTGTGAAAATAGCTGAGCACTGGGAATGTTATCATTCAGGCAAACAAGTCGTAGCGCCCTTTTAGGTAGGGATTCTAGGTGTTTCAAAAACGACAAGCCACAGCGACTCCAGATATTTGAGCAATAAGAAAAGTGACTTTGAATATGTGCATAATAGAATATAAGTCTAGAGTGCGGACATAAAAAATGTTTGATTTTTGAGAGTTGAAACAATTTATGTGAGATCTCGTTTGCGATGAAATAGACATGTGACTTCCAGCTTAGAGACTGGTCGATGACCACACCCAACGTCTAGAGATAAAGATAACGTATTTGGTTGACAGTGCAGAATCTTTTGGCGGGTTGAGATAATCAAAGATTGAGTTTTGTTTTTATTAATGGACATACTATTAATAGTGCACCAAGCTTGTACAATGTCTAGGTGATGCTGTAAAAGAGACTGAACAGTGTAAATGTCTGTGCCAGCTACTATTACTGTGGTATCATCAGCAAACATAAGACAATCGTCATGTGGCAATGACAAGGGCAGGTCATTGATGAAGATGCTGAAGAATAAGGGTCCTAGTATCGAGCCCTGCGGGACATCCATTGTAGTGGTGTATGATTTAGAGAGCACATTATTGTATAAGACTCGTTGTGTTCTGTCTTCAAGGAATGATTTTATTAATGTGATCACTTTTGGATGAAATTTGTACACCGCAAGCTTTTGTATCAGCAACGAGTGGTCACTTGTGTCAAATGCTTGGTATAGGTCGATTCTCCATTTATTTTTTCGCAGTTGATATTAGAATGCCAGATTTCGGTAATCTTAGTCAACAAGGATTGACAAGAGGGTTTGGGTCGAAATCCAGATTGATTTTCATGTATAAGATTGAAGCTGTTCAGTGAAAAAAGAATATGTTTATACATGTGTCGTTCAAGAGGTTTAGTTATGACTGATAGTAGAGAAATCGGCTGGTAGTTAGTGACGACATTAATATCACCTTTTTTAGGTACTGGTACCATTAAGCCTGTTTTCAGTCGTTGAGTCATAGTCATTCACGCACATAGAGAGAGGGATAAAGAGAGAGAGAGAGAGAAAGATGTCAAGCAATAAAGCTACTTAATATTAAAAATTCAATTTAAAATTGAAAATATTACAATGACAGTTAAATGCTCATGGAAACGTTAAAATAAAACGTTAAAATAAAATAAATAAAAAGGAAACACTTTTTTTGTGAGGCACAGATTGTAAATGTAAGTGAGTGAGTCGCATACAACAGGCTCTGCAAGCTGAAGTATCCTCGAAGATATTCCATCTTCACTGCAAGATTTCTTCTTAGGTAATGATTTAATTAAAATTGAAACCTCTGAGATTGACAGTAATGGTAATTCAGGAAGGTGGGCTTCGTTTAACCTCGATTGAACGAAATCAGAAAGAGTACAATTCAGTTGCTGATGATTTATTCCTGATGTTCGCACGATCGACGAGAAGAACTGGCAAAATTCATCAGCATTAATGTTTGTAGCTTGCTGTCGGAGGTTAAGCCGGCATACATTTGTGAGAAGGTTAATAGCGCTCCAGATTTTAGATGAGCTCCGGCCATCATCAATAATGGATCTGAGGTGCTGTCTTTTAGACTTCTTTAAAATGTACTGTGCTAAGTTTCTATATTTTCTATAGCTTGCATGGTCTCCAATCTTCTTGAAATAGTCTTCCTGTTGCCTAGTTTTCAGGTATTCTAAAGTTATCCATGGAGGCATAATTTTTGACTTGATACGTTTTATACGCACAGGAGCAAGTTTGTTAAGAACTGAAGTGAATGCTGTCAGCCATATTTCTAGGGCTTCAGTCGGGTCAGATACTCCATAGACATTATCAAAAGGTGTCACTAAGAGATCAGACAGGAACTTGGAGCTATCAAAATTCTTGAATATTCGTGCTTGTACAACCTGGTGACAGAGTTTAGGAATTCGAACTCCCTTTTTGGTCCAGGTGCAACATATGGGGTAGTGATCGCTTAGACCACATATGGGAACGCAGACTTCGATGATGTGAGCAGTGTTAGTAACATACAGATGATCTATGCAGGTTGATGACTTGTCTGTGACTCGGGTTGGTAGCGATATCAACTGGTTCAGGTTGTACAGGGCATACAAATTATCCCAATTAACGTTTCGCTTCAAGGCATCAATATTGAAGTCTCCCATTATTAATAGTTCCAAAGAAGTTATCCAGACTTTGTCCATCATGTCCGAGAACTGATCTAGCCATTCCATTCTGGCATCCGGATGGCGGTATAAAAAGCCAATTAATATAGAGGTAGTGTGTGGGAGGCGGACTTCCAGCCACATGCATTCAACTTCAGGACATTCGAGATCAACGCGTCTTATAGCTTTGATGCTTGTGTGCACATAGGAAGCCACACCAGTTTCAAACCTAATTGATAAATGCCGACGGAAAATTTCATAATTTGCAATTTGCAGTTCTTGGTTAGAAATGTGTTCATTAAGTCTAGTTTCTGTTAGCCCAAAAATATGAAAGTATGCATTGTTATTATAGAGTATGGAAGTAATTTCAGCCAATTTACTCACATTGTAGAGATGACAAACATTCAGATGTCCCAACCTGAGTCCCTGACGATTAGGGTATTCCGTTGTGATTGTAATGTAAATGTTCTCGCACGAAGCAAATACGCAAGGTATCTATATATTCATATCAAAACGGTTAATGTCTTCAAACATGAAGATGCAGGCACGAACTGTGCAAATTATATAAAAGAATACATCAAATTACTTCATTAATGTAACGCTTGGAAAACAATGTCTGACATATTGGACAGGAACCGGAACTACCAAAAAAGGAAAGACCTTGAGTGGATATCACAGGACAGGAAGGCAAGAATTTGTTGAAGGCCTGTGCTCCGTGGGGAGCTAAAGTCTAATGAGTGAATCAGCCTTGATGATATAATGGGGGAATCAGCCTTGATGATATAATGAGTGAATCAGGCTTGATGATATAATGAGTGAATCAGCCTTGATGATTTAATGAGTGAATCAGCCTTGATGATATAATGAGTGAATCAGCCTTGATGCTATAATGAGTGAATTATCCTTGATGATATAATGAGTGGATCAGCCTTGATGATATAATTGGTGAATCAGCCTTGATGATATAATGAGTGAATCAGCCTTGATGATATAATGGGTGAATCAGCCTTGATGATTAATATAATGGGTGAATCAGCCTTGATGATATAATGAGTGAATCAGCCTTGATGATATAATGAGTGAATCAGCCTTGATGATATAATGAGTGAATCAGCCTTGATATAATGAGTGAATCAGCCTTGATGATATAATGAGTGAATCAACCTTGATGATATAATGAGTGAATCAGCCTTGATATAATGAGTGAATCAGCCTTGATGATATAATGAGTGAATCAGCCTTGGTGATATAATGAATGAATCAGCCTTGATGATATAATGAGTGAATCAGCCTTGATGATGTGTGAAGTTATGATAACACATATAAAGGGTCAGACGCTGGAGTTGGGTTGGCCATGTCCTCAGAAGGGACCCTGATACCATCACAAGAACAGCAATGCTTTGGACCCCCGAGGGAAAGCGAAAGACAGGCCAACCAAAAACAACTTGGCGGAGAACTATGGAAGCCAAGATGCAAAGAATGAACCAGAGTTGGGGCAATGTACGAAGGATGGCCGCCGACCGAGCAAAGTGGAATCAATTTGTTGCTGCCCTACAAGATGCCACCCAGGCATGATGGCCACTGACTGCTTTGGCGGTTGGCGGTTATGGATCAAAGAAGAAGAAGATATACAGGGTGAGTACAGAAGAAAAAACTACTTACGTTGTCGTTACTCTTATACCCTGGGGTGTAGAGGTTTGCGACAGAGAACGCCATACTATTCTATCGGCTGTCTTCCTCCAAATATTCTTCAATAACTAAAGGGTACACCCTTACATAAATTGGTGCTTTCATAAAATAGGAAGATTGAGATTGTATGAAAGATCACTAATGTGAAACTGAACAAGACAATCACGAGTGAGAAAAGAGGTGAGGAGAAAAAGCTGGTGTTGGATAGGACACACATTAAGAACAATCAGTTGATAGCATTACAAGGCACTCCTGTATTTGGATGCAAGGCACTCCTGTTTTTGGAATCCCCAGGGTGAGAGAAATAGATGGAGTCAAAAAAAAAAAAACTCACGGAGAAGATTACCTGGAGATAGCCATGAAAGAGATAAAGAACATACGGAAAGACCTAGAACAGAGGGCACAGGACAGGAAGACTTGCAATGTTTTTTTTGTTTAAGGCCTATGCTTCTTGGGGAGCTGAAAGGTAATGGTAAATGAATAGAGTCTAGTTTTTCTGTTGACATTGCTCGTTAACTCACAGGTGGCAATACAAATATCCTGACAACATAAATATCATGGTGAAATGGAGAATACCAAAACTAAAGGCAGCTAAGGGGTTAATTTGTCAATTGAGAAGTACCTGTTGTGTCTTACACAATTTTCTACAGGCACTTTACACAGAAGAGTCAAAGCTGAGAACTATGGCCCACTACTGTTTTGATGGGAAGGGCAAGACATTCAGGCCTTTGGTATCGTTACTTATGTCCAAGGCTTGCAATATCCATAACGGTATTGGAGACAGGTAAGGCTTATATAGTGCACTGCAGTACAACTTTCATACTTATTTACTACTTGCTTCGTCATCCCTTTTCTACCGTGAGGTGTAGAGGTTTGGAGGAGGGAGCGCCACACTATCCTATGGTCTTCCTCCTGGCCTGGTTCCATTCTAGTCCTCGGTCCTTCAGAGATTGTCTGATGTTGTCCTCCCAGTGGAATCTGGGTCATCCTGGAGGTCTGGATCCCTGGCTGTTAGTTTCCCATACTTGTCGTGGTAGCCGATCTTCTTCCATTCTGCAGACATGGCCAAACCATCGTAGTTGGGACTGTTCTACCAGAGTCTGCAGTGGCTGGGTTTTGAGGCCATGCCTTACCATCTGGTTGCAGACCATATCTCTTTCTGTTACTTCAACCACCTTTCTCAGTGTCTGAGGTTTAGAGCTGGCTTTTATGGGTTGTAGTCTTTGCCCATGACTCGCATCCATATGTCAAGACTCTTCATGTGTCAAGACATGACTTTCGTAGTTACTTATATTCTTGTTATGTAATCTTTACCTTTAGTGCAGCCGAGTATGTATAATATGTGTATTGAGTTAGAGTTGGTTAACCCTAAACCTAGCCCCAACTCTAACTCTAAATGGTACGAAAATACACAAATTATACATACTCGACGGCACTAAAGGTAAAGATTACCTTCTTGTTATATCTATTAAACATTTACTTGCTTCTGGGGGCAAAGTTTTAAAATCTGGTCTTATCCAGCTGTAAACGGGCACCTGATTCTGCTCTTGAGTTAAGAAAGGCAAGGGCAGTGATAAAGGGAACTGGTCTCCCCCCCTTCATAAAAGCTAGGACCTAGTACAGGCATACCTCGGAGATATTGCAGGTTCGGGTCCAGATAACTGCAATAAAGCGAATATTGCAATAAAGCGGGCCACACCCATTTGTTTGGCTTCCCAGTGCATATAAAAGCCTAAAATCATGTTTACACTATATCTATTAAGGGGATGCACTACAGTGAAAACTAACTTTTGTTCTAATAATATTTTATATACTCAATGGACACATTGCATGTCCATGAAACAAATTCTACAGTTTATTTTGTTAAAAAAACGTGGTAACCAAAAAAAACCTCCGCCATATTAGATTTTAAACCAATTTTCAGGAGCAAAAAACGTGTTTCCCATTGACCAAATTTTATCAAATTGCACACACATGTTGTGACTAACAATTGAAAAAATTGATCACATGCTTTTTTTGATAAGTTTAAAATTCTATTTTTAATGATTTAAAAAAAAACCGCTATATTTGTATGAAAAAAAATATTAAAAAAAGCATGTAATCATTTAAAGATATATATGTGTACTACATGCATGCCAAATTTCAGACTGACCTGTTAGATAGGGTGTTAGTTTTTAAATTATTTGTTAATAAAATGTTAATTTTAAGAAAAAATGCTTTCTACTCACAGAGTGGCTTGTCTTGTCCAATATACTCCATTCTGGGGGGCCAAATGTCACTAAAATTCTTCAGCATTGTATGCTGCACCTCCTTCAGCTTCCTGCAGCTCCTCCTCTCACCTTTGTCTTGCTTCTTGCCTAATTTTCTTCTGTTTTACAAGTTTGTCAGCCTCATATTTCTGGCTGTTGGCCAGATGTTTCCTTAATTGCACCTGTCCAAGGCATTTTGAGTTTGTTCCAGATGCTTGGCCATACAGCTTTTTTATTTCTGCACTGACTGATGGACCAAAGTTGAACTCTCCAATGGCCATAAGGTCACTGAATTTGACCTTTTTTAATCGCACAAATTTCCGCTTGCTGCAATGACTCCATACAACATTGTAGAGGCTTTCATTTGCATTTTGAGTTGCACCTAGCTCACACCGCTTGAGCAGATGCTGATCAATAAGACGCTCATAAATAGGGGCTAAGTGCTTATGGAGTAGGTTGTAGTCTAGCTGAGTATGAACTTGGGTCTCGTGGGTTCTGGCAGCTTCTCCTTTGGCCATGGAAGCCTGATAGAAACACCAGGAGTTTTTGCCTGGTGAACAAAAATTATGTTGGGGTTTGTCGTTTGTCGAATACCCATGGTAGAGAGAAGCCATGATGGCTTGTTTCATCTCTGGGGCTGTACTATGCCATCGGATAGCCCTGGTGTAGTAAATACACAGTTTTCATATGGCATTTTGGGTCAGACGACCATGGCCATTTCCCCCAAGGGTGACTTTTTGTTTCCTGCAGTCAGTAATGAGTGTCCTCAGTGCAGTGCCTAATCGCTTTGCAACATGGTTGACGCACTCTTCTGTGGTTATGTCAACTTCTGGACCATACGGTTTGATGTTGCAGAGTCTGTTGTAGGCCTTGGAATCGCCATCTGATAGCAAAACAATGTAGCATAGCTTGTGATTTGCCACTGAACAAAGCCAGAGAACCTCATAGGCTTTTACTTCCATCATTCCAGCTGACCCTTCGTAATTACGACAGCAGTCCTTCTGATGCTCTGCTGTCCATTGTTCAAATTTGTCAGGCGGATTTTTCAGTGCCACTGTCCAGTATTCTCGCAGGTGTGACAGAAGGGAGATATAACATGCGTATCGACCAGTCAATAACACTGCCAACACCTATCAGTGACTTATGACCTCTAGTTAGCCATGTTGCATCAAAGCTGACAGCGATGTCAATGACTTCTTTTTTTATTAATGGTACGATACTGACTCTTAGCATGTTCCGCTCGGACGATGCTGACGGCACGTTGAAATACTGTAGAGTGCATAGTATCCAAATGATCAAAAATTTGATCTGCATATTTGTGAAATGTTTTCTGGTGCAGGCCAGGGAGGTCTAGGTTCTCACAGAAGAGATTGAACGTAGATGGGCCCATTCCAGACATGAGGGCACCAAGAACAGCAGATTTGTTGATTGCATGTCCCAGAGGGCCGCGGCCTTCTGGTTCCCTCTCGGATGTGTATGTTCCACTAATTGCTTTTTCACATGTGTCGCACACAACTTCCAGGAAGAGGGAGAAACCCTTTGACTAGGTGTTGTCAGTTCTTGTGTGCAATTTGCTCTGCTTGCACAAATTGCAGCACACACTGCTGAGAACATTGTTGAAAAAAGAAATGTCCACAATGGTTCTATATGTAGGTTTAGCACAGACAGTGTTATGAGAAGCACCATTCTTGCTAGCGCTCAAGTTCATTTTTATATCAGATTGACATGGGCCAGTGGTGAAAGGCACTATAAATATCGCAGCTTCGCTGTAATCGGACACAATGCAACCAATGTCCTTTTCAGGATGAAAGAAGAAGAAGAAGGATCAGCAATTTGAACTATAGGCCTATCGGATACTGGGATGCAGAAATTCAATGTTGAGCCTACATCAGTTTGCTTATCATTCTTCGCTGATTCTGTCTTACCTTTACTAGAAATTACATACTGTCGACAGCAAATAGTTGCTTTTCTTTCTTACATTTTCTTCCCATTTTGAAGTAATAGAACACAATTTAATAACATTTAGAATGTAATCCAGGTAGAAACAGAGTAACAACACGTTCGATAGAACACAGTTGTTTACCGGCGGAAGTAGCTGTTGTTACCTTCCGGATTTGCATAGCCCAACAAGACCGTTGTTATGACCAATCAAAAAGAAAAACATGTATGTTCCATGAATGAGAGCATGGGGTCACTGCGTGACCTCTGCTTATAAAGAAGTTAGCGTAAAAATTATGGAGGTTTTTGAATACCAAACCAAGCAGAGCTATGAGAAAGTCAGTTTCGAATTTGGTATAATCCGGAAGATAAAAAAATCCCCTTTTCGGCGATACCAAATACTTCGCGATGCTCTCGGCGTAACTGAGGTATTATTGAGAGAGAAATCGTGCATTTTCGGCACAAATTTGCAAATCATAGCCTGGGGGTAGTTGTGACGTATAATGGAAAGACAGCCTACAGTAATCTGACAGGTTTGCGACCTCGTAGCATTCTATGATTTGCTAGCAAAACCATGCATTTACAGTCTGTGTTTACTCACTTTTAGTCCTACCTCTTTTTTCTGTGAACACGAGCTAACGCAATGTTTACCAACTTTCGTGACCTGCCCGTCAAAACAGGTAGCGAATCAGGTTTGTTTACCTGGTCTCCTCACGCGAGCTTATCTGTCAGTCATACAATACCTGACAGACCACACGTGAATAACACAGAACCCTTTGAAGTTCATACTCAGGGAAGTCAGGAAAACCCCTGGGCTCTTTGATCTCAGAAGCGCGCATTCGTACAGAGAAAATCTTCGAGAACCCCATTATACGGATATAAGTCTTTTGATGATGGTTGAAACCTCGCCAGAAGGCCGACCGTAAACATTTATCTGGGAACTCTGTTCTGATTCTCCGTTACTCACACAATAGAGCGAAAAGTAACATCATCTATAGATCAGAGTAACATGATGATATATAAACTGTGTTTTCTTAAACCTGCTATCAGTTGTCACTCAGAATTTTTGGATAGTCTAAGCACGTAGTTCTAGAACCATTGTGGAAAATGTGTTAATAGCATTCGTGGGGATCTTTCATTATGATTTTCTGGTAATAGAAATTAGTGTTACGTGTTTAAAAGGGTACCTTTTACCAATTAAAAGTGTTAAGCTTTTACCATTATAATTCACTTAGATTTTCTAGCTGTTAGAACTAGTGAAATAAATAACGTGTAGCTATTTTATACCAGATGTTCAGTTATAATGTTAATTTTCACCACCCGCTTTCTCACACAAGAAGAGACGGTTTTAGTTGACTGATTTATATGTTAGGCGCGACTTATAGTGGCAGAAAAGAATTCACGTTTTATTTCATTGTGCGTATTTATTATAAGTGCCTTGTATTTAACGCCATACGATGACCAACAGACGCCTACAATTTAATAGCTAGTAACGACAGGCGATAGGATAGGCTAAAGATAGGATTATCATCATCATCATTTGTAACATTTTTAGCAACCAGATGTTTCCCAATACTGGAAGTATTTTCATCCTTTTTTAACTGTGAACCCCAAGAGCACGTTTTGCTACACTAACTCTTCGCGGTGACATTTGTTCATCCAGGAAAAACCCACACCAGATTTGGTGTCCACCTCGCTAGTCTTGACTTGTTAGAGGATGGACTGGGGCCAATTTGGGAAATAAAACCTGGCATTTTTATATTCAGGATAATTGTATTTCCAAATGATATCACCAAGAGTAGGTAAGCGTGATTGAGTGGCCACTGTATAACATAGAGAGTGAATATTTTTCTTTGTTACAGGAACTTTACCAACATTGGATTTTGCTTAAACTTGTTAATTTTACTGGGTAGCATGTAGTAGGAACTTATTCCTTACTGTCTATTCTGTAACATAGTACTAACCTTTGACCTTTGAATTATTAACTTTTTGGGTTCCTTTCTCAATAGGGGGAGGGCACATTTATTCTGCTATTTCATATGTATGTAGATCTGATTTTATTTGATCTTTCTTTAGATATTTGGTGTTGTCAAGTTTAAATGATAATAAACAACAAAAGAAACTTAACTTTGTGTGTTGGTCAGACCCATACCCAATTAACCGTAGTGTTTCACGTTTGTGTGTCTTGTTGTCACATAGCTGTGTGTGTGTGTGTAGTTAAACTTATATTTATATGTATGAGGAGGGCAAGGTTGTCTTGTACTAAATTATAGTCGTATAGATAGGCTGGACTAGAGAAACTTACTCATTCCAGAAACATATCTTTTCCTTAAGCTATTCACCTGTGAAATCTTTTTCTCACATAAGTATCACCATTCACTTTACTCAGACGGCACCAAAAATAACTCACAAACCTATCGGTACGATAGTAGTGCCGAAAATATGCTTTTTGACACATCAAATGCATTTTTTATGTCCTAAAACCTTGCTCAATCAATTCAATTCCTCTATGACGTAAAATACTTTTTGCATAAAAGCGTTAGGTCTAAAAAGAACAATGCACTGTAAAACTAAAAATAATATATTGCTTAAAAAAAATGCTAATCTTCATCATCTGAGCCTTCAGCGAATCGTAACTGCTATAGCTACGCCCCCCCCCCCCCCCCCCCCCCCATTATGTTCCTTTGTGCTTTCCCCCCCCCCCCCCCCACCCCCCCCACCCCCCCCCCCCCCCCCCCCCCCCCCCCCGCAAGAAGCCTGCAGAAAGTATTCATATGCTCTTGTAGCAGTGCTTTGTTTAGCAATATGTATTATTTGATGAGGTTGTCAGCCACGTGCACACTCATATTAGTTGTCATGTATGATATGGCCTGAGGGATGCAGTAGGCCCATTCTTTCTTTAGTCTCATAAGAGACCCCTGTGAACTGCAGAGCACAGTATCTGCTGCGGGACCACCTTTAACTTTACTGTATCTGTTGACAGTAGGTGATGTAATGGGATGTTCAGCAGCAGAGGATTTTAGCTCAAAATTTAAAAAAAATGAACATTGGGGTTAGTCCATTTTCTGATAATTATTTTATGGATATTGCAAGCCTTGGACATAAGTAAGGCTACCAACGGCCTAAACGTCTTGCCCTTTCCGTCAAAACAGTAATGGGCCATGGTTCTCAGCTTTGAGTCTTTGGTTCCCGCTTTTTTCAACAGTACAGGTTAGGCAGCTAAAATACTTTGGCCACATAAAAAGGCATAACACCTTGCAGAAGACCATAATAGAATGGAGAGTTGAAGGCAAACGTGCAAGGGGAAGACAGCGCTATAAGTGGGAAGATAACATCAAGAGATGGATAGAAAAGAGTCTATCAGAGTGCACCACCAAGACAAGAGACAGAAGATGTTGGAGATCCATTACAGCCAACCTTCGTTGTAGAGATGGCAGCTGATGATGATGAAGTCTAAATCGCCCCAAGTGGGCCCAGCCCCCTTAGAGTGTAAAGGAGATTAAGGGGCCGAAACACTTGAGTGACGGGGAACACTTTTGATGATCAGATTGCCTCCTGTTGTATTGCGGTGTATAGAGTTTCCTATCAAATTGCAGAAGTTGCCAGAATAATGTTGAATCAACATTCGACTGCCGTAGGGACTCGGACTCTGGATGTATACTCTGGGTTTACTTCCGAAGCCTTTCCAGCAAATGGATATTCTCGCAAGGCAGTGTTGGTTTGGATTTAGAGTTTTACGTTCTCCTAGATAGGCTACCAACCAAGGATCACGAGCTTTATCTACCCGAAACTGCTGGTTTTAAGGCGCCAGTGATTCGCCTTTGCCCTTTATTCCCATCAGTGGAAACAGTTCCGCCGGGCTCAAATTGAGCTACACATGAAGGCCAGGAGCTGGGCTTGGTTGTCAGAGGCTATTTGAGGCATGTGCTATAGTGGGAGATTATCCTCACTACAGCTGCCGACTATGACAACCTTTGGAACCATTAATATACCCTGTGTAGTTCCCAGAGGTCTCTGAAGAGACTAAGAAAGAATAGGACTCGTGCACTCTCAGGTATGTCGTACAAGATGGCTAATATGAGAATTAGCATGGGAGCTGGCAACCTCACCATGTAAGACAAATTGCCATAGAGACCACTTCTGCAAGAGCATGTGACTGCTTTGTGCAGGCATTCCCTGTGGGATCCGCTGCAGTGGTGGCTCCATGCTTCGTAAGGAGCTCAAAGGAAAATGTTGATGATGAATCTAAATATATCAACATCAAGTTTTCATATCACATTGTGAACGTGTATTTTGACTTAGAATCTAAATATATCAACATAAGCTTTTATATCACATTTTCAACGTGTATTTTGACTTAGAATCTAAATATATCAACATAAGCTTTTATATCACATTTTCAACGTGTATTTTGACAGAATCTAAATATATCAACATCAAGTTTTCATATCACATTTTGAACATGTGTATTTTAACTTAGAATCTAAATATATCAACATAAGCTTTCATATCACATTTTCAACGTGTATTTTAATTTAGAATCTAAATATATCAACATAAGCTTTCATATCACATTTTCAACATGTATTTTAACTTAGAATCTAAATACATCAACATCAAGTTTTCATATCACATTTTCAACGTGTATTTTGACTTAGAATCTAAATATATCAACATCAAGTTTTCATATCACATTTTCAATGTGTATTTTGACTTAGAATCTAAATATATCAACATCAAGTTTTCATATCACATTTTCAACGTGTATTTTGACTTAGAAAAAGTTATTTCTTTTTGAAACTGTGCTCTTCTTTTAAAAGAAAAACGTAAATTTCTCAGAACTTTTTTTGTTTTTAGATTACTAATTTTCTTATAACTTGCCGATTTATACATCAGTCAAGGTGAGAATTGGCACGCAAACTGTCCATCGTAATACAAAACTTACGTCAGATCAGATTTCTGATAACTTATACAAATTTTGACTGATTGCACAAACCATTGTAAAATTTGGTATTACAAGTCCCTATCCTTTTGTCCAAAAACAAAAATATTCTGAACATCAATATTTCTATTTGGCTACTTGTGGGTGATTTTTGGACAATTTTAGGGCAGCTTTTGAACACATTTTAGGGCAACTTTCGACTACATAGGGCAACTTTCAAACACATTTTAGGGCAACTTTCAACTATATAGAGCAACTTTCAAACACATTTTGGGGCGATGTTTCAGTTTCCGTAACGCAGCTGTCCCCGGTGATTTTGGATAAAAGGAAACAAGTATGTATTTTTAGGCACTTGATTTGATAACAGTTTTAAAATATGATGAACTTCTTGTTGAAACTTGGTGTTTATAACTCGGGAAACAGAACAAGCCATAGCAAACTGAAATATAGCATTAAAATCCACTATGGCCACTGTAATGACAGCCAATAGGACGGTACTATCAGTCTCTTTGTGAACCAGCCATTGTAGACACATGAAGCAAACTGTTCAGCAAACTGAAAATTGGACAGATATGTGCCCATGTGGGGGGAGGCCAAGCAAACAATAGCACATGTCCTGTAAGAGTGTTAGCTCCATGAGAGGAGTAGAAGACCATCTCCAACCCAGGTTGAGGGAGAAACTGTGTAGTGACGAGAGAAGCCTGAGTCGAACTTCCAGCTTTGTAAGAGAGGTGGATGTGGTTATTTGAGAGCAAACGATGAAGAAGAAGAAATCTTTTGGTTATTCAAAAGTATTATTGGAGCCGCTGTAGCTCAGTGGTTAGTGCATTGGCTTCTTAGCACGGTGCTCCATGGTTCGATCCCCAGTTGAGGTGGGATTTTTTTAGACCGCAAACGGATCCGGGGTCGACCCAGCCTCATGAATTGAGTACCAGAGCAACTTCTGGGAAGGTTACGGCAGCTGGCGTGATGCTGACCACATCACCCCTAGTGTGCCGATGGTCAAGAAAATATGGGCCTAACACCATATTCCCAATATGCCTTAGGGCGTGTAACGGGATCCTTTTAAGTATCATTACTGTAAGTTAAGTCTACATTTTAATTGAAATCCTGCAATTATTTATGAAAATAGCATTGAGAATCAAGGACGGCACAGAAATCAAATAAGGAAATATTAATGAACAACAATATACACAAAACAAAAACTACTAGTACAGGTCAGGCAAAATGCATTGGCCACATATTTATAAGGGGTGCCTAGAAAACTTGGCGATAGAAGGAAAAATGAAGGTCAGACAAATTAGAAGCAGATAGAGAGGGAATATGTGGATGGTTTAATAAGATATGTGGAAAACCATATCTGAAGTTATGAAATGCTTGAATGATAGACATTTATGGAGGGCATGGACTGGCGTGACTAGACATATAAAATAAAATCTCTAATGGACCGAGGACTAGATTTGAGCCAGGCCACGAAGAAGACACCTGATAGGATAGTATGGCACTCTCTCTGGCAAACTTATATACCCCAGGGTAGAAGAGGAACGACTAAGTAAGACTAGACATTGCCCATGTGTTACCTGGACCCAAAAAAGAATAGGATCAAAGAATAGATACACTGTAACCTGCCAGATATGTTGTAAAAGATGACTGACAAAGGTTGGGTTCGAGGCCTGCTATCCCATCCCGTATAAACTTTACACAAAAAATAAGCTAATAGGGACAAGTCAACTAGAGTCAATAATTCTGCTCAGTCATCTAAGACAGAAAGAGGTTCTCAATAAAGGAGGCTCATCATTGTATGTAGTTAGATCTAGAAGCGTATAAACGTCACCTCAAGAACCATACACCTCCACCATTAAGGTTGCTGTCTAGGGAATGACACATGATAAATAAAGTCCAATCTCCAACACTTTTATATACTTCTTCTTCTTGGATCCTTAGCCCCTGACTGACAGAGCAGTCAGTGGCCATCACACCCACTGGCATCTTGTAGGGCAGCAACAAACTGTCCCCATTTTGCTCGGTCAGTGGCCATCTCTTTGGCCATCCTTTTAGGGTCCATAGCATAGCAGCTCTGGCGATTATGTCAGGGTCCCTTCTGAGGACATGGCCAACCCAGCTCCAGCGTCTGCCTGCAATGATGGTGTGCATGTCTTTTTGACTGCACCATTTAAGCAGTTCCTGATTGGTTATATACATAAATCTCGTAACAGTGATGATAAAGCCATTCACAGTCACAGTAATACAACAGATCCAGACATCTCTCTCATCCTTCACATCAGCTGTCCTGAAAACAACTTCTGGGATAAAGCTGCTTCACAAAATAATCACTAGTAGCAACATTTCTCTTCTCAGTCTAACCTCTTTCATCCTGTCAGCTAACTCCCAAAAACTCCTGTTCCAAACTCATCCCCTGCTACCAAGGCTCACCAAAACACATGATCTTGTATACATTACACCTCACTGAACATCATTTACTGCCACATAATTTACTGCTTGGCTGCATTCCAGCTCACAACACCACTTGTAAAACCACAACAGCAAAAGTGCACACTGACTCACGAAAACTTGCAAGTACCAAATATCGCTCCCACCAGAGCAGAGGAACTTTCATATAAGCAAACACACTCAAAACTTACATCTTGACAGTGATGGTGCACATAGAAAGCTGAAAAGAGTTTGGGCTGCTGACACAACTGTTATTCAAGGAAAATCTCCACATTTGAGAAGACAACTGGAGACAGGAATGAAAGGGATACAGAGGGCATGGAAAAACTTTAAGCAGACGGCACAGAACAAGAGGAATTAAAGTGAATTTATTGAAAGCCTTTGCTTTTTGAGGAGCTGAAGGGTGATGGCCAGACATGGCACATGTTGATGATGGTGATAATAAAGTATCATATTTAGATGTGATGTCAGTATTTTTTGACGTTGTTGAACATGACCTCAGTGTTTCAGAGTCTCAGAAAATCATTGCCATGGTGACAGAAATGATTCATACAGCCAGCCTAGTACATGATGATGTCATCGATGCCTCGGACACGCGGAGAGGACAGGCTAGTCTGAACAAGTTGTATGGTCAGCGACAGGTAGGTTTGACAGTAGAAAACCTGTTTTGTGATTATCATAAAATATGACATGACACATGATACAACAAACTTGGTAACATTGCGTATCTTATTTATTTAAAATAAAAAATTACAGCCCTGAAGAGCCACCGTGCCAAAGGATTGAAAGATTTGATAAACTCACTTGAAAGCCTGGCCATATGCTTCAACAAGTGCACAGTCCAGCGGATACCAGCCCATTGCAACATTCCAGGCAACGAAGAGGCAGCTAAACTTGCTAAAGAAGGGGGAGCCCTCAAACAAAAATATATAGTGACAATTTATGAAATGGCTAACACAACTATTATTTCATATGTACATGTTTTCCCCAAATAGTGTTTGTTCTATTCTCTCTCGTCTCTTCAACTGGTATTGGTAATGGCTAACACAACTATTATTTCATATGTACATGTTTTCCCCAAATAGTGTTTGTTCTCTTCTCTCTCGTCTCTTGTTCAACTGGTATTGGTACATATCATCACCTTTCAGTTCCACAGGGAGCATAGGCCATCAACGAACTTATGCCAAGTCTCTCTGTCCCATGCCGTCTGCTCATGGTCTGTCCATGTCTTCTTCATGTCATTTATATCTGTCTCCAGTTCTCTTCTCCATGTGGTGATGCCAATGCTAGAGATTTTCCTAGAAGAAAAAAGATGAGGTGAGTCAGCAATCGAGACCACTTTCTGCTTTCTCTGAATTGGTTCTTTTGCCTCCTTGTCAGAGGACAGGCACTTGTCCATCAAATCTCATTGTGATGTGGTGACAGTAGACAACATGCAGGTCTTCAGACCTGTCTGCGTGTGACTGCTTCCTGTTAGGCTTTGTCATTAGTCAGGTTACGCTCATAGCTCTCCCGCTGTCACTGAGCTGAAGAAGTTAATGGGGAAGATTGTATTTGGCTCCCTCTACAGGATGCCTGCAACAAAGCACTTCATGTAATCTTTCTAGTCAGTATTATGCTGACAAGATGATTGCTGATGTTTGCTTTAGAATTCTTCTTCTTCTTCGTTCACTTTCAGACATCAACTTGGATATGTTTAAAGAAAGCAGTGGTCAGCTTGAGGTTGTTGGTATCTTTATAAAGTTTTTCCACGAATAGTACTGGTGACGGCCATATGTGCTTTCTGTGTTCCATATATGTTGGGCACCTTTGAAGCAGATGTTCGGCAGTCATTTTATCAGTGCCACAGTTACACTCATCGGTAGTTCCTATCTTTAGCTTGTTAAATAGATGGTATCCCAATCTGTTGTGACCTGTGCGAAGTCTGAAGATTACCACTTGCTCACTTCTGCTGAGCTGGTAATATGCATAATTTTTTTGGTGGCCTGGATGCTCTGCTTCCCATTTGCTCCTGTATCTGTTCCTGATAAAACTCCTGGCTTCTTCATAAGTTATGCTTGTGTCGAGTGGGGGTATCTTTCCACCTTCCTTTGCCATCAGCTTCATTTCTGGGGATGTTGCAGTGAGATGGGATCCACTGTATCACAACTCTTTTGAATTGCTGACATAGTTTGTGGAGTATTACTCTTATGTCATCCAGGTTGGCATTATTCTGACTTTTCAGCATAACAGTTAATGACAGGGCATCTGTGAAGAGAGTATGGTTTTGTCTCTTGGAGCTTTCTTCTGTGATTAGGACTTCTGCTGCAGTTTTTAAGGCCTCTGCGCTGAAGTTACTTGAAAATTTTCCTGTTGTGACTGACAGCTCTTTATGTGTGCCATTGCTTCAGCTCAGAAAGACTTCTCCACCTTCATCTTCTGTTGTATTTGTTGCTGATCCATCTTTAGAATTCAAGGATGCTTCAAGAGACGGAGCTCATTTCATTCTTCATCATAATGTTTCTTTGCACTCCTTATGGAGCTACCACTTAAGGTTGTCCCCCTTGCTGGAAGCCTGCATCAAGCATTCACATGCTCTTGCAACTGTCATTTTTGTAGAAATTCCTTTTACATGATGAGGTTGCCAGCCATCATCCACAGCCACCATACACAGCCACATACACAGCCACATACACAGCCACATACACAGCCACATATTAGTTGCCTTGTACAACATGCCTGAGGGTGGAGTAGTTATATTCTTTCTTTGTCTCTTCATAGACCTCAGGGAACTACACAGGGTATGGAGCCCATTAGCAACATATAATTTTCAAGAAGTGAAAGGATAAGGGAGAGATACTGAGAACAATTAATGATCACCTGTTAGAGAATGACACTGAAATAGATGAATCATCAAGGTTAAGACTGTTGGAATTTGGCATCAAATGTAAGGCTAGCAGAGATGGACGTATGAGAGGATGTATCCGTCGTGTATACAACCAGCGAGTTACAGGAACAGTTGGCATTCACACTCTTTGACATATACTGATGGAGACTGAGCACGTATGGGTTTTTCCCAGAGTGCAATGATGTCAATTCTGTTCAAGAATAACAATAACAATTTTCAAGAAATAAAATAAAATTGTGTTTTTTTTTTAAATGTGTTCATGTATGATTTATGTCATATAATACGTTTACCGTTTGCTAGCATATGTTTGTGTATGATTTATGTCATATAATACATATACCGTTTGCTAGCATATGTTCATGTATGATTTATGTCATATAATACATATACTGTTTGCTAGCATATGTTTGTGTATGATTTATGTCATATGATACGTATACCGTTTGCTAGCATATGTTTGTGTATGATTTATGTCATATAATACATATACTGTTTGCTAGCATATGTTTGTGTATGATTTATGTCATATAATACATATACCGTTTGCTAGCATATGTTCATGTATGATTTATGTCATATAATACATATACTGTTTGCTAGCATATGTTTGTGTATGATTTATGTCATATAATACGTATACCGTTTGCTAGCTGTAGTGAAATTGACAGAGATACAACGGTAAAATACTCAAAAGATAACATTTAAGGATAAAAACATAATGCGTAGGCTGCTGATGTACATGATCGCCTAGACCGCGGGTCATCACCCTCCATAAAATTGACTTGCTAGACAGGAGGGGAACGGCGGATCAAAAGAAAAAAAATATGACTGGAAAGGCTAAGGAGACGCAATGGGGGGGGGATGGAGGAAAGTAAAAATTCACGTCCCCCAAATTGACACGAGGTACGGAATTGGACGTTTTGCGATACCAAGCCTTGATTTGAATTGAGCGGCAGAACGCGGATGGTAGGAAAATTACAAAAATTTAAAAAGTAAATTTTCTTAATATTAATGTTAGGAATATAAAAATTAGCTGGCCGGATGGCCTATTCTGAGCAATGAAATAATATGATCTTAATTTTACAAACGGATAGATAATATTGAAGATAATGACAAAAGACAGTGTAGTTCACATCATCGCTAGACTATATTGAATCTAAAAATGTCACAATTTGCACACAAAAACACGACCTTGGGAACAGGTGTTCAAAGTTACTTATTATGGAGGAGAGGGTTTTTGAGCGGTAGCTGTGTCTAAATATAACTTTTTTACGACAAAATTTTAAGGGGAGAGAAAGGTTGCTTCAAAAATCAAGCACATTTTTTTTAGAAACACAAGTAGAGACGGACAGACTAACAGATAACCATCCATACTTGACTGAAGCATGACTGAAATGACTTTAGTGTAGAAATTTGAAATTTAAAGTACAACTAGGCAGTGATTGGCCACAGACAAGCATATCATTAGCGCTCAGAGCGCATTTGGGGTCATTCTTCAATAATTGTTCAGTGTTAGACACAGATTTTAAAGTGTGGTGTTTTCCCATATGAAAGCAAGTGAAGTAAATTTAGGGACGCCATCCTATAGCCAGCAGCTCAGCTGAGTTTTGCTAGCACTTCTGTGTTAATTATTCATAATCTGAGCTGTGAGTTTTCTATCGACAACAAAGCAGAGTCTATTCGGTGGGTGACTTTACTGGAGTGTATCTGTGCAGTTCTTGTGACAGAGACCACCATTATTGCCCGCCAGCACGGAGAGGTGGGACCGCAAGTTTTCAGCACCAGAGCTACAAAAAGATGAGTGAGCCTCTGGTCTGCTGGACATTCACCAACTATTGGTAGTGACTAATATCCCCATAAAAATTCCCACCTTTTTCTGGACACTGAGTAGTCAATATAGACAGGTGTGATGAGGCCACCCCAACAGCACAAACAGTAACTATCCTCCCAAAGAGATGACTATTCGAACATTTTAATAAAACTAACTATTCTAGTACTTACATATGTACACTTTTGGCATTTATTATGTAACATTCCATGCATAATTTTCATAAATTTTAAATCCTTCTTTTAAAACCAGTTCTGGTCAAAATACAACTTGATCCAGAACAAATAAATGTAATATAATTATATCAAAAACTTTATACACGTGAGTTAGTTCAGTGTATTTTAACACTTGTTAATCTTATTAGTCTTCTTAAATGTCTGTGGGTGTATTTATAACTAACACACCACATTACACATCATTACCCTAGACACTTTACGTAGCCACATTCATTAAGAAAAAAAAAAGTAATTGTGAGGTCGTAGTGGTAGCAAGAAAGGCCTTCTGACAATTCTCAAATACATTTTATCTCAGGAGCCTTCACAGCTGGCCTCATACAATTTACATGTAGTAAGAACACCATCATACAATACCATCAACACCACTACACTAGCATATGTTCTTTTCTTCTTCTTTCTTTGATCCTTAGCCTCCAACCGTCAAAGCAGTCAGTGGCCATCACGCCTAGTGGCGTCTTGTAGGGCAACAACAAATTGATTCCACTTTGCTCGGTCGGCGGCCATCCTTCGTACAGTGCCCCAACTCTGGTTCATTCTTTGCATCTCGGCTTCCACAGTTCTCCGCCAAGTTGTTTTTGGTCGGCCTCTCTTTAGCTTTCCCTCGGGGGTCCATAGCATTGCTGTTTTTGTGATGGTATCAGGGTCAAGGTTCCTTTTATTAGGTACTCCAAACTGAATTTTTAAATTACATATTTTTGTTAATAAAATATGTAGATGGTAGGTCTTTTTATTCTAAACATTTTGGCACCAAATTTAATGCTCTGTGTGAATTTGTTCAAAGGTTATGCAATTTTGAAAAATTGGGCATGTTGCGTAACTTGTCATATTGCAAACTTTGAGTGGTCATAAATTTAAAATTTACAAACCCACACTGAAAAAAACTTTGTAAACACACTCTCGTGTAAACAGACAGTAAACTCAATTTTTTTCATGAATGTGAAAGTTTACACATTCTTTTTAAACACTTAAAAGACAAACTCATTCATAATATTTCAAACTATTTTTGCACCCTTGTAAACAATAAGAAAACAAGCTTTCTGTTGATACCAGTTTTATTTAAATGCTATATGAAATAAAGTTGTACTCCTTGGTTGAAGTTATAGACAAAATGGGAATTTTGTGCCGTAAGCGGTAAATACAGGTGGTTTGGAGTACCTACTTTTATTCTATATCTAGGAACGTTACTCTATGTTCTTTTTATGCCACCAAACTTTCTTTTGTTAGCATCCTGTTGGTTAAGCAGTTCGAGCTATTGCCTCTCCTAGCAGTTAACTGGGTTCCTGGATCGAAACTTGGTAGCATCACACCCCATTCTACACAGCTGTAAATGGGTACCTGGCTCTTGAGTTAGGGAAGGCAAAGGCAGCAAGGAAAGGAACTGCTCACTGCACCTCATAAAGCTGGACCTACTATAGTGAAGTCTCTAACATTTCACCCCCCTCAGCAGTATCTGCTGGGACTAACTTTTTTTTTTTAAACTTTATTTTGCAACAGTTTGGTCACGTGCTGTGTGGTTGTGGTATGTAGAGATGAAAATTAACCTTATGGACTTAATATGTTTTGTTGGCGTGTTCTCTGTCCAGTGCCATCACCGCAAGCTCTTTCTGTGTCTTTCTCATCCCCATCATGTCTGTCTCCATCCCCATCATGTCTGTCTCCATCCCCATCATGTCTGTCTCCATCCCCATCATGTCTGTCACCATCCCCATCATGTCTGTCTCCATCCCCATCATGTCTGTCTCCATCCCCATCATGTCTGTCTCCATCCCCATCATGTCTGTCTCCAGTTCTCTTCTCCATGTGTTCTTTGGTCTTCCTTTACCCCACTTACCCTGGGCGGTTCCAGAGCAAGAACTTTCTGGTAGTGCTATCAACAGGTTTTTCTCAATGTGTGTCCTATCCATCACCAGCTTCTTCTTCTCATCTCTTGTTCCACCGACACTTGTCTGGTTCTTGTCATCAGTTCCACATTAGTGGTCTTGTCAAACAACTTAATCCTTCCATTCTATGTAGGCACCCATTTATGAAAGTCTGTAGCTTTTTTGGTTGTTGTTTTTGTTGTTCTCCATGTTTCACAGCCATACAATAGGACTGACTTGACATTTGTTGGCATGTTACATGTAGCAATAATTGAAAAAATGTTCTTCCATTACAGTCCATCTTGGTAGGTGACTTCATTCTTGCTCATGCTTCCATTGCCCTGGCTAGGACACGCAACGCACAGGTTATATCTGTTCTGTCCTCCGTCAACGAGGACTTAGTCAGTGGTGAGTGGTTTATATTGGATAGTCACTGGTAACTGGTTAAGTCACCTCTGTAATTGAGGACTTAGTCAGTGGTGAGTGGTTTATATTGGTTAGTCAATGGTAACTGGTTTATTTGGTTAGTCACCTCTGTAAGTAGGACTTAGTCAGTGGTGAGTGGCTTATATTGGTTAGTCATTGGTAACTTGTTTATTTGGTTAGTCACCTCTGTAATTAGTACTTGGTGGTGAGTTAGGAGCCGTAGTAGCACAGTGGTTGGTGCACTGGCTTCCAAGCTCGGTGGTCCATGGTTTGATCCCCAGTTGAGGTGGGATTTTTTAGACCGCAAACGGCTCCGAGGTCAACCCAGCCTCATGGATTGGATACCAGAGCAACTCTGGGACGGTAGGGGCCGACGTAATGCTGACCACATCTCCCCTAGTGTGTCGATGGTCAAGGAAATATGGGCCTAACACCATATTCCCAATATGCCTCAATGGGCGTGTAATGGGATCTTTTATCTTTTTTTTTTTTTTTAACCTTACCCAGTAGTGAGTGGTTTATATTGGTTAGTCACTGGTATGTGGTTTTATTTTATAAATCACCTCTGTAATGAGGACTTAGTCAGTGTTGAGTGGTTTATATTTGTTAGTTAATGGTAACTGGTTTATTTGATAAGTCACCTCTGTAATTAAGACTTAGTGGTGAGTGGTTTATATTGATAAGTCATCTCAGTAATATAGGACTTATTCAGTGGTGAGTGGTTTACATTGGACACTGCTAACTAATTTATTTGATCTCACCTCTGCAATCAAGGACTTAGTCAGTGGTGAGTGATTTATATTGGAAATTGGTAACTGAATTATTTGGTAAGTCACCTCTGGTGACTGGTTTATTTGATGTCACCTCTGTAATTATGGACTTAGTGGTGAGTGGTTTATATTGAATAGGCACTGGTAACTGGTTTATTTGATGTCACCTCTGTAATTATGGACTTAAAGGTGAGTGGTTTATATTGAATAGGCACTGGTAACTGGTTTATTTGGTGAGCCACAGAAAAAGGGTAAACGTAGTCCCATACTTGATACTGCCATAGAGGAATCAAGTAGAGACTTGATCATACTAGTTCCAGTAGTACGAGTACTTTGCCATAATACATCGAGCTTTACGAGATGGGGTGACCATTTCCCTTCCTCGCTACCTGTACTGTACCCAGGTCAAGAAGATACTCAGATTCCCACTTAAGCTGTGTAGACTGGAGCGAGATGCTACCAAGTTTCAAACCAGGAAACTTTGCAACTTTGCCACGAAATGCAAGCACTGTAACCATTCTGCCTATTGGATGATCTAAGTCAACAAGGATCACTTTATTTAGTTTTCCAGGACGAATGGACAAGCAGCAAGAAATTTGCAGAGAGAAGCAAGTGCTCTTGCCACTCTGCTAGTCGAATGCTCTAAGTCGCCAAGGATCACTCTATTTAAACGTCTCTGGTGCTATTTGTGATTAGTTAGTGGTGATTGGTTTTTTATGCCAAGTCAGTACTTACTTACAGGTCTATATATTTTTATCCAGACATCCGAAAACCAAAATATTCTGAAAATCAAGTTTCTTTGGTATATTTTGGGCTATTTTTGAATACATTTTGAGTGACTTTAGGCTACATTTTGTATGTAATTTGGGTGACATCTAAAAACCAAAATAAATCTGGTTTCCTAAACAAATCTGTCCCCGAGGACTTTGGACAAAAGGATACAGACAGGACTTTGGACAAAAGGATACAGACAAGACTTTGGACAAAAGGATACAGACAGGACTTTGGACAAAAGGATACAGACAGGACTTTGGACAAAATGATACATACAGGACTTTGGACAAAAGGATACAGACAGGACTTTGGACAAAAGGATACAGACCTGTACTTACTTTTTCCATCCACTGTTCCTGTGATGTGGAAGCTGAAGTTTGCATTCTGGAGCCAAGTTTGGTTTATTTTGATGTGGTATCTTTCCAATGATGATGCTATTGGGTAGTCTGTTTGCTTGATAGCGTCTTCTTCTTCTTTGATCCTTAGCCGCAGACTGTCAAAGCAGTCAGTGGCCATCAAGTGGCTTGTGGCGTCTTGTAGGGCAGCAACAAACTGCTTCCACTTTGTTCGGTCAGTGTCCATCCTTCATGCAGTGCCCCAGCTCTGGTTCATTCTTTGCATCTCGGCCACCACATTTCTCCACCAACTTGTTTTTGGTTGGCCTCTCTTTTGCTTTCCTTCAGGGGTTCATAGAATAGCTGTTCTTGTGATGGCATCAAGGTCTCTTCTAAGGACGTGGCCTACCCAATTCCAGTCTTGATAGTGTAATTAGTATGGGTTGTCCTTCCAGCTGTGCAGTTTAGCATAGTTCATCATGTGACGTATTCTTTCCAGAACATTGTCTCCATTACAGCTGCTCTGAACGCATCACGATTCTGGGCAAGTCGACCTGCATCAGCCAAAGACAAGTTCAGACTCTCTGTGATGTCCTGGGTCCACCGTTGTCTAGGTCGACCCCTTCCCCTTTTTCCAGGGACCATGCCTTCCATCACTGTTTTTTCCAGGCTATTATGTCTTTTTATATGACCGAAAAATTTCAGCTTCCTTATTGCGATGGTATTTAGGAGCCAATGTTCCTGTATGTTTAGTGAGTGCAGTACTTCTCTGTTGGTCTTTTTTTCTGTCCAGGGTATTCTCAACATCCTTCTGTAGCATTTCATTTCGAATGATGTAATCTTTTTTGCAACTGTTTTATTGAGTGTCCAAGTCTCGCAGCCGTATGTTGCTACTGGGAATATACATGCTCACAGTTGTAACTTTGTTTCTTTGCTTGTGCCTTGCCATAGGTTTTTCATCTGTATTAGTTTATGTGAAGCAATTGCAAGTCTTCTTTTAATTTCTACTGCGCAGTCGCCAGAGCTGTTGATGATTGATCCTAAGTATTCGAATTCATTAACACTTTCCAGTTCTTCGTTATCAATTTCAATTTCTGGTTTGGTCTTTACTTTGTTTAGCATAGTTGGGAGATCTTTTTTTTTTTTTTTTTTAATTGGAAGCAACTTGGTTGATGATTGGTGGCATCTTGTTTGTTTTGGTGAGTAATCTAATGATTGGTATAGTCTTCTTGATGGTGGCTTCTCGTGTGAAACTCATCCAGTCTTGAATCCTGTTTGCCGTCCTGCTGAAATAGAGGAAGTAAGCTGTTGTTGGCCAGTTCTTTCTTTCTGTTACCTAGTTGGGTGTTTCCGTGTTCTTCAGATCTGCCTTCTGAATTCCTTTGTGGCTGGTCCCACTGAGAAGCTGATTGAGGGATCAATTGTGTCTTGTATGATAGGACTTTTTATTTTTGTGAGTTGTAGTTTTTAGGCTCATCTGGATCGTCACATGATATATATATGTTTATGTTCATAGGCAGCCATTTTTAGCTAGGTATTTGTATCAAAAACCAACTTTTAAACCAGTGTTTCTTAACCTTTCAGAGGTCCCACACCCTTCTGCAGCATCTTAAAAAGCCTTGCACCCCTCTTCAGCATCTTAAAAAGCCTTGCACCCCTCTACAGCATCTTAAAAAGCCTCTCACCCCTTTAAAGTATCTAAGAATACTCACACTCCTTTACAGCATCTTAAGAAACCTCAAACACCATTATCTTCTAGCTCACAAAATATGCCAAAAATGCAAAATGAGATATAAGTATGTCTTGAAAATGTTATTTACAAAATGTGACAAGATTCGGTATTGAATTCACGTTGTCAATGTTCTGTTTTGTACAAATACATATAATGTTAATGATGATTCACCTTCTAAAATATCTGGCATGTCTCACACCCTTGGAGGGTAGTAGGTCTTGCACCCCTGGAAGGTAGGTCTCGCACCCCCGGAAGGTGAGTCTCACACCCCCGGGGGTGCATGTACCCCTGGTTAAGAATCACTGTTTTAAACAGACTATTCTACAGGGTTATTGAAAAGTCACTCCTGATTTTTAAATTTGTATAACCTCACTTGTATCTGTTAGAAATATACAGTAGGGCCCCTCTCATACAACGGGTTAGGTTCCAGACCTCCGCCGAAAAGCAGAAACCGTCGAAAAGCAGGACATAGCCTTTTTTTTAACTTGCAGATGCAAATAAAATCATAATAACATGTTTACACTATCATGCAGAAAAGATGTAGTCCTTAAAACAAAATTATATGAAAGTAAAATTAATATATAGCACGCACAATGCTTGCTTTAAAATATTTTCATCCTTAGCTAATAGTGAGCGATGAATGTAAATTTCTTCTTCTTCTGCGTTCATCCTGAAAAGGACGTTGGTTGCGTTGTGTCGCCGTTTACAGCAAAGCTGCGAAATCTGCGTCTTTTGGCGCGGAATTTTTAGGACTGGGTTTGCCTTCCCACTTCGATCCCTACTCTCTCAGCCAGACTGCAGTGATGCAGCCTGTTTCCGGGACCACGACGTGGAGGTGGAGTAGGGTCTTGGTCAGCCCTGGTTCGCTGACCCTGATGCAAGCAGTCTAACTATGGGTCGCTGACTGCATTCCTCACTGTTGACGCGTCTTAGGTCCCCGAATGTAAATTTGAAAAATGAGTATGGCATTCACAGTTGTACTAACTATTTTGGTGAGTCAGACCTAGCATACGGCCTATCTCAGCCATAGACATATCTTGCTCATTAAATTTAATAATTTGTAGCTTGTAATTAATAAAACAAATATATATATATTATAAAATAATAAATTTTAAAAGTTTGGAAAATTGCCAGAATACAGGCAGACAGTGATAGCGCAAATGCTGTGAATAGATTGAATTACTGACAATAAAATGGTGCCTGAAGCCATTCTCGGATTCAGCTGCTGAGCGCATCATGCAGAAAAAAACTGAAACAGTAGAACAAGGGCCGAAGATAATCAGCATGTATATAATTGAAAACTGCTCTGTTAGCAGAACGCTGAAAAGTGAACCGCCGTAAAGCGGGTCCCTGCTGTAGCTGAAGCATACATAACAACATCTCTCCGCAATAACAAGAGCAATAACTGTCATGTGACTAGTAAGTTTTTTTGTTTTTTTTTTAAATATTCTGGAGACAAAATAATATAAAATGGGCAATAAATGAACGTTATATAATAAAAAATAAAATTGCTGCCTGCAATGAGGTCATGGATTGAATAGGTCAGAACACAGTAAACTGGAAAGAGGGTGATGACATTTATGCAATATGCCTTTTCAAATGCCTTGTTATAAATATTTTATGAAAGTTAGTTTTAGAAGAAAAAAACTTACATGACCTAAGTAAATAAAACATTAACACAATATTAACTGAGAAGCTAAAGGGAGTTAACTTGTTTTTATGGTTTCAGGGGAGTTTATGCAGCTTGGTTCTAAGGAGAATGAGAACGAGCGGTTTTCTCACTACCTCAAGAAATCGTACAAGAAAACTGCCAGTCTGATTGCAAATACTTGCAAGTCTGTAAGTACTTGTTATACTTTATCTAGTCTTGGCTCTTTCAGCAAGTCTTTGAGTATACTGCGTCTACTTTTGGCTCTTTCAGCAAGTCTTTGAGTATACTGTGCCTACTCTCGGCTCTTTCAGCAAGTCTTTGAGTATACTGTGTCTACTCTCAGCTCTTTCAGCAAGTCTTTGAGTATACTGTGTCTACTCTCGGCTCTTTCAGCAAGTCTTTGAGTATACTGTGTCTACTCTCGGCTCTTTCAGCAAGTCTTTGAGTATACTGTGTCTACTCTCGGCTCTTTCAGCAAGTCTTTGAGTATACTGTGTCTACTCTCGGCTCTTTCAGCAAGTCTTTGAGTATACTGTGTCTACTCTCGGCTCTTTCAGCAAGTCTTTGAGTATACTGTGTCTAAGCTTGGCTCTTTCAGCAAGTCTTTGAGTATACTGTGTCTACTCACGGCTCTTTCAGCAAGTCTTTGAGTATACTGTGCCTACTCTCGGCTCTTTCAGCAAGTCTTTGAGTATACTGTGTCTACTCTCAGCTCTTTCAGCAAGTCTTTGAGTATACTGTGTCTACTCTCGGCTCTTTCAGCAAGTCTTTGAGTATACTGTGTCCACTCTCGGCTCTGTCATTTGTTTTGTTATTGTGTAAGTGTATTTTGTCATTCCAAACTGAAAATAAAGGAAAAAAACACAGCTGGCTGGAATGATTGACAGTCTGCTGTCAGATTACGACATCGTCACTCTCCATAGGATACCAGGACACACTAACATGCCAGGCACGAAAAAGTAGATGGATTAATAAACTTGAGAACAAGCATAGTTCAAACAAACACTCAGCCAACATGCAGACAGCTAAACTTACTTACTTACTTAGTCATTCCTCCTCTACCGTGAGGTGTAGAGGTTTAAAAGAGAGAGCCCCATACTATCCTATCGGCTGTCTTCCTCCTGGCCTGGTTCCATTCATGTCCTTTGTCCTTCAAAGATTGTCTAATGTTGTCTTCCCAGCGGACTCTGGGTCGTCCTGGAGGTCTGGATCCCTGGCTCTTAGCAGGGTTCGTAGCGACCTGGAAAAACCTGGAAAAAAAAATAAAAAATTCCAGGCCTTGAAAAGCCTGGAAAAATGGCTAAAAGCCTTGAATTTCCCGCATCGGACCAGGAAAAGTGCAGTTTATAGATAGGCCTACTGTACTTGCGTCTGTAATTTACAATGTAGGCATATTTAGACTAGTTTTATTTTTAACCATGGCCAAAATTACAGTGTTTGAATGAAATTTCTTGGTTTACAACTGCTTACGGGAATATGTTTGACACAGTTTAAGATGGTCAGGAATAGAAATTGATGGCGATTCTATAGCCTACCCTGTTATCAGACCACGTCCCACTGTTCATTTCACCACATTTTTTGGAAATAAATATATTTTGAATGCTTTTTTATTATATTTACGATGAAGAGACATATCCCGTTCTACCTCTGCAGGTCTAATTAGGATAGGCATACATGTTTTCAATTCCAGATAACATGAATAACCGCTGATACATGAAAGTGGCATCACATCTGTCAAATCACTGTAATTAAGATAAAAGAAAATTACCAATTTTGTGCATAGGCCTATGTTTAAAAAAAATAAATTAAATTAAATTTTTTTTTAAATCGAAACAAACATAAACCAAAAAAAAAAAAAAAAAAATAGTAAAAATGTGGGGTTTGGGTGTGTAAAGGCCTGCTGTTTCCAGTTAGATATTTAATAGATTTTCACTTATCATAAGTGTTATAAGAATATTATCATACCTTCACCCTCCCAATTACTATATATTAGCTTTTGTTCTAGATAAATATTGTTTGACTATATTATGTATGCATTTAGAACTTTGACTTGGTAAATATACATAGCTTAGGCCTACTCATAAGTTATTTTTGTGTTCCATTTTTTTTTTTTTACAGAAAATAGCACAACCCCAAGGTGCAGTTTTACCCTCAGAAACATCAAAACCATCTAACACTACTCCCTCTGACACATATTCTCTTCTGTGGTAGTTTTTATTCAGCCTTCAGCTTTATTTCACGACCTGAAAGAAATTCAGATTGGTGCATTTGGAACAGTAGCTGAAAATAGGAAGCATTTTCCTGAAGCACTGAAGAAAAAGCAACTCCTATTGAAAAATGCAAATCATCCTGTGTTTTGTGCGTCAGAAGTCATCTCAGACCTACGGGTCTTTTATATTTGGACATGCTCCCTAATATAACCGACTAGGTTGAACGAGACGCGCCTCGCCAAAACGAGGCAAAACCTTATTTTAAAAAAAAAGATAAAAAAAGACAGTCACCTAGCATGATACGGAAATATTTAACCTTATATCTACTGTTCACTCCAATGATAATACAAACATGACAGTTAGAAAGACAAATTCATTAGGGCAGAACAATTCAGAAGCCAGTGCTTGCAGAAAAATACAGAAAAAGTATGGGAGGTGTCGACCACTTCGGCCAACTAGGTGCAAGCTACCCCTACCCACACAGATCCTATTTTTATATCATTTCTTAGTTGAAACTGCCCTGGTCAATGGGCACATAACCTACAACACTGATCAAAGCAAATATCAGGATGTCAGTCAGACTCTTATTGAACCTGCTATTCTTTGACACAATGTGACACCTTCAAAACCACAGGTCACAACAGCACGACTTACTGAGCACCACTTCATTGATAAATATGAAAGGGCAAGGTACAAACCAGACTGTAAAGTGTGTAAGGCTGCAGGGATCAGAAGCCAGATTTGCATGTACTGCCCAGATTGCAATGTACCTCTATGCCTGATACCCTGCTTCAAGTTATACCACACAGTTGAGGATTATCAACGATCCAGACAAAAACTCTTGCAGAGGCCTACAGCTACAACTTCAACCCCAGTTAATGAAGGAAGCAGCTCAGACTCCAACTAGAGGTACTTAACTACTCATTCAAAAACACTCATTGTCAGATGCCACAGACGCAGAATACATTAAAAAAAGACAAACACAAAAATTAAATTTTTTTTTGCATTTTATTCACAATTTTTGTTAGCCTTTTATGTTGAAAAATGTGGTTAATCGTTAAATCAATACGTCAATCAAGCTTATTTTATTCATTGCCATCCATGTCCCTAACATTTTATTGCACTGACATTGAACAAATTCACTATAAAGTGGAAAAAAGATCATGGTTTTAAAACATCTCCTGACATTTCTATAAATAGCCACACAAATTCAAGAAGGTCGCGATGATCATGTGATCAATTTGCATAAAATATGTTTCTTCGGATGTGGCAACCATTCATAATGGTGCTCTAAAAATTTCAAAGGCCTATGTCTGTTTTTCAATTTTTTATGAATTTAAAAAAAAAACAGTTGTTTTTAAAGAAATCTGCAAACACCCTTGGAAATGGGAGACAGTAATGCTTCGTACTGCTGGTCAGCAAAGTGATAATTATATCTGAGAAAATTAGATGAGGAAAATATTAGAGTTTCCCATCCTTGAAAATATGTGCTTGGGCCTGGAAAAGGCTGGAAAAACCCTGGAAAATGCTTGAAGAAATTTGCTATGAACCCTGTCTTAGTGTCCCATACTTGTTGTGGCAGCCGATCTTCTCCTATTCTGCAGACATGGCCAGACCATCTTAGCTCGGACTATTCCACTTGGGTCTGCAGGGGCTGGGCTTTGAGGCTCTGACGTATCATCTGGTTGCAGACCATGTCCTTTCTTGTTACTTCAACCACCTTCCTCATATACCTCATTTCTGAGGTTTTTAGGTGGCTTTTGTCGGTTACAGTTATTGCCCATGACTCGCATCCATATGTCAAGACTGGAACATTGGTGGAGCTGTATACAGTGTCTTCTTGCCAATGTCTCTTTTGCTGGGGAATCCTTGATTTATGGCTTGAAAAAGTCTCCCAGCTGCCGCTCTTCGGGTAGCCAACTCTTCTTTGATGCCTCCCTTCCAGTCTGTGACTGCTCCAAGATATTTAAAATGATTGACCCGCTCCAGGATCTTTTCTCCCAGAATAATCTGATGCCTTTTTTCTGTTACTTTCTATCTCTCCTTCAGGAACTACACGGGGTACTCTTATCATTTATCTCTTATGATTCCCAAAGGTCTCAGAGTGAGCAGACAAACACAGCACCACCGCTTCCTCAGGCATGTTTTAAGAGGCGACTAATGTGAGGTGTTGCATGAGGCTGAAAGCTACAACATAGAAATAACTCTACAAAAACTACAACATAGAAATAACTCTACAAAAACTACAACATAGAAATAACTCTACAAAAACTACAACATAGAAATAACTCTACAAAAACTACAACATAGAAATAACTCTACAAAAACTACAACATAGAAATAACTCTACAAAAACTACAACATAGAAATAACTCTACAAAAACTACAACATAGAAATAACTCTACAAAAACTACAACATAGAAATAACTCTACAAAAACTACAACATAGAAATAATTCTACAAAAACTACAACTGCAAGATCACTTGACGTGTTTTAGTGCAGGCCTCTTGCATCAAAGCTAACTGAATCAGTGGTCTTGTTGCTTGTGAAGAAAAGAAGAAATATTGCAGAGGAGTTTGAGCAACATTGGAGTAAACACATATTGAGGAAATCTGTTGATAACATTACATGGCAGTTCTTGTTCTAGAATCCTCAGGGTTAGAGAGGTAGACTGAAACCAAAGAAGACATGGAGAAGAGAACTCTCCCTTGTAACGTCAGTTTATTGACCATTTTAGATTGTGTTTTATTTTTGGAGATAACAAAACTAAAACTCATAAAATGTATTGGTTAATTGGCATCATAGCTCCTTGTTGTGACATCTAGTGAAGACATAGAATCACTTTGGAAGTTGATGAGGCATTATGGAGTCCCCCTAAAGATCATTAACTTAATATAGAAAATTTTATGCAGTGTTCTTCATGAAGAACCAGACAAGAGCCGGTAGAATAAGTGATGAGAAGAAGACGCTGACGATGAATAGGACACACATTGAGGAAACCTTTTGATGGCATTACCAGGCAGTCCTTGTTCTGGAATCCCCAGGGTAAAAGAGGTAGGAGGGAGACCAAGGAACACATGGAGAAGAGAACTGGAGACAGATATGAAGGGCATGAAGAAGTCTTGGAAAGACATAGCTGATGGCACTGAACAGGAAGACTTGGCATAAGTTTGTTGATGGCCTGTGCTCCTTGGGGAACCTAAACCCTAATTTGGCTCTTCATTTTTTTGTCTAGAGCATTCCAGTTACTGTGATATCCAGGTAACCGGTATTCGTTCTTGCTTTGGTGATGACCGTACTCATTTTTCTCTAGAGAATCGTCTCATTTTTTAAATGGGTGGCTTTTCTCCTGATTGTCTAAATGTCCAACATCATGTTGCTTCACTCTGTTATTCAGTGGCTGTCCTCTATTCCAGACTTCTTTATTTTATCCGTTGCTTTTTCACAATCTTTCTTTTATGAAGTTTGTGTATCCTATTACATTTTTGTGTGCAATATCTATAGTATTTTTCTTTAATGTGTCTATATTTCTAATCCTTGTTGCCTGTTTGTAACGGGGGCTGATGAACAGTGAAACCCGAAACATCCTGTGTATCTTTAATTTGTGAAACTGATTCAGTACCTTTTTATTTTTTAATATATTTATTTATTTCCTTGGGGAGCTGAAGGGTGATAATATAGATTATATAAGTGTATAGTATTTATATACAAATAAATATAAAGTATATACATAATTTATATATATAAGGTGTTTAGTATTAATGATGGCCCTGATTAGTTCCTGGGAATCTCTGAGGAGACAAAGAAAGAATGGGGCTTCTGCTCCCTCGGGTATGTCACGAGTAGTTTTGTGGGGATGGCAGGGGATGATGTCAAGGCTGTCGAAAGACATAGTAGTGGTGGGATTTTCCTAAAATTAGTGAAGGTGATGAAGTTACAACAGCAAAATGGTATTGGAAAAAAGGGTTCTGTTGTAGTTATTGTTTGTTGTTGTTGCTCTTCTTCTCCTACTCCTCTTTTTCTACCTCTTCTTCTCCTCCTGCTGCTTTGTCTTCATCTTCTTCTTCTCCCCTTCCTCTTTCTCTTCTTCTTCTTCCTCATACACTGCCACACATCAGCTTGAAGCAGTGGTCAGCTAGAGGTTGTTGGTATCTGCGTAGAGTTTGTCCAGGAATGGTAACTGGTGACGGCTTTCTCTGTTTTTCATATGTTGGGCACCTTTGCGGCATATATAAATAATGTAAAATTTGATGAAAAGTTGTTACTGTTTTTAAATAGTAACTTTAAAGCTCTATATCTCAGAATATACTAGTTACCAAAAATCTAACCTGACAAATGTTTTGAACGATGAGCTTCCATTTTAACTTTGGTGCTCATAACTCAACAATTAATAAAACCTTTAGTGAATTTAAATATAGTATTAAAATCCAATATGGCTACCTTTTCCATGGCGACTAATAGCATTATACCATCAAATGTATTGGTATGAAAGGCTATTACTACTGTAAGTTAAGCCTATGCATTTGTATCGAAATCCAGCAGTTATAAATGGAACAGCATTTCACTGTAGCTCCCTCCCCTTTAAACCAAAATTATTCATAACAGTTGCCTCATGTGGTTCCCGAGGGTGCCTGAGGAGACAAAGAAGGAAGATGGCTGTTTCCTCTGGCATGTCTAAGTTTGTGTATGAAGCTGGCAGCCTCATCATGTGAAACAAATTGTTACAGAAACCAAGATCATATGAATGCTTAGAAGAAGGCTTCCTGCAAGAGGGACCAGCTGTAACAGTGGTAGCTCCTTGCTCCACAAGGAGTGAAAAGGGAAATCACAATGATGATACGTTTACAGTCTACTGACCTACTTCTTTTGAATATTTTCAGGTTGCCATATTGGCAGGGAGTGATGACGACATGTTAGAAATGGCTTTCCAGTATGGGAGAAATCTGGGTATTGCTTATCAGGTTTGTAGTTGTTGTTGTTGTTGTTTAACTAGGGCTGCTGAGCTTTTCACTCTTTTGCAGCCAATATCATGTTGAAGACTCGTTAGTATTATCTACACTGTAGATCAGGCTTTTCCTGGTGCTTTTCTGCCTTTCCGAAATGTTTTGAGTTGAAGTCATGAGCTCCAGTTTCTCCAGCTTGACTTGCATTTATAGGACCGTCACATCTGGTCACGATCTAGGGGTAAGAAGCGCGTGGCATATTGTGCATTCCCCGCCATCCCATGGTGCTCTCCAACTATGCAGAGCTAAAATATTCTGCTCTGGTTGTGGGATGTCCCAAGAAATTGTCACATCTTGCACAGAGCCATTTCTCAGCTCCCCCTGCCTATCACCGAGTCCATGGTGAGATCCTCCTGCATGCAGTCAACCAGGTCAATGCCGAAGAATCGCGTCTGGGGCTCAAGTCACTTCTCCAAGCTTAGTGTGCAATGCTGGATTCTCAACAAGTTTCACCACAGGGGGAATCCCTGGAAGTGTGTGGATGGTTTCAAGAGTCAGTGAGGGTATAATTAGCCTTACAGACAGAGGCTCACTTCCACGTACATATATTGTAGCATTGTGCAAAGTTGGTGGTCATATTAAGATGACTCCAGATATGCCTTCATGCATAGGTTTGTAGTTAAGTCTTTACTTCTGCATGACGAAAATCATTTCCCGATAGCAGTAAAGGGCGCTTCCCTCTAGTTGAAAGATGCTTGTCTCAATCAGTTAAATGTTTACCAAAAATTTAAAAATTAGAAACCTACCCACCACAAAAATATTTAAAGAATGTGTGATTTCTGTATTCACACATTGGGATTCTCGCCATTGCTACGGAGTTCGTGCACTGTGCTGAGATCCTCTTTGTGTGATCTAAGGGAGGAGATTGGAGCACTGATGGAGTTGGCCGTGTGCAATGAACCAAACCAAATGTTTACCACAGTTGTAAAGGTGTGGTAGTGCATTTCAACACCCTGAAATTTGACTCATTCAGGTCTAAGGATATAAGAAGTAGTGAAATAATAGCCACATGTTCAGTTTCTCATTCTTTCCATACATTTTTTTAAAATACAGAAACATTCAGTCTCCAGGTAATTTAATACTGTGACACTTCTGTGTGATCTGGGTATTTTTAATTTAACATATATGAGATTTCACTTTTAAACTATGCTGGTTAGACCCAACACCTTTCTTCCTACACAGTATTCTGGAGATGGACACTACTGCTCAAATCTGCCATCTGCATAAAAAGCTAGCAACCAACTCAACTCTGAATTGTTTTACCCTTGCCTGCCAGAATCACCCAAGTTTTTTCTCATCTTTCCATGAACACTAGCAAGACAAAGTGAACGCACATAAACATCACTCAAACCAGCCAGCGGGATAACATCTCGTTCGTCCCTCCAAGAATCCACAGACGCAATACCAACTATGCTTTCTGTGGAGCACAATCAATAACCTTTAGCTCCCCAAGGAGCATAGGCCTTCAACAAACACATGCCAAGTCTTCCTGTCCTGTGCCATCCGCTCAAGTTCTTTCCATGTTTTCCTCATCATTTTCACCTCTGTTTCCAGTTCTTCTCCATGTGTTTTTTGGTCTACCTCTGCCTCTCTTTCCCTGTGGATTCCAGAACAAGGACTGCCTTGTAATGCTATCAACAGGTTTCCACAATGTGTGTCCTATCCATCGCCAGCGTCTTCTTCTCTACTCTTGTTCCACTCCATGTCTCAGAGCCATACAATAGGACTGACTTCACATTTGAGTTGAAGATTCTTATTTTCGTGTCGGACTTGATTTCTCTTGTTCTCCATATGTTTCCCAATGCAATGAAAGCTCCTCTTGCTTTTTGTATTCTTAGTTTGATATCACTGTCTGTCCCTCCAACGTTGTCTATATTGCTGCCAAGATATATGTACGATTCTACAACGTGTATTGGTATTTCTTCAAGTTCAACCCTGTTATCTTTACCTGCATTTATTCTCATTATTTTTGTCTTTTCCCTGTGTATTTTCAGACCCAATTGCTGTGACCTCTCATCGAGTGTTTTCAATTTGTCCTGCATCTGATTACGGTTATGGACAGAAGAGCCAAGTCATCAGCAAAATCCAGATCATCCAACTGCTTAGTCAGAGTCCACTGGATTCCATTTCTGTTGTGTGTTGTCGATGATCTCATAACCCAGTCTATTGCTAGTAAGAAAAGATATGGAGACAAGAGGCATCCCTGTCGCACTCCTGTTCTTATCCCAAATGGTTCTGCAAGCTGTCTTTCGTGAAGAACTATGCATGTCATGTCTTCATATGTTTTTTTAAAATTAAATTAATGATCTTCAGGGGAACTCCATAATGCCTCATCAATTTCCAAAGTGATTCTCTGTCTACACTGTCAAATGCCTTTTCGTAGTCCACGAATCCGATATATAGCGGTGAATTCCATTCCGGAATTAGTTCAACTATTATTCTCAATGTGGCTATCTGGTCTGTACAGGATCTATTTTGTCGAAAACCTGCTTGTTCATCTCTCAGTTGCTTGTCTATGGACTCTTTTAATCTCTCCAGGATGATTCTTTTTAATACTTTTGCTGGGACTGATAGTAACATTATTCCTCTATAATTTGTGCACTCTTGTAAATTTCCCTTCTTAGGCAACTTGACCAGATAACCTTCCTTCCATTCTGCTGGTATTTCCTCTCTGTCCCAGACTTTGCCAAGTAGTTTGTATAATATCTCTGTAGAGGTATCAATATATGTTTTGATGGCCTCTGCTGGAATGCAATCTGGACCAGCTGCTTTTCCATCTTTCAGAAGCTTTATGGCTTTCTTTATTTCTTCTCTACTTGGTCGTTCACAGCTGATTTGTAGCTCCTCTTCTGCTGGCTGGATGTCTGGGGATTAGTTGGAGCTGGTCTATTGAGAAGTTCCTCAAAATGTTCTGTCCATCTCTTCATTTGTTCTTGTATATTACTAAGCAATTTTCCATTCTTATCTTTTATGAGGCCATTTGCTTGCTTATATTTCCCTGTTAGCTTCTTTGTGTTGTTGTACAGGTCCCTCATATTTCCTTTGGCTGCAGCTTCCTCTGCTTCCCTTGCCAAATCATCCATATATTTCATCTTGTCTCTTTTGATGTTTCTTCTTACTTCTTTGTTTGCTTCTATGTACACTTCATGAGCCTTGGCTTTGGAGCTTCTGGTTTTGCTTCTGTTTAAATCTGCTTTCTTGTTTTTCCTGTCTTCTATCTTACTAATGGTTTCTGTTGTTATCCATGCTTTGTGCTGATGTTCTCTTTTTCTCAGTACTTCTTCACATGTCTCATTCCATATATTTTTTTACTTGTTGCCAGTGGTCTTCCGTATCTGTTTCATCTTCCAGCTGTTGGAGTACTTGGTATTTGTTGGATACTGTGATTGAAAATTTTCTCTTATTTCCTGATTTCTTAGATATCCCACATTATACTGTTGTCTATAGCTATATGCTGTAGTAAATTTCTTGAGTTTTAATTTTGTTTTAGCCAACAGAAGATGGTGGTCTGATACAACATCTGCTCCTCTACATACTTTCACATCATGCAATGATGACCTAAACTTCTTGCTTATGCATATGTGATCAATCTGATTCTCAGTTCTGTGGTCTGGTGATATCCATGTTGCTTTATGTATTCTTTTATGTGGAAATATGCTTCCTCCTATAGCTAGTTGATTTGAAGCACAGAAGTTTGCTAATAGTTCCCCATTCTCGTTCATCATACCTAATCCATGCTTTCCCATGATTTCTTCAAAGCCAGTGTTGTCTGTTCCTATTTTCGCATTTAGGTCCCCCATCAAAATTGTGATGTCCTTTCTTTTCTTATTGTCCAAGACACTTTGTAGTCTGGTGTAAAAGTCTTCTTTCACAGATTCTTCTTTATTGTTTGTTGGTGCATAACACTGAATGATGTTTATATTTACTTTCTTTTTGGCTGATTTAAACCTTGCTGTTATAATTCGGGGTCCCATTGCTTCCCATTCTATAAGTGCCTTCTGTGCTTCCTTGGACAGCATTAGAGACACCCCTTCACTGTGGTGGGCTCTTTCCTCCTCATGTCCTGAGGACAACACCATTTCTCCTGTGATCAATCTCCTCTTCTCTATGCCTTTCACTGTGTCTCACAGAGACCCAGGATATCAATCCTGTAATTTCCCATTTCTGCTGCTACCTGTGCAGTTTTCCCTTGTTCACACAGAGTGCGAACATTCCAGGTGCCAATCCTGGAGATTTTCCTAGACGAAAAAAGGTTAGTCGGCAACCCAGACTCCTTTCGGCTTTCTCTAGGTTGCTTCATGCGCCTCCTTTCCAGAGGACCTTCTTCTGTCTTGGGCGGCTGAGTTGATTTATATTCTTTATTTGACTTGTCCATGTTTGTTGAAGTTTTTGTGGTAACAAGTTTTTTTACGGGATGGGGTAACCAGCCCCATGCCCAACCCTCCTTAGTCGCTTTTTACGACATGCCTGGTAGGGTACAGTGTTACTATTCTTTGCTCCCCTTTCGGGCACCGGTAACACACAGGTGTGTGGAGCACAGGTGTGCTATAAATTATATGACACCACACAAAGCATTCTTGACAAAAAAATATCTGTTGAAGAAACGAAAAGAGATGTGTCTCAGTTGGTGCCATTTGATCCCATCTTTCCACAGCTGGTTGATGACCTGCTTGACTTTGTGTCTAGTGAGTCTGTCATGGGGAAACCAACAGCTGCTGACCTGAGGCTTGGCCTGGCTACTGCTCCTGTCTTGTTTGCAGCACAAGAGGTAACATTCTTTTTTTCATCATCAGTGTTGTCATGGTTTCTTATCTTTGAAGGGTGACCACCGGGGGGGGGTTTTCAACTTCTGTCTTCTAGGGACTTTTTTAGGATATGTTTAATCTTTTTCTTCCTCTAATATTTTTTTTTAAATTTAATGAGAAAATGACACTGGCTGTGGATAGGACACACATTAGGGAAATCTATTGGTAGAGTTATGAGGCAGTGCTTGTTCTAGAATCCTCAGGGTTGTTGTTTAACTAGGGCTGCTGAGCTTCTCGCTCTTTTGCAGCCAATACCAAGTTGACGAGTCTTTGGTATTATCTACACTGTAGATCTAGGCTTTTCCTGTGGCTTTTCTGCCATTCTGAAACGTGTTGAGATAAAATCATGAGCTCCAGTTTCACCAGCTTGGCTTTCATTTAAAGGATCATCACATCTGGTCCCAAGCTAGGAGGAAGTGCATGGCATACTATGCATTCCCCGCCATCCAAGGGGGTTCTCCAGAGCTAAAATACTGTGCACTTGTTCTGGACTCTCCCAAGGAATCAACATGTCCTACACAGAGCCACTTCTCAGCTCCCCCTACCTATCATGGGTCCATAGTGAGATTCTCCTGCATGCAGCCAAACAGATAAAAGCCAGAGTTACATCTGGGGCTCAAGTGACTTCTCCAAGCTTAGTTTGCAATGCTGGGTTCTCAACGTGTTTCACCACAGGGGCAATATCCCTGGAAGTGCATGGATGATTTTTAAGTGAGGATGCAATTAGCCTCACAGACAGAGGTTCACACTTCTATTACATACAAAATACGGCGGCTGGTGTGATGCTGACCACATCACCCCCTAATATGCCGATGGTCAAGAAAATATGGGCCTAACACCATATTCTCAATATGCCTCTGTGGGCGTGTAACGGGATCCTTTTCCTTTCTATTACATACAATGCTGTATCACATTAACATCATAGGTAGGCATGACAGTCTGTTCAACACAGGACTTCATGGCAGGCAGGAATACGTCACATTTTTTTTTGCCATTTTAGATTTCTTTTTTTTTAATCTTTTTTTTTTTAATTTCCAGAATGTAAAAAAGAAATTTGGGGGTCAGAGTGGCTAAGATGTGTGGTGTCCGCCTCTAACTCTAAAGGTTCCCAGTACAGGGAATATATTTTATGGACATTTTTTCAGAACCAGTGGATCCTAATGTCATACTCCCCCTGATCTCATGGGTAGTGAGATTGGATGCCTAGCCTTTTTGGATAAGAGCGAAAAAACATGAGGTCCCGTGTGCAAGTTGTTCACGTTAAAAATCCCACAGCAGTTGGAAATCATAAAGAGTAGGCCGGCTGCCCTGGCAAAATTTACAAAATTAGGAAAAACCTGCCCACCCCAAAAATATTTACAGAATGTGTGATTCTCTTATACATACATTGAGATGCCTGCCTGTGTTAAGGAGTTCATGCATGGTGCTGAGATCCTCCTTGTGTGATCTAAGGGAGGAGATCAGAACACTGATGGCATTGTCCGTGTGCAATGAAGATAGTGCTTAAAACCAAAAGCAGAAAATAATTAAAAAGGAAACTTATAATAGCCCCTTCAGTCATAACTGACTATGGGAATGCGCCCCTGATGTGACAGCCCTCAGCTGCTTATTTTCCTGGTGCTCCTTTCGACGTTTTCTCCTCACCTCTGCTTCTTGTGTGAGCCTCTCTTCGCCCAATCTGAGGTGGCGCTGTAAATAGCATCGCCACTTAGTGCGATCGGCAGCTTCATCCTCCCATGTTGCTGGATCCATGTCCAGTGCCCTCATATCTCTCTTGCACACATCTTTGAACCTTAGCTGTGGTCGCCCAACTGTTCTCTTGCCATCTGCTAATTGTCCGTAGAAGATATCTTTTGGGATGCGACCATCTTCCATGCGGCGAACATGGCCAAGCCAGCGAAGTCTGCGCTGTCTAAGAAGCGTATACATACTTTGAAGGCCAGCACGTGACAACACCTCGACATTTGTCACTTTATCTTTCCATGAGATGCCGAGGATGCGGCGTAGACACCGCAAATGGAAGGTATTGAGCCTTCTTTCTTGCTTAGCATAGGTCGTCCAGGTCTCGCTGCCATATAGGAGTGTGCTGGTGACGCAGGCATTATATACCGCAGCTTTGGTCTTCATTGTGAGTTTAGAGTTTCCCCAAACACGCGATGTGAGGCGGGCAAAGGTAGCTGCAGCTTTGCCAATGCGGCTGTCGATTTCTGTATCCAGTGAGAGTTTGTCATTGATGGTAGACCCTAGGTATGTGAAGTGGTGCACCACTGCCAATTCATAGTCATCGATAGTGATAACTGGTGCAGCACCCACATCCTGACTCAGCACATTCGTTTTCTTTAGACTTATTGTGAGGCCAAAGTCCTTGCATGCTTTAGTGAAGCGATTCATCAAGCTCTGAAGCTCCTGTTGGCTTTGAGTGACGACTGCAGCATCATCAGCGAACAACAAGTCTCTTATAGTGACCCTTCTGATTTTTGTTTTTGCCTTCAGCCTTAAAAGATTAAACAGACGGCCATCTGACCTAGTGTGAAGGCATATTCCTTCAGTTGCATCTCTGAACGCATGTTTCAAGAGTAAGGCAAAGAAGATTCCGAAGAGGGTCGGAGCCAGAACACAGCCTTGTTTAACGCCACTTCGTATATCAAAGGGCTGTGACGTGCTTCCAGCATATTGGACTGTTCCCTTCATGCCGTCATGGAATGACTTTATCATTTCCAGCATTTTAGAAGGGCAGCCTATTTTCAGGAGGATTTTAAAGAGTCCATCCCTACTAACCAGGTCGAATGCTTTTGTGAGGTCTATAAAGGCGATATATAATGGTCTTTTCTGCTCTCTTGATTTTTCCTGAAGCTGGCGGAGAGAGATCATGTCTGTTGTTGATCTGCCAGCTCGGAATCCACACTGTGACTCTGGATATATGCGCTCAGCTAACTTGTGTAGTCGCATTAAGATGACTTTGGCAAAAACCTTACCAACAATACTAAGAAGAGAGATGCCTCTGTAGTTATTGCAATCACTTCTGTCTCCTTTATTTTTATACAGTGTTACAATCTTGGCATCTCGCATGTCTTGAGGAATAGTTGTCTCTTCCCAGCACTGGCACAGCATCCTATGCAGGGGATGTAATAGCGTACTCTTACAGCATTTGATTAAATCAGGAGGAATCCCATCACTGCCTGGTGCTTTGCCAGAGGCCAAGCTATCAATGGCCTTGCTGAGTTCCTCTAATGTTGGTTCGGCATCCAGCTCCTCCATAGTTGGCAGACTGTTGACACCATCAAGGGCTGCAGGCGTAACGGTATTGTCTCTAGCGTAAAGCTCAGAGTAGTGCTCGACCCACCTCTCCATCTGCTTACCCTTATCGGTTAGCTTCTCTCCGCTGATGGTTTTTTAGCGGTGCCGTCTTACTTTTATGGGGGCCAAGTGCTTTCTTTATACCGTCATACATTTGTCTAATGTTGCCTGTTTGCGCTGCGATCTGGATGCTCTCACTGAGCTGGAGCCAGTAGTCATTTGCACAGCGTCGAGCAGTTTGTTGAACTTTGCTTCTCGTAGCCCTCAGGATCTGTAGGGTTCTGGCACTCGGTGAACGTTTGTATTCATTCATAGCACTCCGCTTAGCTTCAATGACAGGTGCCATCACATCTGATGAAGCATCAAACCAGTCATTTGACGTTGCTGTTTTCTTACCAAAGGTGGCAAGTGCAGTACTTTGAATGGTGTTCCGTAGATGCTCCCAGTTCTCTGTAATAGTATCACCATGCTGAGGGCTACTGAGCACTTTCTCGAAGGTCGCAGTGAATTGAGCAATCATGAAAGGGTCTGACATCTTGCTGGTATCAATGCGTGGTTTCCCTTCATGTCTGACACGATAGAGTTTTCTTGGTTGTGCTCTGATTTTGCAGCAAACCAAGGAGTGATCTGTATCACAGTCTGCACTATGGTACGAGCACGTGGAGAGTACAGACCTGAGGAGTGGCCTTCTGACGAGAATCAGGTCAAGTTGGTGCCAGTGTTTGGATCGTGGGTGTCTCCATGACACCTTATGCTGGGGTTTTGTCTGAAAGTAGGTGTTGGTCACGCAGAGGTCATGGTGGACGCACAACTCTAAGAGCCGTTGTCCATTTTCATTCATCTTGCCAATACCAAACCTGCCCAGACATGAAGGCCATGAAACATTATCGGCACCCACTCTAGCGTTAAAGTCACCAAGGAGAACAAGCTGTTCTTGCCTAGGTATGCTTTTGATAATTGCTGTTAGATTCTCATAGAACTCATCTTTAGCTTCTGAGGCAGAGTACAGAGTAGGAGCATACACACTGACAAGGGCGATGGGACCTGTGCTAGTTTGCAGGCGGAGCGTTAACAGGCGTTCTGATCCATTCTCGCCTGGTTCAACCATTTTAGTTAGTGATTTTTTGACCGCAAAACCTACTCCGTGTTCTCTAGCTTTATTAAGATCTTTCCCTTGCCAATAAAATGTGTAGTCCTTCTCGCTCACTGTTCCAGAGCCCGCCAGGCGCGTTTCCTGAAGTGCAGCTATATCCACCTGAAGTCGTTTAAGCTCATCATTAATTATGGCTGTCTTCCTTACATCATTTACATCCTGTAGGTTTTCGGATAGTCCAGCCAACATAGTCCGGACGTTCCAGCATCCCAATCTGAGAGTTTGCTTATTTCTATTTTTTCGATAATTGCTTGGTGCAAAATTTTCTGTCCACAGTTCGGGTTTGACCCTAATCCCCATGCACCCAATGGGGAAAGCAGACAGTGGCGGGACAACACCTTATTGACTGGGGGCTGCCCAGCTTGAAGCTGGCGGTAGCTGTCCAGTGAGATCCTAGAACCTCTCCCACTGTCGGAAGTAGCCCCTGGCGCCATGCCCTACGCCAATTGGGCAAAATGCTTATAACCGGTAACTGCTACTTCCCGTGTTTTGCCGACACCTATAGGGTGAAGCTGGAGTGTCCTCTCCAGGGCGCGAGCTTGGGCACAGTTATATGGAGATCAAGCTGTTGCCCATGTAGCATATTCCCCCTCTCCACACAGCCGGTAGATCCAAAGGAACGGCAGTAGCCGATACAGTTTAGTACCAGCCATGTCGCAGGAGTTGCCAGAATAATGTCGAATCGACATTAGACTGCCTTAGGGACTCCGACTCCGGATTTATCCTCAGGGTTTACTCCCGAAGCCAATTCCATAAATGGATATTCCCGCAAGGCAGCGGTGGTTTGAATTCAGAGTTCCTTCTCTTAGATAAGCTACCAACCAAGGATCACGAGCCCTATCTGCCCGAAGCTGCTCGTTTTAAGGCGCCAGTCTCTCGCCTTTGCCCCTTCTCCCGTCAGTATAAACAGTTCTGCCGGGCTCAAATTGAGCCACACGTGAAGGCCGGGAGCTGGACTTGGTTGTCAGAGGCTGTTTGAGGCGCGTGCCATAGAAGTATTTAAAAAAAGGAAACTTATTACTCAAATTACTGAGTTATTGCTCATCATTTTGATATTTGTTTCGTGTATAATATATCCGGTAGATACAAGTAGGTAAAGGATCCCGTTACACGCCCATTGAGGCATATTGGGAATATGGTGTTAGGCCCGTATTTTCTTGACCATCGGCACACTAGGGGTGATATGGTCAGCATCACGCCGGTTGCCTTAACCTTCCCAGTGTTGTTCTAGTACCCAAATTCATGAGGCTGGGTTGACCCTGGAGCCGTTTGCGGTCTAAAAAATCCCACCTCAACTGGGGATCGAACCATGGACCACCGAGCTAGGAAGCCAGTGCACTAACCACTGTGCTACTGTGGCTCCCAGTACATACAAGTAATGATATCAAAAATGTAAAAATAGGTTTTTTCAATCACCAAGTAGAATGCATTAAAAAAGAAGGAAAGGAGAGGGGGAAAAAAGTTTTGTAGGCAAATGATTGTCCGTGCCATCAGGCATGACACGTGAAGAAGATGACTATGCATACTTCTATATGGCACACATTGAAAAAAAACCAGCAGATAGCATGACAAGATAAGTTTTCTGGAACCTCAAGGTAGAGAATTGAATGACCAAAAAAGTGCAGGCTGTAGGGAACTTTTTTTTTTTAAATAAGAGTTTTTGCCTCGTTCTGGCAAGGTGCACTCCAGTTCATCCTAGACACAAGGCCTGTCGGTGATATTAGGGTGCATATTCAAATATAATGGATGGATATGAGAAAAAAATCGAAACAAGATGATTCATCTTACGAGAAAAAAATTTCAAAGAAAATATAAAAGACCTTCTGATCTGGTAGATAGGATTGGTTTACACTGAAAGGAACTGCAGACATGAAATAAGTAAAACAAGATATGGATATACCTTGAACGTATGGTGCAGGACAGGATGGGTTGGAATGTATTTGCTGAAGGCCTATGTTCCTTAGGGAGCCAAATGGTAATGATGATATTTCTTTATGATACTGAGCTGTACTTTTTTTCATTCTTCATCTCTGTTTTGTCTTTCACAGTATCCTGAGCTAAACCCAATGATAATGAGGAGGTTCTCAGAGGAAGGTGATGTGGAGGAAGCTCGCAGTTTAGTGGCCAAGGTTTGAGTTTGGTTTTTTTCCCTATGTTGGTTGTTGCTGCAGTAGTTTTTGTTGTTGACTTTAGCTTATGAATGATGCTGGATGATGTTAACATTGGTGGGCTTGAAGTTAACGTGGCTCTTGATGATTCATTGTGTCAGAAAATTATATTACAGTTCTGTAAACCCTTTATCAAGAAATCATCACGGCAATCAAAGGGTTAAGGAATGGAAAAGCTCCTGGCCATGATAACTTAAATGCAGAGCTATTTAAGACAGACCCTGAGCTAGCAGCAGAACTATTAGAACCACTAGTTGCACAAGTCTGGAAAACAGGGACAACACCAACTGAGTGGAACAAAGGAATAATTGTCAAATTGCCCAAGAAGGGAGATCTTGCAGACTGCAATAATTGGAGAGGAATAACTCTTTTCTCAGTTCCCAGCAAAATACTAGGCAGGATAATTATATAGAGAATTTCAAAAGCAGTAGACCACAAACTGAGGAAAGAACAAGCAGGATTTAGAAAGAACAGAAGATGTGTGATCATATATTTACCCTCAGGAACATTATAGAGCAGTGCTCAGAATGGCAAAGACAGCTGTACATTAATTTCGTTGATTTTGAAAAGGCTTTTGACAGTATACATAGGGACAGTTTATGGAAAATACTGAGGGCTTATGGAATTCCAAGCTGCATAGTGTCAATCATAAAAAGCCTCTATGCCAACTTTATGTGTAGCGTTGGGCAGAGCAACCTAACCTTTGAGGTGAAGACAGGAGTACGACAGGGATGCCCCTTATCAACCACTCTATTTTTAACAGTCATAGACTGGGTGATGCGCCAGACAACAGAGGGCAGTCCAAGAGGAATAAGAGGGACTACATTTTCTACATTGGAAGATCTGGAATATGCAGATGACATTGCACTACTAGCACATTCACATCAACACATCCAGGAAAAAACGGATAGACTTACTAAGTATAGCCAGCAGGTGGGCTTGAACATCAATCTAAAGAAGACAGAGGTCATGACGCTCAATGTGAGCAACCCTGAGCCCATATCAGTAAGAAATCAGCAACTGGAACAGACAGACACCTTCACATACCTAGGATGCATAGTAACACCAGACGGCGGAGCAAGCAAAGACATCAACAACAGAATGAACAAAGCAAGAACAGCCTTTTTTAGTCTAAACAACATCTGGAAGTCCTGTCAGTACAGCACAAGCACAAAATTAAGATTATATCAGAGCTGTGTGCTTTCTGTGCTTCTCTATGGTGCGGAATGCTGGAGTTACAGAGAAGGAAATGTAGAAATTGTCCTCTTTTCACACAACATGCCTAAGAAAAATTCTCCGAATCTTTTGGCTGAATACCATCACCAACCAAGATTTGCTTACTCGGAGCAAGCAAGAGGACATGCACACCATCATAGCTGGAGCTGGGTGGCCCATGTCCTCAGAAGAGACCCCGATGCCATCACAAGAACATCTATGCTATGGACCCCTGAAGGAAAACGAAAGAGAGGCCGACCAAAAACAACTTGGCGGAGGACTTTGGAGGCTGAGATGCAAAGAATGAACCAGAGTTGAGGCACTGTACGAAGGATGGCCACCGACCAAGCAAAGTGGAATCAATTTGTTGTTGCCCTGCAAGATGCCACCAGGCGTGATGGCCACTGACTGCTTTGACGGTCGGCGACTAAGGATCAAAGAAGAAGAAGAAACCCTTTATCTGAAATCCTCAGGGACAACTTTGATTCGGAAACTGGATTTTTCATTTTCAAATGTTGCCTGAATCTTTCAAAAAGTTGCCCAAAATAGCCCAATCTGCTTTTTTTTAAAAGTCAAGAATTGCCCAAAATAGTCATAAGTTATCCAAATTGTGATCGAAAAGTAGCCCCGTGAAACTTTCGATTTTCAGGATATTTCGGTTTTCTGGTGTTTGGATAAAAGGTTATAGACCTGTATATCATCCAGCCTAATTGACTGTACTGTTTTCATAAAGGCTGTCTTTCTCACTATCTCTGTCACTGACACATTCACATTACACACATATCTACATCTTTATGTCATACACACACACAGACACACCTTAACACATCACACATGGGATGTAAAGGAATTCGTGTTTCTCGTGCATGAGTTCCATTGTTAGACCACCTACATCAAGACCCTGAAGCACCTCCATATGGTGCATCCTAAAACGGGCAACATCCGAGTTCTCAAGTAGCCTGGTCAATGCTCAAGGAGTGATTAGCCACACCAGAGTGGCTCAACACCATGATTCTCATGCAACATGTTGAGAACCCAGTATTGCACACCAGAGTGGCTCAACACCATGATTCTCATGCAGCATGTTGAGAACCCAGTATTGCACACCAGATTTGGAAGAATAACTCTAGCCCCAAACTTTTACCTGGTTGACTGCATGCAGGAGGATCTGACAGTGGATAAATGATAGGGGAGGTGGCTTTATGCAGGACATGATGATTCCTTGGGAGAGCCCATAATCAGAGCTTATCAGTTTAGCCCTGCATATTTGTAGAGGCCCCTAGATGGCGTATAATGCACAGTAATCTGTTCTCCTTCCCCCTGCTAGCTTAACACTGGATGTGATGACCCTTTAAATGCATGCCGAGCTAGGAAAAATTACTGGAGCTTATGCCTCCAACTCTATAACTTGCGGAATGGCAGGAAAACCCTAGATTCAAAATGTAGACAATGCCAAGGATTTTTTAACTTAGCATTGGCAGCAAGAGTTCGACAAGCTCAGCAGCCCTAGATAAACAGCAATAACAAAACACATGTTTATTCTTAAATTACACACACATGCATATTCTCAAACAGCACACACATGTACATTTACATTTTTATGCATTACACACAAACTTTCTCACATTATACACACATGTACATTCACACATGCACATACAGGCAAAATTCATTCTGACATTGCACACATGCATAAATTCACACATTACACTCACAGAGAAGCACCAGAGAGTAAAATCATCCATAAAGTGGGTGTAACTAAAGTCAACACTTCCAAAGGTAAAGGTCAAGGATCCCGTTACACGCTTATTGAGGCATATTGGGAATACGGTGTTAGGCCCGTATTTTCTTGACCATCGGCACACTAGGGGTGATGTGGTCAGCATCACGCCAGTTGCCTTAACCTTCCCAGAGTTGTTCTGGTACCCAGTTCATGAGGCTGGGTCGACCCTGGAGCCATCTGCGGTCTAAAAAAATCCCACTTCAACTGGGGATCGAACCATGACCACCAAGTTAGGAAGCCATATGCACTAACCACTGTGCTACCGTGGCTCCCCAACACTTCCAAGGAGGCATTATATTTTTGTCCTTACCTCTAAATTTTAGCGTGTGTTTCTTCTGGTGGCTAGTTTTGTTTAATAAAAATAGTGCTGGAATATTTGTATTAATCTGCGCCTATATTAAGATGGACTACATTTTCTACATTGGAAGATCTGGAATATGCAGATGACATTGCACATCCAGGACAAAACGGATAGACTTAATAAGTTTAGCCAGCAGGTGGGCTTGAACATCAATTTAAAGAAGTCAGATGTCATGACGCTCAATGTGAGCAACCCTAAGCCCATGTCAGTAAGGAATCAGCAACTGGTACAGACAGACACCTTCACATACCTAGGATGCATAGTAACACCAGACGGCGGGGCAGGCAAAGACATCAACATCAGAATGAATAAGGCAAGAACAGCCTTTTTTAGCCTAAACAACATCTGGAAGTCCTCTCAATACAGCACAAGCACAAAATTAAGATTATATCAGAGCTGTGTGCTTTCTGTGCTTCTCTATGGTGCGGAATGCTGGAGAGTTACAGAGAAGGAAATGTCGAAATTGTCCTCTTTTCACACAACATGCCTAAGAAAAATTCACCGAATCTTTTGGCCGAATACCATCACCAACCAAGATCTGCTTACTCGGAGCAAGCAAGAGGACATGCACACCATCATAGCTGGCAGACGTTGGAGCTGGGTTGGCCATGACCTCAGAAGAGACCCCAATGCCGTCACAAGAACAGCTATGCTTTGGACCCCTGAAGGAAAACGAAAGAGAGGCCGACCAAAAACAACCTGGCGGAGGACTGTGGAGGCTGAGATGCAAAGAATGAACCAGAGTTGGGGCACTGTACGAAGGATGGCCACCGACCGAGCAAAGTGGAATAAATTTGTTGTTGCCCTACAAGACGCCACTAGGCGTGATGGCCACTGACTGCTTTGACAGTCGGCGGCTAAGGATCAAAGAAGAAGAAGAATATTAATCTGCACCTCATCGTGTGAAAGAAATTTGCAACAAAAACCACGGCAACAAGAGCACATGAATGTTTTAATGCAGGCTTCCCTCAAGGCAACCAGCTGCAGCTTGTGGCTGTATGCTCCAAATGGAGCAAACGGGGAAAAAACCGTATAATGCTGTGAAGAAAAAAAAAAAGAATGCCATTTTTTTAGGCCCACTTTCTGTCAGAGTGTTTTGATACTTTTTGTGTGTGTATTATTTCCATATCTTTCACTTCCTTTTATTTCTCCATATCTTCCACCCAATTTTTGTTTTAAACTACAAGTCTTTATCCCAAACACCCGAAAACTGAAATATTCTGAAAATCAAAAGTTTCGTTAGGCGGCTTTGGGCTAGTTTTCTATCAGAATTTGGTGATTTTCAAACATATTTTGGGCCACTTTGGGCAGCTTTTCTAACACGATTTGGGCAACAACTGGAAACCAAAAAAAAATCTGGTTTCTGAAAAAAATTCATTTTCCGAAACATAGCTATCCACAAGGATTTAGTGTAAAAGAATAGAGACCCTGTAGAACATCCTCCATTTGATCTGATAAATCCAGGTATCTACTATGTAACAGTTTCCATCTTCTCCAACACCTTCTTCTGCACTGCTCCATGATCTCTCTGTTTGTTTTACGTTCACAGAGTGACGGAGTAGAACAAACTAGACTTCTTGCATTGCAACACAGCAAGGAAGCAATCAAAAATATGCAGCAGTTTGAAACCTCGGACGCACAGCAAGCTCTCATACGATTGGCCACAGTTTTGTTAGACAGAAAGAAATAACTGCTTAGGAACAATTGCATTTTATTAACATACCATAGGATAAATTTATATTATAATTAGCAAATTGTATGTTAAGATAATGGCATCCGTCTGTAGTACTGTAGCCGTCAAAGTATGAGGCATGGTTTTTAGGCATTGCAAACTTGGTTCAACATTTATGAGCCATATGCATGGAGGCATATCTGAAGTCATCCTTATATGACTGACCACCAGCTATGCACAATGCTACAATATATATACGTGGAAGTGAACCTATGTCTATGAGGCTAATAACATCCTCATTGACTGTTGAAATTATCCTCACACTTCCAGGAATTCCCCCTGTGGTGAAACTTGTTGAGAACCCAGCATTGCACACTAAGCTTGAAGAAGTCACTTGAGACCCAGGCATAATTCATTGACTTGGTTGACTGCATGCAGAAGGATCTCACTATGGACCCAGTGATGGGCGGGGGAGGCTGAGAAGTGTCTCTGTGCAGGACGTGACAATTCCTTGGGAGAGCCCAGAACCAGAGCACAGCATTTTAGCTCTGCATAGTTGGAGAGCCCCCTTGGATGGCATGGAATGCACAGTATGCCACACACTTCGTACTCCTATCTTGGGTCCAGATGTGACGATCCTTTAAATGCAAACCAAGCTAGAGAAACTGGAACTCATGACTTCAACTCAGCGTGTTTCGGAATGGCAGAAGAGCCACAGGAAAAGCATAGATCTACTGTGTAGATAATACCAAGGAGTCTTCAACTTGGTATTGGCTGCTAAAAAGAGCGAGAAGCTCAGCAGCCCTAGTTAAACAACAACAACATCATGAACCATCATTGGAGGAAGCCAGTGCTGAATCATTCATGTGCACTTACAGTGGTTGTTTCTGTAGCAGCCTTTACATGATGAAGTTGCCAGTCCCAGGCACAACCTCATATCAGTGTTCGTCTTCTCAGGTCAGAGTATTAGGATTGGAAGAGATGTAGATTATCAAGTCAAAGTATTAGGATTGGAAGAGATGTAGATTATCAGGTCAAAGTATTTGGATTGGAAGAGATGTAGATTATCAGGTCAAAGTATTTGGATTGGAAGAGATGTAGATTATCAGGTCAAAGTATTTGGAATGGAAGAGATGTAGATTATCAGGTCAAAGTATTAGTATTGGAAGAGATGTAGATTATCAGGTCAAAGTATTTGGATTGGAAGAGATGTAGATTATCAAGTCAGAGTATTTGGAATGGAAGAGATGTAGATTATCAGGTCAAAGTATTTGGAATGGAAGAGATGTAGATTATCAGGTCAAAGTATTTGGAATGGAAGAGATGTAGATTATCAGGTCAAAGTATTTGGATTGGAAGAGATGTAGATTATCAGGTCAAAGTATTTGGAATGGAAGAGATGTAGATTATCAGGTCAAAGTATTTGGATTGGAAGAGATGTAGATTATCAGGTCAAAGTATTTGGATTGGAAGAAATGTAGATTATCAGGTCAAAGTATTAGGTCAAAGTATTAGGATTGGAAGAGATGTAGATTATCAGGTCAAAGTATTTGGATTGGAAGAGATGTAGATTATCAGGTCAAAGTATTTGGATTGGAAGAGATGTAGATTATCAGGTCAAAGTATTTGGATTGGAAGAGATGTAGATTATCAGGTCAAAGTATTAGGATTGGAAGAGATGTAGATTATCAGGTCAAAGTATTAAGATTGGAAGAGATGTAGATTATCAGGTCAAAGTATTTGGAATGGAAGAGATGTAGATTATCAGGTCAAAGTATTAGGATTGGAAGAGATGTAGATTATCAGGTCAAAGTATTTGGATTGGAAGAGATGTAGATTATCAGGTCAAAGTATTTGGATTGGAAGAGATGTAGATTATCAGGTCAAAGTATTTGGATTGGAAGAGATGTAGATTATCAGGTCAAAGTATTTGAATTGGAAGAGATGTAGATTATCAGGTCAAAGTATTTGGATTGGAAGAGATGTAGATTATCAGGTCAAAGTATTTGAATTGGAAGAGATGTAGATTATCAGGTCAAAGTATTTGGATTGGAAGAGATGTAGATTATCAGGTCAAAGTATTTGGATTGGAAGAGATGTAGATTATCAGGTCAAAGTATTTGGATTGGAAGAGATGTAGATTATCAGGTCAAAGTATTAGGATTGGAAGAGATGTAGATTATCAAGTCAAAGTATTAGGATTGGAAGAGATGTAGATTATCAGGTCAAAGTATTAGGATTGGAAGAGATGTAGATTATCAGGTCAAAGTATTTGGATTGGAAGAGATGTAGATTATCAGGTCAAAGTATTAGGATTGGAAGAGATGTAGATTATCAGGTCAAAGTATTAGGATTGGAAGAGATGTAGATTATCAGGTCAAAGTATTAGGATTGGAAGAGATGTAGATTATCAGGTCAAAGTATTTGGATTGGAAGAGATGTAGATTATCAGGTCAAAGTATTTGGATTGGAAGAGATGTAGATTATCAAGTCAAAGTATTAGGATTGGAAGAGATGTAGATTATCAAGTCAAAGTATTAGGATTGGAAGAGATGTAGATTATCAGGTCAAAGTATTAGGATTAGAAGAGATGTAGATTATCAGGTCAAAGTATTAGGATTGGAAGAGATGTAGATTATCAGGTCAAAGTATTAGGATTGGAAGAGATGTAGATTATCAGGTCAAAGTATTAGGATTGGAAGAGATGTAGATTATCAGGTCAAAGTATTTGGATTAGAAGAGATGTAGATTATCAGGTCAAAGTATTTGGATTGGAAGAGATGTAGATTATCAGGTCAAAGTATTTGGATTGGAAGAGATGTAGATTATCAGGTCAAAGTATTAGGATCGGAAGAGATGTAGATTATCAGGTCAAAGTATTAGGATTGGAAGAGATGTAGATTATCAGGTCAAAGTATTAGGATCGGAAGCGATGTAGATTATCAGGTCAAAGTATTTGGATTGGAAGAGATGTAGATTATCAGGTCAAAGTATTTGGATTGGAAGAGATGTAGATTATCAGGTCAAAGTATTTGGATTGGAAGAGATGTAGATTATCAGGTCAAAGTATTTGGATTGGAAGAGATCTAGATTATCAGGTCAAAGTATTTGGATTGGAAGAGATGTAGATTATCAGGTCAAAGTATTTGGATTGGAAGAGATGTAGATTATCAGGTCAAAGTATTTGGATTGGAAGAGATGTAGATTATCAGGTCAAAGTATTTGGATTGGAAGAGATGTAGATTATCAGGTCAAAGTATTTGGATTGGAAGAGATGTAGATTATCAGGTCAAAGTATTTGGATTGGAAGAGATGTAGATTATCAGGTCAAAGTATTAGGATTGGAAGAGATGTAGATTATCAGGTCAAAGTATTAGGATTGGAAGAGATGTAGATTATCATGTTAAAGTATTTGGAATTGAACAGATGTAGATTATCAGATCAAAGTATTTGGAATGGGTGGGATATAGATTATCAGGTCAAAGCATTTAGAATTGAACAGAAGTAGTTTCTCAACTCAAAGTATTTGGAATGCAAGGGATATAGATTATCAAGTCAAAGTATTTGGAATTGAACAGTTGTAGTTTCTCAGCTCTTATGGCAACGGGCTGATCACCTGTTTGCTAGTCAATTTGATTACGGAAACAATGGCAAGTCGATTAATTTGTCGTTGCCCTAAAGATGCCATTAGGCATGATGGGTTACAGCGGCAAAGAAATCGATTTGTTGTTGCCCTAAGACGCCACTAGGCGTACTGGCCACCGACTGCTTTGTCGGTTGGTGGCTAAGGATGGAAGAAGAAAGAAGAAGTTTCTCAGCTCAAAGTATTTGGAATGGAAGGGATGTAGATTATCAGGTCAAAGTATTTGGAATGGAAGTGAGGTAGTATTTCAGGTCAAAGTATTTGGAATAGAACAGATGTAGATTCTCATGTCAAAGTATTTGGAATGGAAGAGATGTAGATTCTCAGGTCAAAATATTGGCATTGGAACAAATGTAGATTCTCAGATCAAAAGTATTTAGAATGGAAGATATATATATATTTTCAGATCAAAGTATTTGGAATGGAACAGATATAGATTCTCAGCTCAGAGTGTTTGAAATGGAAAGGATAGTATTTGGAAAGGAACAGATGTAGATTCTGAGGTCAAATTATTTAAAATAAAAGAGATTATATTCTTTGTTCAAATTATTTAGACTTGAAAAGCTGTAGATCCTTAGGTCAAAGTATTTGAAAAAGATGTGTATTCTGAGATCAAGTGAGCAGATGGAAGTAACAGAATATATTATCCATAGTTTTGGTTGAAACAGTATGACAAAGTCACTGATTTGGAACTGATGACAAGAACCAGACAAGTGCCAGTGGAACAAGAGTTGAGAAGAAAACACAGATGATAGATAAAGCACACATCGAGGAAGGTTGTGGATATCATTACAAGGCATTGCTTGTTCTGGGATCCCCAGGGTAAGAAAAGTGGGGGAGGCCAAAAAACACACGGAGAAGAGAAATGAAAGAGATCTTGAGCAGATGGCACAGGACTGAAAATGGCACAAATCTGTTCAGGGCTTATGCTCCAATGATAAAGCAACAGTTATTGACTTCATATATTCTAATTTTAATCTATCAGAAGTTAAATAGGTTGTTTTTGTTTATTAAATAGGTTGTTTTTGTTAGTTAAATAGGACGTTTTTGTTTGTTAAATAAGATGTTTTTGTTAATTAAATAGGATGTTTTTGATAGTTAAATAGGATGTTTTTGTTTGATAGAAACATCTTGTTCAACTCTGCACTCACTCTTATAGAGCCACCACTGTAACAGATGACCTTGCAGGAAGCCTTGTATCAAACATTCACATGTTTCCTGCACCAGTGGTTTCTGTAGCCATTAGTTTGACATGATGGGGTTGCCAAGCCTCATACACAACCTCGTATCAGTCACCTTGTACGACATGCCAGAGGGTACGGTAGTCCCTGTTCTTTCTTGGTCTCTCCAGAGACCCCCTGGGAACGACATGGTCTGTGTTCAACTCCTGATGGATTCAAATGAGGAAATACGGGATCCATAGATTTCATTTAAAAAAAAAAATGCCAGTTAATGGTAACGATTGTTTGTTGTTTAAAAAAACAAAAAGAAAGATAATCAGGTTAGTTTTTTTTTTAAATCTCTTCCCCCCCCCCAATATATCTGTTACGGTAACGATTTTGAAATCCTGTGTAACAATACAGAGTTAAATTTTCATTTTTATCTCTCTGGTGGTAACAATTTAATGTTTCCATGTCTATTGTGGGGAAGATGTCTTAGCGTTTTTGTATAGATTTTGATTGATTTTTGTTTACTTTGCTACACATTTGTTATGATATAGATTTGTTATGATATAGATTTGTTATGTTTGAAGGATATGAGGGTTTTTATTGTCTGAATATTTGTCCTCTACAGCAGTGGTTCTCAAAGTGGGTGGTATCGTGCCCGTGCCCCCCCCCCCCAACGGACATTGGGAGAATCCAAGGGGGCGATACGGGAAAATTGGGCACCTGGGAGGTGGCATTCAGTAGTAAGGGGTTTGGTTGAGGATTTGTCAGGCTAAATTCAACATTATTACTCAGTGTAACAATTACATGTAAAAACGGTTTGATTATACAGAGCCATGACATGAACGCTTAAAAGGAGAACATAGTCTGAACAAAACCCGAACTCATCACTCCTCCCTAACTTGGCTCATCCTAGTTACTCATACACCTTATAGCAGAGGCTGCCAACATCAGTGAGGCGAGGATGAGATAGGAAAGATAGATAGTGAAGTAGTTAGTTATATAGTAGTTATATAATAGGATCATTAAGCAAGGCATAGTTTCATTTATATTTACCATCCTGAGCTCTCATAACTATCGCTGATCATAAATTCAAATCAGAATCATCTGCTAAAAAGCGGGTGTGAATGATAACAAAGTCCCTGTTGTCAACACAGAAGAAACAGAAACTAACAAGAAGGATGTAGTCGGCTCACTAAGATTTAATCAGCATCTTTTGAAAGGTGACAACCAGTGCTAAATAGTGTTTACCAGTTTAATTATCAGTGAGTGTCCACTAGCAAGGTGTGTTTGAATGTACTTTTCAGCTGGGAGCTGACAATGTTAAATATCTGCAGGTGTTTCAAAGCAAGACTGACTTTGCTGTTTTGCAGATTTGATTGTCTTGGTATTAATATCTGCTTGTGATATCCGTGAGACGTTAAGAAACAAGAGGAAAGTGTCAGTTGAGCTAAGTGTATAACCAACTGTGCTATTTACAGTTGTTTTTTAAAACGTAATGCAGAGAAATTGGGGGGGTGTGTCTGGGAATGTGCTCTGGGAGCGAAGGGGACGGTGACCTGAAAAAGTTTGAGACGCACTGCTGTCCAGCATTTATAGTATTAATGTTCCATTTTGTTGACAGTAGTATGTTAATTGCGCAGAATATTTGGTGATTTGTTGACAGTAGTCAGTTAATTGCTCAGAATATTTGGTGATTTGTTGACAGTAGTATGTTAATTGCACAGAATATGTGGTGATTTGTTGACAGTAGTATGTTAATTGCACAGAATATTTGGTGATTTGTTGACAGTAGTATGTTAATTGCACAGAATATTTGGTGATTTGTTGACAGTAGTATGTTAATTGCACAGAATATTTGGTGATTTATTGACAGTAATATGTTAATTGCACAGAATATTTGGTGATTTGTTGACAGTAGTATGTTAATTGCACAGAATATTTGATGATTTGTTGACAATAGTAAGTTAATTGTACAGAATAGTTGATAATTTGTTGATTGGAATAAGAATTGCTTAGAATATTCAATGGTTAGTTGATGGTAGTAAGTTAACTGCATAGAATATTCAATGATTTGTTGATGGCAGTAAGTTAACTACATAGAATATTCAATGATTTGTAGATGGGAGTAAGTTAACTACATAAAATATTCAATGATTTGTTGATGGCAGTAAGTTAACTACATAGAATATTCAATGATTTGTTGATGGCAGTAAGTTAACTACATAGAATATTCAATGATTTGTTGATGGCAGTAAGTTAACTACATAGAATATTCAATGATTTGTTGATGGCAGTAAGTTAACTACATAGAATATTCAATGATTTGTTGATGGCAGTAAGTTAATTACATAGAATATTCAATTATTTGTTGATGGCAGTAAGTTAATTACATAGAATATTCAATGATTTGTTGATGGCAGTAAGTTAATTACATAGAATATTCAATGATTTGTTGATGGCAGTAAGTTAACTACATAGAATATTCAATGATTTGTTGATGGCAGTAAGTTAACTACATAGAATATTCAATGATTTGTTGATGGCAGTAAGTTAACTACATAGAATATTCAATGATTTGTTGATGGCAGTAAGTTAATTACATAGAATATTCAATGATTTGTTGATGGCAGTAAGTTAACTGCATAGAATATTCAATGATTTGTTGATGGCAGTAAGTTAACTACATAGAATATTCAATGATTTGTAGATGGCAGTAAGTTAACTACATAGAATATTCAATGATTTGTAGATGGGAGTAAGTTAACTACATAGAATATTCAATGATTTGTTGATGGCAGTAAGTTAACTACATAGAATATTCAATGATTTGTTGATGGCAGTAAGTTAACTACATAGAATATTCAATGATTTGTTGATGGCAGTAAGTTAACTACATAGAATATTCAATGATTTGTTGATGGCAGTAAGTTAACTACATAGAATATTCAATGATTTGTTGATGGCAGTAAGTTAATTACATAGAATATTCAATTATTTGTTGATGGCAGTAAGTTAATTACATAGAATATTCAATGATTTGTTGATGGCAGTAAGTTAATTACATAGAATATTCAATGATTTGTTGATGGCAGTAAGTTAACTACATAGAATATTCAATGATTTGTTGATGGCAGTAAGTTAACTACATAGAATATTCAATGATTTGTAGATGGGAGTAAGTTAACTACATAGAATATTCAATGATTTGTTGATGGCAGTAAGTTAACTACATAGAATATTCAATGATTTGTTGATGGCAGTAAGTTAATTACATAGAATATTCAATGATTTGTTGATGGCAGTAAGTTAACTACATAGAATATTCAATGATTTGTAGATGGCAGTAAGTTAACTACATAGAATATTCAATGATTTGTTGATGGCAGTAAGTTAACTACATAGAATATTCAATGATTTGTTGATGGCAGTAAGTTAACTGCATAGAATATTCAATGATTTGTTGATGGCAGTAAGTTAACTGCATAGAATATTCAATGATTTGTTGATGGCAGTAAGTTAACTGCATAGAATATTCAATGATTTGTAGATGGGAGTAAGTTAACTACATAGAATATTCAATGATTTGTAGATGGGAGTAAGTTAACTACATATAATATTCAATGATTTGTTGATGGCAGTAAGTTAACTACATAGAATATTCAATGATTTGTAGATGGCAGTAAGTTAACTACATAGAATATTCAATGATTTGTAGATGGCAGTAAGTTAACTACATAGAATATTCAATGATTTGTTGATGGCAGTAAGTTAACTACATAGAATATTCAATGATTTGTTGATGGCAGTAAGTTAACTACATAGAATATTCAATGATTTGTTGATGGCAGTAAGTTAACTACATAGAATATTCAATGATTTGTTGATGGCAGTAAGTTAACTGCCCGTGGAGCCACCATTGTAGTTGGACCCCTCACAGGAAGCCTGCACAAAACATTCATATGCTCTAGCACCAGTGGTTTCTGTAGCTATTTGTTTTACATGATGAGGTTATCAACACCATGCACAACCTCATGTTGTTGATAATAGTAAATTAGAATATTTATTGAGGTTGGTTGTTGATAATAGTAAATTAGAATATTTATTGAGGTTGGTTGTTGATAATAGTAAATTAGAATATTTATTGAGGTCTGATAGTTGATAATAGTAAATTAGAATATTTATTGAGGTTGGTTGTTGATAATAGTAAATTAGAATATTTATTGAGGTCTGATAGTTGATAATGGTAAATTAGAATATTTATTGAGGTTGGTTGTTGATAGTAAATTGAGGTCTGATAGTCTGAGGTTGATAATGGTAAATTAGAATATTTATTGAGTTGTCTGATAGAATAGTTAGGTCTGATTGAATATATAATATTGAGGTAAAGTTGATAGTAAATTATTTATTGAGGTTGGTATTAGAATATTTATTGAGGTCTGATAGTTGATAATAGTAAATTATAATATTTGAGGTTGGTTGTTGATAATAGTAAATTAGAATATTTATTGAGGTCTGATAGTTGATAATAGTAAATTAGAATCATAATTGAGGTTCGTTGTTGATAATAGTAAATTAGAATGTTTATTGAGGTCTGATTGTTGATAATGGTAAATTAGAATGTTTACTGAGTTCTTCTTATCCCTCATTCACCCTCAGACTTCTACATTAAAGACCTCTAATAAAAGTAGTAGTAAGCTCAAGGTTCCTGACTGACATCTCCTAACAATTTATTGAGCTCTGATTGTTGAAAATGGTAAATTAAAATCTTTATTGAGTTCTGATAAATAGGTAATAGTAAATAAGAATCTTTATTGAGGTCTAACAGTAGATAGTAGTAAATTAGAATATTGAGGTCTAACACTATAATAGTAAATTAGAATCTTTATTAAGGCTGGTTGTTGATAATGGTAAATTAGAATATTTATTGAGTTCTGATAAGTAGATAATAGTAAATTAGAATCTTTATTTAGGTGGTTTGTTTTTTAAATTTATTTCACATTCCCCTGCTATTACTCGAGGCGAAATCTCAGGTTAGTATGTCTAACCTGAGACTGATTTTACGTGAGTATCCTATTTTCATATACGCTGACAGGTGTCATCTCGCCATTCAGGCTATTTAGGTGTAATAGTAGATAATAGTAAATTAAAAGTCTTAATGTTTATTACGCTTTGACATTTGATATTAGTATATTAGAAACTTTATTTAGCTTCTCTGATAGTAGTAAATAAGAAACTTTATTAAGCTTTGATAGTTGATACTAGTAAATTAGTATATTTATTGAAATTTAGGTAATAGTAAATTAGAATCTTTATTAAGGTCTCATTGTTGATAATAGTAAATTGGAATCTTTATTGAGCTCTGATAATAGTCAGTTGGAATCTTGATTAAGCTCTGATAGTTTATAATAGTAGTTAGAATATTTGAAGCCTGTTTGTTGATAATAGTAAATTAGAATATTTCAGGTCTGCATGTTGGCAGCAGTAAATACTTGATGGCAGTAACGAATTCTAAATCTCTGCAAATTTTTTTTTGTGGCAAATGATTTAGAGTTGTTATCGAGGTCTAACTGTTGACGGCTGAATGAAATAGATTTATTGTTTAGGTCAGATTTTGGAGGACATTAAATGAATGAAATTTTCTTGAAGTTTTCTTGTTGATGGCTGTAACGGAATGCAAATCTTTGACTGAAAGAATGTTTAAACAAAGAAAGCACAGGACTACTGTTGACTCAGTGTTACGTCTCCTTTTGAGCACAGCAATGTTTCACTAATGAACGCATCGCGGTGCGCAACTACTTCGGCTCTCCACGCGAGTCTGTGTAATTATTTCATGTGACGTCATTTTAATACAGTAGCGCTCCGTTCAAGTGGCACTCCATTTGAGCACAGCAATGTTTCACTAATGAACGCATCACAGTGCGCAAAATGTGCCGTAACACTCAGGCATTTTGTAAGAGGCGACATATGAGGTTGTGTTTGAGGCTAACAATGTAAAAGACATTGCTACATAAAGAACTGATACAAGAGCAATGAAGCTTCCATCAGGAGGGTCTAACTGGCTCAATGGCTTCATAAGGAACACACAGGACATGAGTGAATATAAATCCTTGAGGTCTGATTTTTTTCTCTCTATTAAATGGCAGTTAAATTAATTAATTAAACTGTTGATAGCATTACAAGGCAGTCCTTGTTCTGGAATCCACAGGGAAATAGAGGCAGAGGTAGACCAAAAAACACATGGAGAAGAGAACTGGATACAGAGGTGAAAATGATGAGGAAAACATGGAAAGAACTTCAGCGGATGGCACAGGACAGGAAGACTTGGCATGTGTTTGTTGAAGGCCTATGCTCTTTGGGGAGCTAAAGGGTATTGATCGATTGATTGAAATTAATTAGAATCTTTTCTGTTGTAATGGATGGAGTCTTGGACAATGACTACAACCCACAAAAGCCAGCTCTAAACCTCAGAAATGAGGTATCTGAAGAAGGTGATTGAAGTAACAAGATGGGACATGGTCCGCGACCAGATGATACGTCATGGCCTCAAAACTCAGCCTCCGCAGACCCAAGTGGAACAGTTTCAATTATGATAGTTTGGCCATGTCTGCAGAATAGGAGATGATCGGCTACCACGACAAACATGGGAACCAGACCTCCAGGGCGACCCAGATTTCGCTGGGAGGACACTAGACAATCTCTGAAGGGCTGAGTACTAGATTGGAACCTGGCAAGGAGAAAGACAGCTGATAGGATAGTATGGCGCTGCCTCTGGCAAAGCTGTACACCCCAGGTAGAAGAGGAACAACTAAGAATCTTTTATGAGCTATTTGTTAAATCAAGTAAGTCCTTCATGCACTGAGTTCAGCTTTACCTGTAATTTAATTTTTACAAACATGTGAGTTGTTTAATAAGTGATGCTGTTATTTTGGGTAGTTTGCTCAGTGGCGCCCTCATGAAAAGAGAGAAAAAAATAAATGTAGTCCCATTGTGATGCTGTACTGTAATTCTGTTTTTCAAGAGGCCCAGTCTTCTTCTCTTTCTAAATTATTATGTGTTTGGTCTTTTTCTGTAGGTATTTTATTGCGTTTTATGACGATAGGTTCTGATAAGGGTGGATTTGTGCTGAAGTGGTAACTTGCCACCCTTATCGACACCTGGTGTTAAAGTGTAAGATGTAGGTGTCTTCTCTGATTTAGGATGTTGCTGTGTATGTGGTAGTGGAACAGTTCAATGGGTTATCACACAGGCAACATGACGTGTAGAGTCATAGAAAGGGTAACTTCGTTGTATAAGTTTCTTTCATTTATTGCACGCCACAAAACAGTCATGATACTTATGACATCAACATGGTTAACGAGTTCAGCAAGATGATATGGCACATTGAAAACAATTTCTGTAGTCAGCAATGATAGCTGTTGTATATATGCGTCATAAGACATCACAGTTCAATAGATTCAGAAATTCATCAATCATCGAGTGCTAGTTCGTGAAGCTGTATAAATAATAATAATTTCTATAACTTCTGCAACAGTGTCAGCTACAGATCTTCAATGTTCATAAACAATAATAAATGCTCCCATTCTGATGCTAGCAGATCAGTTGTATACAATAAGTCCGTTCACTGTCTGCACGTGAATAGCATACATGGGCTACAGGTCAGCTCGACCTTTATAATGTTCCTAAGTCTAACCATCTGACTTGGACGTGATCTCTGATATAACGAATCCTGGAACACAGACAACAGTCTTGTTGGTCTAGAGCGACCCATATATATTTAACTAGTTCAGGTATACAGATACCGGTGACTTAATCCTAGTCAAAGTACCTCTCCATTTTGCATCACACAGGCGAGCAAATAGGCGACAAAATGACGAACCTCTAGACGATAGCATAAAGTTCGATACAAGAGGAATTACCTTATTTCGGAAAATCAACCATGAACATATGCCTCCAGGCAGGCTGCATAATACTGGGAAATAGTCTAGTTAGCTAACTAACTCACTAAGACACTGTATTTCCCTCAGAGAATCACAAGACGCAGTTGCGTCTGCTCGCTTCTTAAACCATTTCTAAACTGCCCCAACTGGGCGGAACACACAGAACGAACTCCCGGTTTGACATGCGCAGAACGACAATCTCTGAGTTGCCGTTCACAATAAGACGATTCGAAGAACATTCGAGATAAAAGTCTTACACAGTCGCGCCTTTTATGGTCATGAAAAGAAGCGTTAAGAAAGGTTTCAGACATCTACCATAGTTGACTGATACTACCAAATAAGGAGATGTGGTCACGCTTCGTTCAAGAAATTATAGACCGAACGTGTCTCTATACAAGAGAGGCAACTCCTAACAAATTGTAGTCTCGATAACTCGGATTATGTCCCTTTGACCATAGAAAACATAATACACACTTCAGTCAAAAAAATGATCATACATATGAAAAAATGTTTATACAAACGAAAAATAATAATGATCCGTGCGTAACATTACCGCACCCTCCCTGGAAAAAAAAAAAAAATGGGACATTTTTTTTTTTTTTTTAAATCCTGGAGCCGGAAAAAATCTAGGCTCCTAACGCACGTATGATGCGTGGATATATACCTAACAAATTAGCTCAACGCATGGAGCGACACTGAGATCATATCTCAGATCCTTAGAGAAAAAATTTATCTAAGTATACGCTGATATATTCCAGGAAGGTGCCACCAACACACGCCACAATGATGGCAACAACATAATGACAATCAAATTATACTCATACCAATATATGAAATTAAATATATTATGTGTTATCATACAATGTGTTGCAAATAGCGGTGTAATTTACTAATATACCGCACTATATTATTACATTATATATAAAGTAACAGTAATTAATAAGTAATACATGTGTTGCTCTTCGGTGACATAAAACATTCAATAGAAGAAGATGTGGACATCATCCGCTCCCAATGTAGGACAGGACTTGATATCCTCAAAGTTCCACAATGGACATAAACTCGCAGACTTCAATGATGTGCTGCGAAAATATCAATAACACAAATCTTAAAGACAACTGGTAAATTTCTTAATACAATCCTGAAAATAATTTATTTAAATGTGGCCGAGTGATCTTTTGGCCCGTATATCACTAACTAAGCCTTCTTAGATAATTACATGGTACAATGTTATAAATTTCCCTCAAAAAAAAAAAAAGTGAGACAAAATCTACTAACATGTCATTATAACATTGGACTGTATATCAGGAAATATATATATATATGACAGAAGAATCATGTGGAATCGTGTGGACATCTGGACAGAATGTCTGCCATTACATTATCCGAACCACGGATAGCTCGAACCGAGAAATGAAATGGTTGAAGAGCTATGGCATAACGAGTGGACCTCGAGCTCTTCAAGTTTTTGCTCTGAATAGCAGTAAGCGCTTTCTGGTCGGTTTCCACAATGAAATGTGCGCCTAGAAGAAATCTTTGTAACTTCAGAATAGACCATACCATAGCCAATAACTCACGGTCTAAAACCGAGTAATTCTTTTCTGCAGCGTTTAATTTCCTAGAGATATACATCACCGGATGCAAAGTATCAGAATACTCCTGCATTAGTGCTGCCCCAATCCCTGTTGACGAGGCGTCACTTCGAAGAACAAAAGTCTTCTCAATAGTAGGTAACTTAAGAATAGGTGGAGATGAAAATAGGGCTTTAACCTGGTCCAATGAGGATTGACATTCTTTAGACCAGCGGATCAGATTAGGCGACCCTTTCTTCAATAAAGTAGAAAGCGGTGCCATAATGGAGGACAGATTCGGAATGAATCGTCCGTAGAATTGAATCAAACCTAATAGACTCCTTACTTGTTTCTTCGTCTTAGGGACCGAAATGTTAAGTATTTTTGAAACATTGTGGTCCTCTGTCTTTAAAAGACCATGACCAACCCGATGACCTAGGAAAGAAATCTCGCTAAATCCTATAAAGGCTTTAGAGGGTTTTGCAGTCAAGTTATACTCGCGAAGAGTAGACAGTAATTCGTATAAACCCAAATAGTGATCTTCCCAAGAATCACTGAATAGACAGATATCATCTAGGTATGCTATGACATCTGTACGATATGCGAGAATTCGCCGCATCATGCGTACGAATGTAGCAGGGGCGTTCATAAGACCAAAAGGCATGAAATTCCATTGGAATAAACCCCTAGGTGTAGAAAAAGCTGTAAAAGGTTTGGCACGTTCAGTTAGCGGGACTTGCCAATAACCTTTAGACAAATCTAGTTTGGTAAAGAATCTAGAATTAGAAAGTTTATTGAGTAGCTCTTCTAATGAAGGCATAGGTTCAGCATCGAACTTCGTAACTTGGTTCAATTTGCGATAATCTACGCAAATGCGAATGTTATTATCCTTCTTTCGAACAATAACCATAGACGAAGAGTATGCTGAAGTGGATGGTTCAATGATTTCCAAACGTATCATTTCATCCAACTCTTTTTCGACTTGAGACTGGAAATGAATAGGTATTGGATATGGTCTGACTCTGATAGGATTGTGATCAGTTAGCACAATGTCATGTTCTATGACATGTGTGTGTCCCGGGATGTCTGTAAGAACATCCTGAAATGTTTGCAACATCGAAGAAACTTGTCGATGTTCCTCAGCGGAAAGATTTGGAGAAACGGTCACGTTTTTCCAAGATTCCGTAGAATAAAGTGGGACCATAGAAAGAGGAAGATTGACATCAGAAAAAGTAGTTTCCTCATCCTGTATAACTGACAGAGATGAGTACTGACCACGAGTTGCTTGTGAATTGTCCGTAGCCTGGAAAATAGGCTGCAAATAGTCAGGTCTTTCATAAAATTCTGTGAGCATATTTATGTGGAAAGTTTTATGCTTTCCATCAATATCGACAACATAGTCGACATCAGAAATTTTGGAGACTATTGCATATGGACCTTTCCATGCAATTAGAAGTCTGTTCTCCCTTGAAGGAAGTAGAACGAGAGCTTTGTCACCTGGACAAAGTTGTCGTAGACATCTATTCTTATTTGCAAACTGCCTTGCCTTTTCTTTAGCAAATTCTGAAGACGAAGTTGCTAGTTTGCATGCCTCGATGATCTTTTGCCTAAGAGCAATGACGTACTCATAAGAAGATTGAGTCTCATCGCTAATATTATCGGCAGTGATTAGATCGTGAAGTAAAGACATAGGGCCGCGCGGTTGCGCGCCAAAGACAAGTTCAAAAGGGGAAAACCCCGTATGTTCATTGGGGACCTCTCTATACGCAAAGAGAGCCGCGGGTAAGACCCTGTCCCAATCCTGAGGATGATCCTCAGTTATTTTACCAAGTAAAGTTTTCAGAGTCCTATTTAAACGTTCGACCAACCCATTAGACATTGGGTGATAGATACTGCTGAGAGACCTTTTAATGTGTAGCATAGACATTACCTGTGACATAGTGTCTGATATAAGTTGAGTGCCATGGTCTGACAATATTTCTCCGGGAAAACCCAAGCGAGAAAATATCAGCCAAAGAGCGTCTGCGATATCAGCAGTTGAGATGCTCTTGAGAGGTATTGCCTCTGGCCAACGTGTGCACATATCGACACATGTAAGGATAAATTGATGTCCTCTAGCCGACTTAATTCTAAAAGGACCGATAATATCTATTGCCATTTTTTGAAAAGGGCGAATAGGAATGTCAGCAGCCTGGATAGGCGCAGCATGTCGTGGTCCTTTAGATTTGACCTCCTGACATACTTTGCAAGAGCGACAGTACATTCGTATGTCCTTGCTCACAAATGGCCAAAAGAAAGCCGCAAGAACCCTCGACTTTGTACGGGAAAAACCCATATGTCCAGCACATTGCGAGTCATGAGCATGTTGCAATATTTGCAATCTCATGCTCTTAGGCACAAGAATTTGTGAATGAGTGGACGTAGTCGAGTCTTGTACCATACGTACAAGTACGCCGTTCTTCATAGAAATCCAAGATTTCCTATTAGTGTTCTGATTAGGATCACCTTTTTTTGCTAGAATGAAGAATTTTTGTAAAGAAGGATCTTCTTCTTGCAATTTGATAAATGAGTCACGTGTAATAGTCAAGTGACTATCTTGGTCATTTACTTCATCATTATTAGTTAATGAAGTTTGAGGTGGATCCAGAGCATGTGCTCTTGTGACCACCGCATTGGTAGCTTCAATGTTTTGCTCTTCCCAAACAGCAATCTGCTGTGGGGTACATTCCCTAACTCCGTGAATACGACCAATAATAAGGTCCGCAATAGGGTTTGGAAGTAGACACGCGTGGACCTCTCCCGTGAAGAAAGGAGTAGCAATGTGTATTATAGCAGTAGGATACTTTTCTAACGTGCCACCAAATGTGACACATTTGATGACTTTTCCTGTAGCACAGGATGGATCTACAAGAGATTGCCTAACGCCGACAGTAGTACATCCAGAATCAAACAACACTGAGACTGGATTACTATTTACTAGCCCCTTATGTAATATAAGAGAACCTCTCCCATCATGAGCAACATTAGCAGGAAGAGCGGGCAAAGGATGACCACAGCTTAAAGTACTAACGGTTTTCGGATCAAATAAAGTACTGCATTGGATACATTTATTTGCCCTACCAAAATCAAAAGATGAGCATCCGATAGCATTATGGTCTTTATCATTATTAACCTGTTTATCTGCTCCCTGAGATTCTTGTTGAACAGAGTTTGTCTGTTGATATCTTTTTCTCTTATGTTGCGATCTACCGCGACCATTATTGCCTCTGCAATTATCATTAAAGTCCCTACTGTAATTTTTATCCTGGTTTGAGTTCCAGTTTCCATAACTGTCATTACTATCTCTATGCTGTTGAGAACCTCTATTATCTTGGTATTGAGGTCTCTGCATAAAATATTTTCCTCTATACCGATTACCTTTGTGAAAATTTCTAAAGTTAACCGGAGTAGAATAACGTGTAGTATTAGGTTGTCTCCAGTTCTGGGAAGAAGAATCACCCTGGAATTGATCACTATGGTTCTGGGCATAATTACGATTACTCTTTTTATTGAAATTTTTCTGGCTACCCTGAAATTTACGCATAAAATTTGGGCCATAAGGTGCTGCCGAAGCAACTGGCAGACCTTCTTTCACCTTAGAGTTACTAATGGTTATGTGCGGATGCGCAGTAACATACTGGCTACAGTATTCTTCCATTTCTTTTATGTTTTTAGGCTTACGCTCATGAAGAAAAGATAGAAAAGCTTCATTAACAGAAGACATAACCTTATCTCTAAGTAGTAAATCCATAAGAGCTTCAAATGTATTTTCTGTCTTAGACAACTCAACCCATCGTAAAAAAGTAAGACGGATGCCTGAGATGAATTCAGAGAATTCAACTCCAGTTTCTGGTAACATGGTTTTAAATTTAAGACGATATCCGTCCTCGTTAAGTTGGTACTTCTTTAACAATGCCGCCCTGACAACCTCATAGTTGTTTTTGTCAGGCACATCTACCATACTCAACAAAGTCAAAGCATCACCTCTAAGTATCTTGGACAGATGATACACATATAATGTTTTATCTATATTATGCACATTACATGCACTTTCAAATCTATCTAGATAAAATGTTATATCATCGATTGAGGGATTAAATGCTGGTAGATTAAGCTTGAAATCCTTAGCATTAGTCTTATTTGACACCTTATTTGCATCATTAGCATTACCAGTGTTCAATAACTTTAACTTCTCTAACTCTAAAGCTAAGATTTTTTCATCATGTTCCATTTTTGCTTTTCTCTCATCAGCCTCTCTTTGTAACCTTCTTTCTTCAGCCTCAGCCTGTAACTTTCTTTCTTCAGCCTGGGCCTGTAACTTTTTTCCTTCAGCCTCTATTTCAAGTCTCTTATTTTCAGCTTCTTTTTCAAGTCTCTTATTTTCAGCTTCTTTTTCAAGTCTCTTATTTTCAGCTTCTTTTTCAAGTCTCTTATTTTCAGCTTCAGCCTGAAGCCTCTTCTCCTGAGATTCTGCTTCTCTTTTTTGTTTTTCCATTTGAAATCTTTTTTCCTCCACCTGCATCTGCAGTTTCTTTTGTTCTATTTCAGCCTCTATTCTCTTTTGTTCAGTTTGTTCTTTCATTTTCTTTTCTTCCGACTTCAATGCCTTGGCATATTGAACAGTCGCAAATTCTTCTAATTTATCACCTGTCTTCCCAAGGGCTTTACCCTGCTCAATAAAGTACTCAAATGTAGACATGATGTCCAAAATGTGAGTACAGAACCTGAAATAATTAATTATCTTATTTCAATGTTAAATAGCAACAAGACTTAATAAAGTGCTTGTATAATCTCTATGTTGAACCCAATCTCTGTGGGAAACAGGAGTTGACACCAACTTGTATTATCAAATGTATAATAATATCACAAGTCACCTCTTAATTAACAGTGCACTACCCAAATCAGTGCATAATCATCAGTTATTTATCATAACTGCACTACAATAGTGCATAAGCAAAAAAACACCAGTTTGTTATGATAAGTGCACTATAGACCAATAGTGCATGAGCATATATCAACAATAGTGAAAGCTAACTATGCAAGAACTATGTAAACAATAACAAGACAATGTAAACAATAACAAAGGTCATCAACAATGTAAACAATAACAAAGATCAAAGTCAATGTAAACAACAACAAAGATCAGAGTCAATGTAAACAATAACAAAGATCAGAGTCAATGTAAACAATAACAAAGATCAGAGTCAATGTAAACAATCAACAAAGATCAAACAATACGAAAACATTCGCATAAGTCAAATACACAAACAGCAAAACTAAAAAGAAATATGCGAAGATATGACTAACAAATGACGCTACAGTGTATACACAAAAATATACGTAAAGAACTGAATAATAGCAAAGGGGAGACCTACAAATACAAACAATCGAAATCGAAACTAAAAACACAAAGAAAGAGAGAGAAGAAAAAAGAAAAAAAATATATATATACAAGAAACAAAAATAAAGCACAACTCGTCACAACTAAACAGATATAGCAACGATTGTCGCTAGCAAATTTCACTGTAGGAAATTCGCACAGTCCCTAACGAAAACGCTAACAGTAGAACCTCTGTGACGTGGTATCTTCTACTGTAAGACTCCGCCCAACCGAGAAAACCCGCTGAAATATAAACATATAAATATACAAATAACAAATAACATATAACATATAAACATGTATCATGAAAACAATAGGAGAAAGTGTGAAAGTACAGAAGGCTCAGTTAGAACATAAGGGCACAGTTCACAAACAAAACAGGCCACTTAACTTCTATAAATCCAGCGTCAGCACGGTGCAGAACAGGATGTAATCAGCATTCTGAGGATAATGATCCAACGTTGATTAACTTCTGCTCCCATAAACAGCCATGACGAAGGAAATGAGCTTCTAATACTGCAACAGTTGTTACGGCACTTGACCTTCTGAATCTTCTAAATTGATTTAACCGGCACTTGACCTTCTGAACCCGCAACAGTACCCCTGAGACCGGAACAGTTGTTACGGCACTTGTCCTTCTTTTCACCAGATCAGGAAATCCATTCGCTCGGTACTTGTCCTTCTAATTTTACATAAACTTCAATATTGCCGAGCAGCGCCGGGTAGTTTCAAAATCAGCAACTGTCAGAAAATCCGGATACTTTCAATAAAATTTCTTGTAAGGTGGTAGTTGATGCTGTAGTTGTATCTAGTATGATGATGATGTCTGGGTTTGCTGACCCCCTTGATAGCTGGAATCAGAGTGAACCAACCTATGGCCACCAAAAATGATATGGTGCGCCAAAATATCAGATGATAGAACCAGCTCTGGCCACCAAAAATGATAAGGGTGGATTTGTGCTGAAGTGGTAACTTGCCACCCTTATCGACACCTGGTGTTAAAGTGTAAGATGTAGGTGTCTTCTCTGATTTAGGATGTTGCTGTGTATGTGGTAGTGGAACAGTTCAATGGGTTATCACACAGGCAACATGACGTGTAGAGTCATAGAAAGGGTAACTTCGTTGTATAAGTTTCTTTCATTTATTGCACGCCACAAAACAGTCATGATACTTATGACATCAACATGGTTAACGAGTTCAGCAAGATGATATGGCACATTGAAAACAATTTCTGTAGTCAGCAATGATAGCTGTTGTATATATGCGTCATAAGACATCACAGTTCAATAGATTCAGAAATTCATCAATCATCGAGTGCTAGTTCGTGAAGCTGTATAAATAATAATAATTTCTATAACTTCTGCAACAGTGTCAGCTACAGATCTTCAATGTTCATAAACAATAATAAATGCTCCCATTCTGATGCTAGCAGATCAGTTGTATACAATAAGTCCGTTCACTGTCTGCACGTGAATAGCATACATGGGCTACAGGTCAGCTCGACCTTTATAATGTTCCTAAGTCTAACCATCTGACTTGGACGTGATCTCTGATATAACGAATCCTGGAACACAGACAACAGTCTTGTTGGTCTAGAGCGACCCATATATATTTAACTAGTTCAGGTATACAGATACCGGTGACTTAATCCTAGTCAAAGTACCTCTCCATTTTGCATCACACAGGCGAGCAAATAGGCGACAAAATGACGAACCTCTAGACGATAGCATAAAGTTCGATACAAGAGGAATTACCTTATTTCGGAAAATCAACCATGAACATATGCCTCCAGGCAGGCTGCATAATACTGGGAAATAGTCTAGTTAGCTAACTAACTCACTAAGACACTGTATTTCCCTCAGAGAATCACAAGACGCAGTTGCGTCTGCTCGCTTCTTAAACCATTTCTAAACTGCCCCAACTGGGCGGAACACACAGAACGAACTCCCGGTTTGACATGCGCAGAACGACAATCTCTGAGTTGCCGTTCACAATAAGACGATTCGAAGAACATTCGAGATAAAAGTCTTACACAGTCGCGCCTTTTATGGTCATGAAAAGAAGCGTTAAGAAAGGTTTCAGACATCTACCATAGTTGACTGATACTACCAAATAAGGAGATGTGGTCACGCTTCGTTCAAGAAATTATAGACCGAACGTGTCTCTATACAAGAGAAGGCAACTCCTAACAAATTGTAGTTTCGATAACTCGGATTATGTCCCTTTGACCATAGAAAACATAATACACACTTCAGTCAAAAAAATGATCATACATATGAAAAAATAGCGTAATATTAGTGGGTTCTTAAATAGCGTCATAGTCTGAGTTAAGTAAAGTTTTCTTTGGGAAGTTAACTTAAAGTTATAAACGTAAGTGCCATCCATTACTATCTTTGTAGCATGATTTAAGGGTTAAAAGTGTGCCTAATTCTTTCTAGGATAATTGGCAGTTTATAGGATTGTGTTAAGTTTTGAGATACATTTAATGCTTTATTGTGTAAATAAAATATCTATATATTGTAGACTGGATCAGCTTCTATACTATACCTATAAGTTGTCTGTATAGTGGTGTCTGTGGTCGTTATTTACACCTTATCTCCTTGTTTTTAAAGGTAGTTAGAGGGGGGTGAAGTTATAGCATAATTTTAGTCACAAGTGGCAAGGGAGAGTCAATCCAGGTTCTCACCCTTGAGCCAATAGTCTCATCTGTCCACAGTCACCTAAATTCTATCTTCTCAGACTTTCTCATACTAGGGTCTTGCCTATACTCCGGCAAACTCTACTAAACGTAAATCCACTTCGTGACACCCATCGCAGATACAGCCAAAGGGGAGTGAAGCGTTGAGACTTTACAATACTGGGTCCAGCTTTTTTTATGAGGTGGGGTGACCAGTTACCTTCGTCATCGAGTTGCCTTCATTAACTCGAGAGCTGAGTAGACTGTAAACAGCAAAACTAGAAGTCCTTTAAAAAAAAATTTTAAAAAAAGTGAGAATGAAAATTTAGCGAGATCAAATAAAACATTTTCATGAAGTCATTATTCTTCAGTCAAGTTATCCCAAGTCCTCCTGTCACGTGTCCAAGATCTTTCCATGTCTTTGTTACGTCCTTTTTAGGTGCCTTAACAGTATTAAAGTGGACACAAGTCTTACTTCTGTTAAGAGGGTACGCATAAACAAATGTGGTAAGAATATATTTGTAATTAAGTTCATCACGCACGGAAGCGCACATATTTGTGCGTGGGTATTTTTGCGTTTTGTTGCTAAACACTGGATGACGCAGTGACCTCAGAGAGAGATGTAATGGCTGTGATAGAAGTCAGACGTTGGTCTAATTTGTTAGAGCCCCATATCGTGGGTAAACTACTGTGAATTTCTTTTTATACGGCCTTCCATGTGGAAGCTGTCGCCGGAAGGATTTAACAGTAAGTCTCTCTTAAGATAATACGTATATTTACGTTTCGCCCGTTTGAATCTAGTCAGAGCATTCAATGGGAAATTGTTGACCTATCACTCGGGTGTACTAGAATGGATCAAGGATGAATTGAAGTTATTGGATCCAGCTTTTTATTTTCAAGTACGTTTCATTTTGAAGAATTGAATTACAAACGTAACTACATATGTAAAGTATATTTTCGCCGTCCTATAGATTACGGCAAGTCCTAGAGGTTGTTCAAATCGTCTTAGGATACCAATGAAATTTTATAAATGAAGTACGTTATTTATGGATCAACAGTATGGATTGTAAACATACAGATATGAGGAGAACTAATGATATAGGAGAATATTTCATGAGACTATCCAATTTGAACAAAGATAATATATTGACATTTCTCCATGTTTATTAATATGCAAACCGTCAATGTCAGAGGATGTATACTCTGCCCGTCTTATCGTACGTCCAACGTTATTGTCAAATAAACTATAAATTAACCCAAGAGTTCCAGTGTGCTTCATTTGGCACTGGCATTAGTTGACGTGCCCTGTTCATATTACTGTTGCCTGATCGCCACATAACCTAATAACATTCGCGTGTCAGCACAAGGTAGTAGTCATCAACAACAAAACCACTACTACAGTTTTGACTACTACAATCTTCTAGTTTCTTTTCATTTCTCCATGTCTTCTAGTTTCCTTTCATTTCTCCATGTATTTTTTGGTGTCCCTATACTTCTCTTGGAGCCGCAGTAGCACAGTGGTTAGTGCACTGGCTTCCTAGCTCGGTGGTCCATGGTTCGATCCCCAGTTGAGGTGGGATTAGTATTTTTAATGTTGTTTAACAAACTTCTGTAATGTCTGTACATCTCATCTCACATTCACTCTGCATTTTTTACATCAGCAATAGAAATATTCTTTCACCCATCAATGAAAACTCATCATACACAAACACATACAGACACAGAGAGATGAAGAAATTGCAAGGAAATAATGTACAGCATGAAAACCTACTAGTTGATTACTATTAACAATCCTCACTCTTCAATGTCTGGGTATCCACAATGACTTTGGGTTTTTAAGGTTATTGTTGTTCAGAATCGACATCACTGCACTCTGGGCAAACCCACAGGTGCTCAGTCTCCCTCAGTAAACGTCAAAGGGTATGAATGCAAATTTTTAACATTAAAGATAAATGTAGGTGAGCTTGCAGAAAACATCGTGGTGCCCACAATAAATTATCTCTAACTATATTACAGTCCCTCTTTTCACACAACATGCCTAAGAAAAATTCTCCGAATCTTTTGGCCGAATACCATCACCAACCAAGATAAGGATCAAAGAAGAGAAGAAGAATATTACGGTCCTTCAAGAAAGTACCTGATGCTACAATACATTACCTACATAAAATATTCCACATTCACATACTCAAATCTGCTGTGTTCTGGTTCAGCTTATAATTATTTCCCTTCATGCTTCTTATAAAGCAGGGAGCAACCACGGATGTTCCCCCCCCCCCCCCTCCAAAGTATTCATATGCTCTTGTAGCAGTGGTTTCTGTAACAATCTGTTTGACACAATGAGGCTGCCAACCTCAAGCACAACCTCATAGTAGCGTCTTACAACATGTCTGAGGTAGCAACAGTTCTACTCTTTCTTCACAGAGTCCATGGAACAACACAAGTTTAGCTAGAAAGTTTTAAATAGCTGGTCCATGGAACAACACAAGTTTAGCTAGAAAGTTTTAAATAGCTGACTTCCAGGACAAAACACGGCTATTAAGTCAACAGCATAATCTGAGATCAATGTAAAACACAGGACATTCTTCAAACACATTCTCTTAAAAATCTGTCATACAGCAGAAGATCAAAATAATCATGACATTTGAACCCTAAACCTTATCTCAACGTTCTTCAAAAAGTACTTCAACTAGATTTTTTTTTGTTTTTTAACCCACTGCTTTTTGTCTGTAGATAAATGTTCAGGAGAATCACCAGAATTGATTTCAAAGAAACAGAAATCAACAGTGAAACTCACTACATGTGGGATGATAGCAGGTTAGCATAACCCAAGTAACTTAATCCCAAAAACTTTCAAGAGAGGAAAGTGGTAACACATCTCTCACCTCAGCAAGCAACTTATGGCCACATTTGTTTAAACGACACTCATTCACGTGAATTTCCGCATCTTTAAAAAATATATAAGCAAACCCCCGTCTCACGAACCAATCCTAAACAACAGCGTTTCTCAAAAGGGTGATGGAAATCCTTCCTCCCCACAAGGGTTCTGCAACTTGTACCTAATAAGCTCAAACAGGATTGTTAACAATTTTGATATGAACCATGTCCTTTTAAGTAACTAGTGGCTTTACACCTCCATATCTGTAGTTGTAGTGCAATATCTGGAGCTGATATTTTATGAAAGGGGGTACACTGATTAAATGGTACTTCCTACATTTACTGAAGTCTGAGAAACACTGCCATAAGAAACATTTCTTGTACTTTGTGCAGCCATGTCCAATAACTAGACCAGGAGGTTCCCAATCTGAGGCATGAGAAGCTTGTCAAGGGGATATGTGCAAATATTCGGTAATTAACTAATTATCCCACCTAAATATTCTTTTATCCAAACACTCGACAACCAAAACATTATGAAACTCAAAAGTTTCTTTTATCTACTTTTCGATCACAATTTGGCCAATTTTAAACACATTTTGGCTATTTGTTAACACATTTTGAGTAACTTTGAGCTACTTTTCAAACATCATTTCGGCAATATCTGAAAACTGAAAAATTTTTGATAATAGGATACAGACTTTACGTGTAGTGTTGGGCAGAGCAACCTAACCTTTGAGGTGAAGACAGGAGTACGACAGGGATGCCCCTTATCAACCACTCTATTTTTAACAGTCATAGATTGGGTGATGCGCCAGACAACAGTGGGCAGTCCAAGAGGAATAAGATGGACTACATTTTCTACATTGGAAGATCTGGAATATGCAGATGATATTGCACTACTAACACATTCACATCAACACATCCAGGAAAAAACGGATAGACTTAATAAGTTTAACCAGCAGGTGGGCTTGAACATCAATTTAAAGAAGTCAGAGGTCATGATGCTCAATGTGAGCACCCCTGAGCCCATATCAGTAAGGAATCAGCAACTGGAACAGACAGATGCCTTCACATACCTAGGATGCATAGTAACACCAGACGGCGGAGCAAGCAAAGACATCAACATCAGAATGAATAAGGCAAGAACAGCCTTTTTTTAGCCTAAACAACATCTGGAGTCCTCTCAATACAGCACAAGCACAAAATTAAGATTATATCAGAGCTGTGTGCTTTCTGTGCTTCTCTATGGTGCGGAATGCTGGAGAGTTACAGAGAAGGAAATGTCGAAATTGTCCTCTTTTCACACAACATGCCTAAGAAAAATTCACAGAATCTTTTGGCCGAATACCATCACCAACCAAGATCTGCTTACTCGGAGCAAGCAATAGGACATGCACACCATCATAGCTGGCAGACTCTGGAGCCGGGTTGGCCATGTCCTCAGAAGAGACCCCGATGCCATCACAAGAACAGCTATGCTTTGGACCCCTGAAGGAAAACGAAAGAGAGGCAGACCAAAAACAACCTGGTGGAGGCTGAGATGCAAAGAATGAACCAGAGTTGGGGCACTGTACGAAGGATGGCCGCTGACCGAGCAAAGTGGAATAAATTTGTTGTTGCCTTATAAGACGCCACTAGGCGTGATGGCCACTGACTGCTTTGACGGTCGGCGGCTAAGGATCAAAGAAGAAGAAGGACAACTTTGGGCTATTTGTTCACACATTTTGAGTAACTTAGAGCTACTTTTCAAACATCATTTCGGCAATATCTGAAAACTGAAAAATTTAGGATAATAGGATACAGACCTGTAGTAGCAGTGAAAAAATTTGTTGACGGAAGCGAGAACAAGTTATGTTCTCAATCAAACCTAAGTCAAGAAACAAAGTAAACCAAAATGAGTCCTTGACAGTGAAAAATTACATTAATTCGGTAGTTCGCCAGTTTGCTTAGTGCAAGTGTGATTGTCTAGTGTTTTACACAGTATTGCTTTTACTGTACTGTAGCAATGGCATATTATTCTTCTAACAGGAAGTAGACATTTTCTATAATTAAATCTAAGATTGAGCTTTTAAACAGACTTCCCACAAGGAGAGAGCAGGTTTTTGTTGGCCAAATTGTATGACATTGGAAACACAGATATTAAAAGCGACAGTGAAAAACTTTAAAGCCACACTGAAACTTGATTCAGACAAGTCTATGCATGCAATGGCTTTGCATGAACAACAAAATGAATGCCGCCCAAACCAACTATGGCTGAAAAGAGTGACAGATCAGACAACAAAGTAACAAAGTTCAAAAATAGTGCTGTAAACAAACTCATTTGTCCTGTTACCAATGAATGACATACATTAAGGACAACTCAGTGGTTTTTTTTCTATTACATAACGCCTTCTTTTCTTTTTTGTTTGTCTCCAAAACAGAATGTTTGATATGTTAAAAAATCTGGCCAAATAAGAAATTTGAACTACCCCATACAAATTAGTTTGGATTATCGAGGTTTGCTACTATAACTGACTGGCAAGTGTCAATAATCAGAATCTGTATTGCACAAAAATCTATGCATTATTCTCAAGTGTTACACACACAAAACACCTGAGAGGGTGATACCACCATTTTTTCAGAACTCGTGTCAAAATGAAATTCTGTAACTAGTGTCACCATGTCACGCCAAAAAAATCCTGGCCAACTTTTCAATACACAATCTTACAGGGGAAAAAATCTGATTATTTTCTCAGCCATTCTAGTCTTTATCTGAACACAACCGTCAAGCTTCCTTGCTGCAGTACTTGTGAAAAGTGAGCGAGACATGATTTAAATATTTACAAAATGTACGTTGCTCTTGCAAACCCGCAACATCAATTCCGAGCCATCACCCATACCCGATGTCAGTCCATCATAACACATATCCACAAACGTGCAACAAGCATACAGTATTCACCCAAGGACTAACCCATCAACCTGTGTGTCTAAACAAGAGGAAGAAAATTTTAGTTACATTATTCACATACAGGCATTGAAAAAATATATTTGCCTTCTAAAGATGAGCAGAAAACATCACATAGCTACCACTGATCACCAACAAATAAGCACTACTGCATAGGCACCACAAATAAACTGCTACACAGCAGGTAGAATGCGTACAGGAAACAGCCTTATATAAGCATCTACCGCAAGCATGTTTATGTTTTGGCTTGTTTTATATCATCATTCCTCATCACTGAATCAATCAAAACACATCCCCACCAAGTCTTACAACCAAAATCTGTATTGTCTTTATCCAGACAGCAAGAATTCATTCTCAGAATGTAAAACAATGTACAACAGCCACCCAATAGATATAAACCATGCCCCACATTCTTGTATGGGTGAGAACCTTCAGTACAAGTAACCAATCATGTAATAATACAAGCTGCAGTACTGTGAAAACAATACAACAGCAAATACATTAGTAGAACAATCAAACACAAATTTGGGTTATTCCAGATATTATAAAAAAAGACGGTAATGCCATAGAGGAGTGAAGTGTTAGAGACTTCACTTACACAAACTCTCAGACTAATGAGGTGGGAATTACCAGTTCCCTTCCTCGAAACCTTCCCCTTCCCCAACTCAAAAAGCAAACAGTCAGGTACCCATTTACAGTTGGGTAGACTGAAGCATGATGCTACCAGGTTATGATCCTGCTAAGTATGCCCCAGGAAGCAAGCATCTAACCAAGATGCTCATTCCACCTATACAAGTTCATTATGATAATCAAAATCCTATTATCAAGTGGTTGGGACATTTCAAAAGAAAGAAACCTGAGGAGGGGGACGGGGGGGGGGGGGGGGGGGGGGGGGGGGGGGTGGGGGGGGGGGGGGTGGGGGGGGGTGGGGGGAGGGGGAGGGGGGGAGGGAGGGGGGGGGGGGGGGGGGGGGGGGGGGGGGGGGGGGGGGGGGGGGGGGGGGGGGGGGCGGGGGGGGGGGGGCGGGGGGGAGGGGAGGGGGGGGGGGAGGCGGGGGGGGGCGGGGAGAGATTTTGAAAAAGTCTAAACAGAATAAATTACATGTAAAAGAGCAAGAAGGCACTTGGGAACAACATGGACGGAAGACAGATCTTAAAAAAAAAACTGGAACAAGTTCACAGAAGACATAGCAAGATGGCCACCATGATGAGTAGATATTACTCACCAGAAGATAGAAAATAAAAAGAAATAATTGGCACTATGAAGAACTGAACCAAGTCCATCTAAGTGACATCATCACGCAAGACCAGAGAATCAGACCAACCCCTTACCAAACGCCTCAGGCTTCCCCAATTTTTAACCTGGACAGAAGTAGTCTCACAAACAGGAATACTGTGTTTACAGCAAAGAACCATTAGGGCACAGTTTTGAACAAGATAAAATAGAATACCTAGCTCACGACAGGAAACAGAGGAGGGAATTAACACCCTCACCCCCCTTTTTTTTCTTTGTTTTAAAAAAGAATCTGCAATTGAGGCATTTTATACACCTACTAACTGAAACATCTACACAGGGAACAAGTTGTACACTTGGTTTACATAGGATTATCTTACATTCTGAATACAGTAAAACCTCACTAGCTCAGATGACAAAGACATCTAGATTAATTAACGGGACCCAAGACGCATCAAAAGTGAGGAATGCAGTAAGCGACCCATAGCTTGACTGCCTGCGTCAGCGAACCAGAGCTGACCAAGGCCCTACTCCACCTCCAAGTGGTGGTCCTGGAAACAGGCTGCATCACTGCAGTCTGGCTGAGGAGTAGGGATCGAAGAGGGAAGGCAAACCCGGTCCCAGAAAAATGCAGTGCGGAAGTCAGATGTGTTGGCCGAAAGGCGCAAATACCGCAGCTTCGCTATAAACAGACACAACGCAACCAACGGCCTTTTCAGGACGAACGAGGCAGAAGAAGATTAATTAACTACAACATGACAACAAGTCAGATCATATGGTAAAACAAAAAAAAGAAAAATAGCTGTATTTGTAATAAAAGAGATTGATCGGAATACTTCAGACAAATTTAGTCACTTAATTGTCATATCATTTTTCACAGAAATATCCGATTGGATGTCCTTCTCCTATACTTAACATAAGTCTTTTATATTTGGACATGCGCCCCTAATATAACCAACTAGATTGAACAGAACGCGCCTCGCCAAAACTTTATATGTAAAAAAAAAAAATTCCTTCTTTTGTGCTCCTTAATGAATACATGGCTCTCAAAGCAGTTGGCTACCTCGCTCAAAGCCCATGCCCAAATATTTCATGTGTTCCCACAGTAATAGTTTCTATAGCATTTTGTTGTACAACATAAAGCTGTCAGCCCACAACAATTTACAACATGCCGGCGTGGTCAGTCATCCTCTCTGTCTAGGAACCACAAGCCAATATTAGCACCATACGAACATTAATACTACATGTCACTGTTAAACAGTTTTCACTGACAGCTTAACCATTCAAGATATCCATCTGGTAATTTTAACCATTTGAGATATGTCGATGATAGTCTTAATAAGCAAGAGTTAAATGAAACGACTGATACAGTGTCGACAGAAAGTGAGAATAAAGGCCTTAACCTTAATAGCAAAAATACAGAAATAATGTTCATCTAAAAAAAAAATGACCTCCAGAATACACTATCAAAGAAAAATGGAAGTTTTAAAACAGGTCAATAGATTCAGTTACCTAGGCCTGTTAATCACATCAGATGGAAAAGCATGGCAGAGGTGAAGAGCAGAACAGTCCAGGCAAAAGCAGCATTTCATAAAATGGAAAGCATTTTATGCAACAATTCTTTTGCCTGGCAGCATTTCATAAAATGGAAAGCATTTTATGCAACAATTCTTTGTCAATCAAATATAAGAGAGTTCTTTAGGATTCAATAGAACCAATCATATCATATGGAAGTGAGCCATGTACAATTAGTAAACAAGCAAGAAAAGCCCTGATGTGGTTTTACAGAAGAATGTTAAAAATGACATGAACAGCCAAAGAGGATAATGTTGTCCTGAAAGACGCCAGCGTGTACACAAGACAATCTTACTACTCACATTAGAAGGGAGCAATCCACTTTCATTAGGCATGTTATAATATGAGAAAACGAAAGCTGGAATATTTGGTGACAACAAGAAAGACTGAGGGAGAGAAGATACTGCACAGTTTGACATCATGTCATGGAAAGATGTCAACAACAGAATTGATAAACTGTACCAGAGACAAGAAGCTGTGGAGAGACATGATCACAGACGCCACTAGGCATGATCCATGAAGTAGACAGTGTATGGTCTTGGAATATAGAGCTCACTGTTACTTCAGGACTCTGTTAACACACTCTATTAATATCTGGACAGCCCTTAATTATCACTACAGTACTTGCTTCCATCATAGTGGTTAGTGCACTGGCTTCCTAGCGCAGTGGTCATTGGTTCGATCCCCAGATGAGGTGGGAATTTTTTAGGCCACAAACGGCTCCTGGGTCGACCCAGCCCCAAATGGGTACCAGAAATCTGGGAAGGTTAAGGCGGCCGGCGTAATGCCGACCACATCACCCCTCGTGTGCCGACGGTCAAGATAATATGCCTCAATGGGCGTGTAACGGGTTCCTTTACCTTTTTTTTATTTGCTTCCGTGACAACGAGAACAGCGATGCACTTTTTAATTTGCCTTACTATAGTCTGCAATGCCTTTTTTTTTGGTGTATACCTTCTATTTGTACCCCCCCCCCCCCCCCCCCCCCCCCCCCCCCCCCCGATTCCAAAGTCTTTACATCAGTGACAATGTACTATGTCAACAAAGATTTCCAGCTTCTTCTCCAAGATTTGTTTGTCTCAGGTGCTTTTATATTTCTTTGGACAGTTCCTTGAAGACAGTGTATAGTATTGGAACATGGAGCTCCCTGTTACTTAAGGTCTCTGTTAACACACTCTTATCATCTATGGACAGCCCCTAATTATCACTACAGTATCTGATTAAAGTCAGCCAAATTATACCTCCGCACACAAAATGAGATGTATGCAAAACAGCTGCATTTCAATGATTAGAACTGTCACATGCTTTACCACGCATAGCAAAAATCTGGCTTGTGCTTGAGTTTTGTGGTGTACTAGTGAGCGGGCTGTGACTGAGGGGCAACAGGCGATGTATATTATAGGAGGTGTCAGAGTCAGAATTTCAGTGGCTAGGCTCGGCGGCTTCGCGATGGTGTCTCAGTGTGTGCGACGGAACGAACGGAATAATTTGTCTTCTCTTTGTTACTTTCACAATTGCCTCCACGGCTGGCGGAGTTGTGGATTAAAGTTGCTACCATAAGTGAAATGGGTTCATTTTCGATACAAGACAACAGGAGGCTGAGACGCTTGGGAGTCATGACCCAAGTGGGCCCGCCCCCCTTAGAGTGTAAAGGAGTATACTGGGCCGAAACACTTGTCCGATGGGGGGACTTCTTCTGATGATCAGATTGCCTCCTGTTGTATCGCTCTGTAAAGAGTTTCCTATCATCATACTTGGTGTCTGAGCCAGCGAGGTTTTATCTGCACTTTTTCAATTCATGGACGATTTAGAAAAAAAAACCACACACACACACAAACAAAAGCCATGTCTATAATTTAAATTATCATCAAATGTTAAAATTTACTAAAAATCACCCATACCACTGCTAACCTCCTTGTTACAAAACAAGTATTCTTCATAACAACCGCACATACATGACACAACACCTCAATCCGAGGAATAATGCTGGTATTTAAAACAGAAAGGTCACGACAATTGCAAAATAAGGAATGTTTTGTTCGTTTAATACTTAGTAACGCGAGGAAATAAAAAATGAAATGAGCAATTTGAATGTGATGACTGTTAACTCTACAACCTTCTTACTTGGAGAGAACAAACAGATCTTTTCAATGTCAAGACTAAAACAGCAATTAGCAATTACTTATGAAGAGTGATATACCTGGTGCGAAAACTAACCAGAATATTTAATACTCTTGAAACAGCTGGTTTCAGCAAGCCATTTCTTAAAATCCTGATCAAGCGTCTGATAAAAGTAACATGCTTAACTAGGAATAACAAAACAAGAAATGAAAAAACACATGAAGATCTGACAGATAATGGATACAGAGACGAAAGCTGGAACCTGGTCAGGAATGTACATAGTCTCTTTACAAAATTGAAAGTAGTTACCAGGGATCTATGAAGAGACACACACACACAAAGAAGCACATCTGCTGCACCCTCTGGCATTTCCTATGAGACGACTCATTTAAGCTTGTTTATGGGGCTGACAAACTAATTGCCATGGAAACCACTTCTACAGGAGCATGTTGAATGTTTGGTGCAGGCTTCCTACAAGGGGAACAGGTACAATGGTGGCTACTTTCTATGTATAGAGTACAAAGGAACACGATGATGATAATCACCAGCTACTTCCATTTTTATTATTTTTTAATGCATTTAACCTAGTTTTTGTTTTCTCCTCTTTCTGATTTTATTCACCTTATGGCCATAACACAGGCAACTCTGTCCTTTAGTCCATTAATGCCACAACGCAGGCAACTCTCTGTCCTTTGGTCCATTCATGCCACAACGCAGGCAACTCTCTCTGTCCTTTGGTCCATTAATGCCACAACGCAGGCAACTCTCTCTGTCCTTTGGTCCATTAATGCCACAACGCAGGCAACTCTCTCAGTCGTTTGTTCCATTAATATCATCATTTTTCCTGTCTACTCTTCACATAACATGGAACCACCACAGCAGCTGGTCCTGTAGGAAACCTGCATCAAGCAGTCACATGATCTTGCAGCAGTAGTTTCTGTGGCAATTAGTTTTATGTGATGGGTTGCCAACCCAGTCCACAATGACTACAGTCCACAAAAGCCAGCTCCAAACCTCAGACATGAGGTATCTGAGGATGGTGGTGGAAGTAACAAGACGAGATATGGTCCATAACCAGGCGATACGTCATGGCCTAAAAAACCCAGCCCCTGCAGACCCAAGTGGAACAGTCCCAACCACAATGGATTTGGCCATGTCTGCAGAATAGGAGAAGATCAGCTACCATGTCAAATGTGGGAAACTAAGAGCCAAGATTCAGACCTCCAGGACGATAGCTGGGAGGACAACATGTGACAATCTCTGAAGGACCGAGCACTAGACAGGAACCAGGCCAGGAGGAAGACAGCCGATAGGACAGTATAGCGCTCTCTCTGGCAAACTTCTACACCCCAGGGTAGAAGAGGAACGACTAAGGAAGTTAAGTAAGAATCTATAATTTCCTAGAAAATAATGCCTCAATAGAAGAAAGGATGGATGTGTAGAAAAGGGTGATGAGTAGAAAAGGGTGATGAGTAGACAAAGGTGATGTGTAGACAAAGGTGATGAGTAGACAAATCATATGAGTTCCTGGAGGTTTCTGAGAAGACAAACAAAAAACCAGAATAGGACTCCAGATCCCTCATGCAAGAAGTGACAACCTCATCGTGTGTAATAAGTCACTACAGAAACCACAGATGCAGGTTTGGTGCAAGGGAACCAACTACAGTGATAGTTGACTGTTTAATGAATGAGACGGGTTACATGTGTATTCAACAACTGGACAGAAAATTCTCCAGTAGACACATCTGGTGTGCAGTTTTTTTTTTTCGTATGCACGCTATTACTCGAGGCGAAATCTCAGGTTAGTTTGTCTAACCTGAGACTGATTTTACGTGAGTATCCCTTTTTTTCTTGCACAGAGACAGGTGTCCCTCGCCATTCAGGCAGATACTCGCTGATTTCGGAGGTACCCATTAGAGCTGGGTCAGCTCAGGAGACGCCAGTCCCTGGTCGGCGACACTGCTTCAAATGTTCTCGGCAGGGCTAGAGTTAATCCAGTCCAAATCCCGGTCAACGAAAAATCTTCAAATGTCCTCGCCCGGGTTTGATCCTGGGTCACCCGGTCGCCAGCGCAGTGTGGTAACCACTACGCTAGCGCGGCTCCCTGTGTGCAGTAGTCAAGTGTGTCTGAACACATTCACTAAACAGACCTGTTGCTCTCCTTTAACTTTAAAAGACTGTTCTACTGACACTACATTTTGAATTTTTGTGTGGTTTCTATAACTACAAGACCTGTCATACGAGGGAAGGTCAAAAAGTAATGCCTCCTATTTTTTATGTATGTAAATACTGCATCGGTGTGCAATTTGTAAATTTAGCAGGATTCCTCAAACACTCTTCTGCACTGTATAGCATTACCAACCTGTTTCAGTAACAGGTGGCACCACTGTAACAGTTTAAAAATGGCTGCCAAAGACGTTCGGTTAAAACAACGTTATGTCATAGAATTCGTCAATGCTGAAGGCGAGACCCCAATTCGCATCCACGAACGTTTGAAGAATGTTTATGGAGATTCAACAGTGGATGTTAGCACTGTCCGACGTTGGGTACATCGTTGTGACGAAGCTGAAGTAGGTCAATCCTCAATGGCTGATGCAAAGCGGACTGGCCGTCCGTCTACCGCAGTGACTCCACACAACATTCATCGAGTTGATGGCATCATTCGTGGTGACCGTCGGGTAACACTGGATGAACTTTCTTCCATGTTGTCCATTAGTAAAGGCAGTGTCCAGAACATCATTAAAGACCTGGGTTATTCAAAAGTTTGTGCATGGTGGGTACCCAGAATGTTGACAGACAGACATAAAGAAACAAGGAAAACCATTGCCATCAACCTCCTGCACCATTACGAAACTGAAGGAGAAGAGTTTTTATCGAATATTGTGATAGGTGATGAGACATGGGTTAATTTTTTTGAAACAGAATCCAAGAGGCAGTCAATGGAATGGCATCACACAACATCGCCGACAAGAAAGAAGTTCAAAAGTTCACCATCTGTAGGGAAAGTTATGACCTCCATGTTTTGAGATGAGAAGGGTGTGATTCTTCTCTACTTCTTGGAACAGGGAAACACGGTGAATGCAGGCCGTTACATTGAAACTTTGAAGAAGCTTAAAGGTCGTCTTCGGCGACTTTACCCATTAAAAGATCAGAGAACTGCACTACTGTTGCACGATAATGCCACGCCACACACCGCTAAACGCACCATTGATGCGATTGCAGAATTTGGCTGGACATTATTACCACATCCCCCTTACAGTCCTGATCTTGCACCTTCTGACTTTCATCTGTTTGGACCACTGAAAGAAGATCTTCGCGGACATCACTTTAAGGACACCGAGACCCTTAAACGCGCCGTACGCCAGTGGTTTAGGAAAAAGGAAACAAATTTTTACCGTGCGGGGATACATGCCCTTGTGAGAAGATGGACAAAAACTGTAACAAATAACAGAGACTACATTGAGAAATAAATTTTTGAAGTTCAGACTTGGGGCTACATTTCAATGTGAATTTTATCTGTTTTCTTGCCTATTGAATGAAATTAAAAATTACGAGGCATTAATTTTTGACCGTCCCTCGTATTTCCTCATTCTATTAATTCAGAATATGAAACTGCTTTAAACTGCAAATGATACCGTCAAGTTTAGGCTAAATTCTGAACTGACTGATTTCACATTTAAAAGATTGGATGACATAACTGACTGATAGGATGTAGAACTCATTGATTGAACATTTCAATGATTGCATTAAGAAACTGATTGGTTTACCAAGACTGGATTCTGAAACAGATTGGTTTACCAAGACTGGATTCTGAAACTAATTGGTTTACCAAGACTGGGTTCTGAATATTAGTTTACTAAAACTACAATGTGAAACTGCTAGTTTACTAATACTGAATTCTGAAGCTGACTGGTTTACTGAGACTGGATTCTGAAAATGACAGGTTTATAAAGGCTAAAATCTGAAATGGACTGGTTTAAAGAGAATAGATTCTGGAGTTGGATGATGCACTAATTACAAGACAGGACTTTCCAGCAGCTGGGTTGTCTAAGCTGAGTCTCCTAACATCTAACATCAAATGAGCAATAAAATCTTGACACAAACCTTGTGTTACCAGAGTCAAACAAGGGAAATTAACAAAACCCAAGCACATTTGTGAAATTAGATGCCCGAGAAAAATGACCAATAAGACAAGAATGAACAAACTAAAAAAGGCGCCATCACACTATGAGCCTAATCTTAGGGTGGCTCAAAAGTACATTTACAGTTAGATAGGTATAAGTATATACAGGTGGATCAGCCATCATGGCTCAGTTGAGTGGCCTTCGGACCTTACCCCTATGGACTTCTTTCTGTGGATGATGGTCAGTTCATTGTTAATGTATTTAGGGAAATTGATGGTAATAAAGATTTTTGTCGCGCTGTGTGCCTCAGTGTTAGAGACCGGCTACAGGAATAATGATGGGAAGCAGTTTGAACACTTGCGCCATTAATGTAATCATCGTTTCTTTATTAGACAATTTCAGAAAATTGTATGACTATTGTTTCACTCTTTAATAAACATATTCAGAAAATAAAGAAAATTCAACTGTACACTTGCTTTTGCGCCACTCTGTATATATAGAATAATACTAAAGTAGAAGAAGACACAGTTGGATCATCTAGGCGGAATAACAAGATTATTTGGTAGCACAAACCTTCAATATCCAGTTATCCGGATTAAAAGTCTAAGTATAACCAAAGAAGACATGGCAACTGAAATAATATAAGAGATAAACAGCCTATCACCTGAGTCCACCCCAAACCAAATAAAAACTAATGAATCTCCTAACAACAACAGTAACAGTGGTAAGAAAAAGGAAAAACAAATCACAAGACTGACTATTTAGGGCTAGGCACAACACAGACTACTCAATGTTTCAATTAATTACATTGTAGACATGGTTGCTTCCGTCCATACCTGCCTTCCAACAGAACATAAAACAGCTGAACTAATCAGTCAAATATAACTTTACATCTTCATATTATTTCAACCACAAGTGAAAAACTCCCAATGTACAACTCTTGTGAGTGAAAACGCTGAGGTTTCCATGAATATACAGCTAATGCAGCTTCCAGTGGCTGTCTCTGCTGTGGTGAAGGTGCTACAATCTGAAGTGATGGAAAGTAGGCACTCAATGGAACAGCCAGGGCCGCTGTTACACCAAGGAAGCAATTGGTGGCAATGTTATCAACGAGCAATAAAGCAACTCAGCGCCTTGAAGACGCCTGTGACCTCTGTCATGTAACATCCATGGGTATTCCTGTGTCTTTATTGAAAAGGATCTCATCATGGTTAGGCCTGGGGGGAAAATGTTAAAACTGCTTGCAGAATTTCATTTACATGATTATCATAAGGTAAAGACCTAATTATTGTAACTGTTATGGCAAATATTACTTCGGTGGACATGAATCTTAGCAGATATCACTAACAACATTAACCTACAGCAGAACACAAACCAACTATCATTATGGAAATAACAAGACTGGCAAAATGGAATCAAAGAAACTCTTTTTGCACACATAAAAATAATAAAAAAATGTATAAATATGAATTTCCAATATCATCACAAACTTACTATCATGGAAGCTAAAACAGCTGACTTGAAACATAACAGTTAAACAATGATGTGAGAACATTACAGTTAAACAAATCTATGAGAACATCAAAGTTGAACAAACACAAGAGAGCAAAGTTAAATAAACACTTGAGAACATCAGAGAAACAAACATGTAATAAAATTTAAAACATGTGTGAACATTAAAGTTAAAGTGAGAACATCAAAATTAAACAAACACATGAGAACATCAAAGTTATACACACATGCGAGAACATCAAAGTTAAACAAACACGCAAGAACATTACGTTAAACAAACATGAGAATATCAATGTTAAAAAAACATGAGAACATCAAAGTTAAACTAATTTAACTATTAATTAAGCTAAAATTTAAACAAACACGTGAGAATGCCTAAACAAACATTTGGAAATATTAAGGCTAATGTTCAATCATTTATTTAATACCCTTTAGCTCACCAAGGAGCATAGGCCTTCAACAAACACATGCCAAGTCCTCCCGTCACGTGCCATCAGCTCAAGTTCTCTCCACGTTTTCCTCATTTTCACCTCCGTATCCACTTCTCCTCCATGTGTTTCTTGGTGTACCTATGCCTCTCTTTCCCTGGGGGTTCAGAACAAGAACTGCCTTGTAATGCTACAAACAGGTTTCCCCAGTGTGTGTGCCCTATCTATCGCCAGCGTCTTCTTCTCATCTCTTGTTCTACTGGCACTTGTCTGGTTCTTGTCATTAGTTCCACATTGGTGACTTTGTCATACCACTTCAATCCTTCTATTCTACGCAAGCACCCATTTATGAAAGTCTGTAGCTTTTTGGCTGTTGTCTTTGTTGTTCTCCATGTTTCAGAGCCATACTTCTTCTTCTTCCTTGTTCATCCTGAAAAGGACGGTGGTTGCATTGTGTCTGTTTACAGCGGAGCTGCGATATCTGCGCCTTTCGGTCGGCACATCCGACTTCAGCACGGCATTTTTTGGGACCGGGTCTGCTTTCCCTCTTCGATCCCTACTCTCTCAGCCAGACTGCAGTGATGCAGAGAGCCATACAATAGTACTGACTTCACATTTGAGTTGAATATTCTTATTTTCATGTTCGACTTGATTTCTCTTGATCTCCATATATTTCCCAATGCAATGAAAGCTCCTCTTGCTTTTTTGTGTTCTTGTTTTGATATCATTGTCTTCCCCTCCAACTTTGTCTATATTACTGCCAAGATATGTGTACGATTCTACATCTTGTATCGGTGTTTCTTCAAGTTCAACCTTGTAATCATTTCTTGCATTTATTCTCATTATCTTTGTTTTTTTCCCTGTGTATTTTCAGACCCACTTGTTGTGACCTCTCATGAAGTATTTCATTTTGTCTTGCATCTGATTATGGTTATGGGACAGGAGAGCCAAGTCTTCAGTAAAATCTAGATCATCTAGCTGTGGTGTAAGACAAGGTGATATCTTATCACCTTACCTCTTCATACTCCTTATGGGCGATGTCATCAAGGCATGTAAGGAGAGAACAAGAAAGTATTCAGTGGGGTACTGGAAGATGAGACAGGTCTATATTTCGGAGCTGGCATTTGCTGATGATGTTGCCCTGATTGCTAAATCAGAGGCACATCTCCAATCCAACCTGCAAGTCTGGAAGGAAGAGCTGGAGAAGAGAGGGATGGTCATAAGCAGCTCTAAAACAAAATCCATGGTGATATCATGAGAAGAAAGAAAACATCAGATTAAGTTGGGAGAACAGGTCCTGGAGCAGGTCGACCACTTTAAATATCTCGGAGCTATTATAGACCGAAAGGGAGGCATCAAAGAAGAGTTGGCCACTCGAAAAGCAGCGGCTGGGAGACTTTTTCAGGCCATAAATCGTGGATTCCTCAGCAAGAAAGAGGTTGGTAAGAAAACGAAGATGGCTGTATACCGCTCCACCTATGTCCCAGTCTTGACATATGGATGCGAGTCGTGGGCAATGACTACAACCCACAAAAGCCAGATCCAAACCTCAGAAATGAGGTATCTGAGGAAAGTGGTTGAAGTAACAAGAAGAGACATGGTCCGCAACCAGACGATCCGTCAAGGCCTAAAATCCCATCCGCTACAGACCTAAATAGAACAGTCCCAACTAAGATGGTTTGGCCATGTCTGCAGAATGGGGAAGATCGGCTACCACGACAAGCATGGGAAACAAAGAGCCAGGGATCCAGACCTCCAGGACGACCCAGAGTCCGCTGGGAGGACAACATTAGACAATCTTTGAAGGACCGAGGACTAGAATGGAACCAGGCCAGGAAGAAGACAGCTGATAGAATGGTCTGGCGCTCTCTCTTCCAAACCTCTACACCTCACGGTAGAAGGGGAACGACTAAGTAAGTAAGTAAGTCATCTAGCTGTTCAATCAGATTCCATTTCTGTTGTGTCGTCAATGTTTTCATAACCCAATCTATTGCCAGCAAGAAAAGAAATGGAGACAACACGCATCCCTGTTGCACTCCAGTTTTTATTCCAAATGGTTCTGAAAGTCGTCCTTCATGAAGAACTCTGCATGTCATGTCTTCATAAGTGTTCTTTATTACATTTATGATCTTCAGGGGAACTCCATATTGCCTCATTAATTTCCAAAGTCATTCTCTGTGTACACTGTCAAATGCCTTTTCATAGTCCACAAATCCAATGTAAAGAGGCGAGTTCCATTCTAGGCTTTGTTCCTCTATTATTCTCAATGTGGCTATCTGATCTGTACATGATCTGTTTTGCCTAAAACCTACTTGTTCATCTCTCAGTTTCTTGTCTTTTTAATCTCTCAAGGATAATCCTGTTTAATATTTTTCCTGGCACTGGAAGTAACATTTTTCCTCTGTAATTTGAGCACTCTTGTAAATTTCTCTTCTTTGGCAACTTAACAAAATATCCTTCCTTCTATTCTGCTGGTATTTCTTCTCACTCCCAGACTTTACCAAGTAATTTGTATAAAATCTCTGTAGCAGGGTCAATATTTGCTTAGATGGCATCTGCAGGAACGCCATCGGGACCAGCTGCTTTTCCATCTCATAGAAGCTTTATGGCTGTCTTCATTTCTTCCTTTGTTGATCTTTCACAGTTAATTTGTAGCTGGTCTACAAGAAGGTCTTCAAAATGTTCCGTTTATACCTCTACATTTGCCCCGTATATACTGCTAAGCATTTTTCATTCTTGTCTTTAATGAGGTCATTTGCTTGCTTGTATTTCCCTGTTAACCTCTTTGTGCTGTTATACAAGTCCCTCATATTTCCTTTGGCTGCAGCATCCTCTGCGTCACTAGCCAACTCCTCAATATATTTAGTCTCTTTTGATGCTTCTTCTTATTTCTTTGTTTTGCTTCTTTGTACACTTGAGCCTTGGCTTTGGAACTTCTGGTTTTGCTTTTGTTTAAATCTGCTTTTTTTTAAATGTCTTTTATCTTTTTGATGGTTTCTGTTGTTATCCATGGTTTGTGCCGGCGTTCTCTTTTTCCCCAGTATTTCGTCACGTATCATTCCATTTAGTTATGGTTTGTTGCCAGTTGTCTTCTGTATTCAATATATCTTCCAGCTGTTGGAGCACTTAGTATTTGTTGGATATTGTGACCGTGGATGTGTCTCTTGCTTCTTGAATGTCCTACATTTAACTATTGTCTATAGCTATGTATTATATACTTCTTGAGTGCTAACTTTACTTTGGCTATCAGAAGATGGTGATCTGATGCCACATCTGCTCCTCTATATACCTTTACATCCTGCAATGATATCTAAACTTCTCGTTTATGCATATATGATCAATCTGATTTTCTGTTCACAAGGTCTGGTGATATCCACGTTGCTTTATGTATTCTTTTATGTGTGAACTTGCTTCCTCATATAGCCAGTTGATTTGAAGTACATAAGTTTGTGAAAAGTTGTCAATTTTTGTTGACTATTCCTAGCCTGTGTTTTCCCATGATTTATTTCAAGTCAGTTATCTGTACCTATCTTTGCATTAATGTCGCCTACAAAAACTGTGATGCCTTTTTTTCTTATTTTATCCATAATATTTTGTAGTCTGGTGTAAAATGCTTCTTTCCCAGACTCTTCTTTGTCATTGGTTGGTGCATAACATTGGATGATGTTTACATTTATTTACTTTTTGTTATGATTCTGGGTACCACTGCTTCCCAGTCTATGAGTGCTTCCATAGATAACATTAGAGCTACCCCTTCCCTGTAGTGTGAGCTTTCTTCTTCGTGTCCAGAGGACAGCACCATTTCACCTGTGCTGACTTTCTTTCTGTCTACCCTTCCACCGTGTTTCGCAGTCCCAGGACAATGACCGTGTAGTCCCTCATTTCTGCTGCTACCTGTGCCATTTTCCCTTGTTCGTTCAACGATGGAACATTCCAGGTGCCAAATCTGGAGGTTCTCCTATAAGAAAGAAGGTTAGTTAGCCACACAGACTCCTCTCAGCTTTCTTTGTGCTGCATTATCCGCCACCCTACAAGAGAACCTTCTCCTGTCTTTGTCAGTTTCATTTTCCTTAGCCGACCAAGGCTAACGTGAGAACATCAAAATTCAGTAAACAAAGTTATTATACATTATAGAAGATAAAAGTTATACCTGAGAATATCAAAATTTGAGCTGGGTGATGCAGAAACTGATTTTTTGTACAAGTTTCCTGCCGAGTTAACAGGTGTAACTTTGCTGTTCAGGGAGCGCTGGAGTTGCAGAGCCGCCGCTGCTGCTGCTGTTGCAGAGGTAGTTGCTGGTGTAGCTGCAGCAGTGGATGAAGATGATGAAACTGTGATAAGTGCCGGACTAGATGACGATGACAACACTGATGAAGGGACTGAGGTGAATAACGATGTTGAACTTGCTGGAAAGTTGAGCTGCAGAACACTCGCTGCTGGAGAAGTTGAAAGCCCACTGGGTTTGACTGACAAAAAAAAATAATTAAATAAATAAAAAAATCATGTAAATAAAAAAATCTCAACCAATAAGTTTCGTAAGAGTTTCATAAACTGGTACTGGTACAGAATATAATACAAAATATAACAGAGGTGGCCAACTAGGCAACCTTTGGTGGTCACAGAACTAGAAACAGCCACCCAAATAGGCCCTATTCTATGAAGAAAAAAAAAAATGTGTCAAAATTTAAAAAAAATTGTTTTAACCATACTCAGACAGCTGAGTGAAAAGGCCCTTGAGTATAAGTGTGAGATCCATCTTTGTTTCATAGATCTGGAAAAGGCTTTTGACAGGGTCCCCTGGAGCAAACTTTGGGACTGTTTGGCAAGGAAGAACATTCCAGCACCTCTGATTTATGCTATACAGAGCTTCTACAAGTCTTGCAGAAATTATGCGAGGACAGCAAACCATAAGTCAGAAGAGTTCAGGACCACCACTGGTGTAAGACAAGGTGATATCCTGTCACCTTATCTTTTCATACTCATCGTGGACGATGTCATCAAGGCATGTAAGGAGAGAACAAGAAAGTATTCAGTGGGGTACTGGAATATGAGACAGGTGTGTATTTCAGAGCTGGCATTTGCTGATGATGTTGCCCTGATTGCTAAATCAGAGGCACATCTCCAATCCAACCTGCAAGTCTGGAAGGAAGAGCTGGAGAAGAGAGGGATGGTCATAAGCAGCTCTAAAACAAAATCCATGGTGATATCACGAGAAGAAAGAAGACATCAGATTAAGTTGGGAGAACAGGTCCTGGAGCAGGTCGACCACTTTAAATACCTCGGAGCTATTATAGACCGAAAGGGAGGCATCAAAGAAGAGTTGGCCACTCGAAAAGCAGCGGCTGGGAGACTTTTTCAGGCCATAAATCGTGGATTCCTCAGCAAGAAAGAGGTTGGTAAGAAAACGAAGATGACTGTGTACCGCTCCACCTATGTCCCAGTCTTGACATATGGATGCGAGTCATGGGCAATGACTACAACCCACAAAAGCCAGATCCAAACCTCAGAAATGAGGTATGAGGAAGGTGGTTGAAGAAACAAGGAGACATGGTCCGCAACCAGACGATACGTCAAGGCCTAAAATCCCACCCCCTGCAGACCCAAGTAGAACAGTCCCAACTAAGATTGTTTGGCCATGTCTGCAGAATGGGAGAAGATCGGCTACCATGACAAGCATGGGAAACAAAGAGCCAGGGATCCAGACCCCCAGGACGACCCAGAGTCCGCCGGGAGGACAACATTAGACAATATTTGAAGGACCGAGGACTAGAATGGAACCAGGCCAGGAGGAAGACAGCCGATAGGATAGTCTGGCGCTCTCTCTTCCAAACCTCTACACCTCACGGTAAAAGGGGAATGACTAAATAAGTAAGTTTTAACCATTCCGTGTCATATTCCCGAATTGTAGGGAATGGAGAACATCCATATGATAAGAGGTTGAAACTAAAAATAATTAACCAATCACATTAAATTTGAGTAGTGAGTGCGGATTATATGTTCTGCTGCAAATGATAGCTCTCGTTAACAGTGGTCGTTGCGTTTACAGAACATTTGGCTATTTTAAGCATGAAGCATACCAATCTAGAACCAAGTACTTCGAGAGGGAAAGCCCTTGTTCTAGGCTGCTTACAGCTTGCTCAGGTAATGGAAAATACATTGCCCTGCTCAGGAAATAGAAAATATGTTGTTTTGAAAAGATGATGACCAGAAATTTGATGAAGTGGCCTAGAATGCAGCGATGAAGAAAGTAGATGTAATAGTGATAACGAGCAGGATTTTGGCAAAGCTGTGACTGGTGCCAGGGGATGGAGAACTCTATCAGCTGGTAGTGGATCCACCTGCTGGGCTGATGAGCAGAGTAAGATGGAATACAATACTCGTGCTTGATTATAAGTAAGCCTATAATAGATAACGTCCTGAAATGGTATGTTTATATGTGCCGTGGTTTTTAGGTAATCATCACTTCTGTGACATGTTTTACAATGTTTGCTCAGGAACTTGGGCAGAGGGGGGATTAACTCTCAGGTGATTAGGTCGGGTAGGTTTAAAAAATGAACGTCACTGGAATCTCACCTGCCTAGTAATGTTTTTGTAGCATCTTTATAGTACAAATATAACATAATATTTTTGTGAGCATTATTCAAATAACTTTAAAGTGGAGAGAGAAGCATTAAAAACAGCTGCAATCACCATCATGAAAAATAAAAAGTTTGCTAGAGACACGATAGTGCGACACACACACTCACCATCAGTCATCACTATCTCAAGAACAATAAAAACAACAAAATAGACAGTAAGGCAGAAGCACTAATGGAAACCAACTATAAATTCAAGAAAGTAAAAGTACAGTTGATCCCTGCCCACTGCAAGATATATGCAAATGAGAAGGTAGATAGACTTGCAAAAGAAGTTCGAAGAAAAACCCAAACTGAAGACATGGTAACACATGAAAAGATCAAATTAATAATGAACAATTATTTTAAAGAAAAATTGCATAAGAAACACCCAGAGTTCAATACTGCAGAACCATACTATATACCACCAAGAAGATATCAAGTGATACATTTCAGACTAAGAACTAGCCATTGGAGACTCAAATACCATCTGTTCAGCAAACTGAAACTCAGACAACAGACATGTGCCCATGTGGAGAGGGCAAATAAACAGTAGAACATGTCCTCTAAAACTGTCGGCTCTATGAGAGCAGCAAGGTGGCAGTATGGCCTTCTTCAACTCAGCTGAGAAACTGTATGGTGACGAGAAGCCTGAGTTCCTGACACAGAGATGACAGGACAGTAGGCACACACCATAGTTATTGTCCCTCATTTTTTTTATGTGTTGCTTGTTTATAATAAAATGATGCAAAATAATCTGTGATCACAATAACCGTAACATGATAAGATATGAAGAAAAGATGTCTGAGAGAATAAAGAAAAATAATATGATTATTTAGTGGATATTTAGTACTTCTTCTTCTTCTTCTTGCGATCGCATCTTTGATGATTACACCGTCAGACGAGTTCTCATGATGAATTCGACTGTTGTTTGAAGTTCCTCTTTAACTCCATATAGCTTTGAGTTTAGTGTTGAGTCATTGGGCCAGTATATCTTTCTTAACTGGTCATACAGAGGACAGTCCTGTAGAACATGCTCAGCAGTTTGTTTGTTTAATCCACATGTGCACAGTGGTGAAGCAGACAATCGTAGCTTGTGCATGTGTTTATTCAGTTTGTTATGCCCTGTCCTGAGTCGAAAAATAGTTATCTGTCCCTGCCGGTCGAGAAGGTGATAGTCGTCTTTGGGTTGGTTCTGTTCTCTTCTGATAGTCTGGATAGCTCTCTTGCTCTCAAAGTATGTGACTTCATTAACTTCTTGGTCACATTCTCCTCCCTATTGTGCAAGGTTATCTGCCGTTGCATTACTGGGTACACCACAATGAGATGGTACCCACTGAAGTATGGTTCTCTTTTTGGCAGCTACCTTGTTTAGTTCATTTCTCAGATGCGGGAGTTTACCACCCTTGAGAGCTTGCAGGACAGACAGTGCATCTGTGAGGATGACTACCTGGTGGCAGTCAGAGTTGGTGTTATAAATCATATTTGCAGCTTGCTCTAGAGCTTGAACCTCAGCTGTATAGTTGGAACAGAATTTACCAGTGGGAATGTGCCTAGTCTCATAGTGGTTGTCAGGATATGAGATAAAGATACCGGCACCTCCATTCCTAACAGCATTAGTTGCTGATCCATCTGTATAGGCATGTATCCATGATTGATCGGGATAGCTTTCTTGGATCATACTCAATGTAGCAGTTCGTTTTTGCAGATCATTATACTCACATCCACTTGTGAGACCACTGACTGATGTATTAATTTGGAGGGCACTGCTGGCCTGCTCCCATGGTACAGGGTATAGGGTGGGCTTCAGTGGTGTTGTCTTCATGGATAGGTCTTCTTGATGCTGTCTTATAAGTCTTTTCCCCCGATGCACAAAGCTGCTACGCTTTAGACGTCCCAATGCCAGATCATCTAGTCTTGCCTTCATTGGGTGCATTGGCATACTGTTGTACTTTTCCATCTGGATCATGGTTTTTGTGTCTCTTCTATGGGACAATGTCTGTAATCCAGCAACCTTCTGCATCTCTGTTATTGGTGTAGTTTTCATGGCTCCTGTAACGAGCCTGAGAGCTTGATTTTGCACCTTGTCCAAAGACTGCAGATGTGAGTTAGCAGCTGATGACCATGCTGCTGAGCTAAACTCTAAGTGTGGTCTTATTACTCCATTATAAATCTTCTTTAGATTTCGTTCATTTGCTCCCCAGTTGGTACCTGCTAATTTTCTGAGTATGCCTAGTCGTCTTCGGGCCTTTCCTTCTGCGTTTTCAATATGCTTATTCCATGTGCCTTGGATTTCCACTTCTCCTAAGTTTTGCAATGAGGCCATCTTTCCACACCTTGTCAAAGGCCTGCTTGAAGTCGACCCAGATCGTTAGGACCTTTTTCTTCTCCTGGAAGGCATCTTCTATTGCTTGAGACAAGTAAGTAACTTGGTCTTCTATACTGTAGCATTCTCTAAATCCAGCTTGTTCCGGCACCAGGATCTGCTCAGACTCTAAATACCATTTCAATCTGTGGTTGACTATTCGCTCCATAGTCTTCCCAACACAGCTTGTGAGACTGATTGGCCGGTAACTTGCAGCCTCGGTCTTACATTTCCCTTTCTTTAGTATGGGTATTGTGATGGCTTCTCTCCATACTTGGGGTACCGTTCCTTTCAACCAGCTGTGGTTGAATATCTCAAGCAGTTTTGTCTTTGCTGTTGAGCTCAGATTTACTAGCATTTCGTTGCTGATTTTGTCTGGGCCGGGTGACTTTTGAAACTTAAGCTTGGAAATAGCCTTCTGTAGTTCTCCTAGTGTGATGGGTTCCCTCATTGGGGCAGGAGTATCTGTCTGTCCCATGGTTGCCAGTATTTCTTTTCTTATCTCTCTCTGATGATCTATGTTAATGGGTAAGTTGCTTTCTGAACTGTATCTTCTAGCAAACAAGTCTGCAGCTTGTTTTCCTCTGAAAAGTTTACCACCTTCATCCAATGTGATAGTCTGCCTAGGTGAGGAACGCTCTTCATTTAGAGACTTGACTAATCTCCAAAGTTTCCTGCCGTCTTTCTCAAGGTTCAGCGATGCCGTTTTAGTTCTCCAGCTTTTCCGTTTTTCTTCTAGCTTTGTTCTCTGAAACTCTGCTACAGCCTTTCTCCATTTGTTGTGAGTTTCAAGTGAAGGCTGAGACTCTGCGTCCTTTCTAGCCCTGTCCATAGCTTCCTGACGTTCTTGGAGTGTGCTGGACCAGTATGGTATGTAGTTACGCCGGCATCCTTTGGGAATGGTTTCTTTTGCAGCTTGTAGTATGCATCTGTTGAAGTCTTTTACCACTTCATTAATGTCTCTGTTCTGTACCTTGAGGGTAGACAGCAGCGTGTTCACCTGATGCCTGAATAAACCCCAGTTGGCTTTTTTGTAGTTCCATCTTGTAATGGCTGGGCCTGTACTGAGAGTTGCACTCTGGACAGTAAGAAAGATTGGGCGATGGTCGCTTCCCCCTAGTTGGTCTCCTACTTCTCTACTAATAGATCCAGCTATATCTGGTGTGGAGAAGGCAAGATCTGGTGTTGAAGTTGTGTGCCATCCTCTGGAGTAGAAGGTAGGAGTATCTGTGGCATTATTGACTAGGATTAGGGAGTGATCATCTTGCCAAGTTTCAACCTCTTCACCTCTGTGATCCAGATGGTTATAGCCCCAGCTCTGGGAGTGGCTATTAAAGTCTCCAACTGCTATAAAGTTGGTGGCTGGTACCTGTATAGAGCTGAGACTCAGGGGTTTGTTGTTCGGACAGTAATAGTTCAGGAGTTTCTATTTCCATCTTGTCTACCTTTATCTGCAACAGCTGATATTCTGCTCCATCCATGAAGGTTTTCCTTTCGTGTGCAGGAATGTTATTCCTTACAAGAGTAAGTACTCCTCCTTTTCGTCTATCTTTTCTGTCGGATCTGAAGCATTGATATCCCCTTATTTTAAAGGTTTGATCTGCTTTCAAGTGAGTCTCTTGGATACAGCAAACACTGACTTGCTTCTCATACAAGATGTTTTCCAGCTCTGTCTTTTTGCTGTATCCAGCCTGCTTGCTGTTCACTCCCTCTGCATTCCAGTGCATCATGACAAGTGGCACTCTGGGTTTCTCTTTTTCTGTTTTGTTTTGGTCAGTAGTTCTCCTCCGCCGTCTGCTGACTCCACAAGACGGTCTAGAGGGTCCTCCAGTAGCTGAGGGTGGGCTCTGTCGAGGCTCAGAGCCCGGCACTGCACCTGCCTGGTGGAGCTCCACAGGGCGAGCACCAGTACGAGATTTATTTGACGGTGTACTCTCCATAGAAAAAAAAAAAGCGAGTTGCGTGATACTGTGGTTTCCGGTGCGCCTTCTGGCCCAGTATCTATGACTTTAGCACCTGTTCAACAGGAGAGTGGGCTCATCCCTAATCTGTTTATGTTCCCAGTAGTAGACTATTCGCAAGCAGCCTGGGGGTGTCACTGCTCTGCGCGGACCTTGTTTACCGAGGCGGCGTCCGAGCTCGTATGGTGAAAATATGGTTGCATTATCTTCAAAATAGCCCTGTCTTTCCTGCCATCCTGCAACTTTGAGTTAGGGAGTTCTGAGCTCCAGTCTCTTTCCCAGGCATTTTATCCTGGCCTGGCACGCATACAGAGGACCCCACTTCTGGTTCTAAGTTAGCAGTTGGGGACAGGTGGGGTAGCACACTGTGCATTCCCCGTCATCCAGGGGGCTCTCCAACTATGCAGAGCTTGCACAATGCTGTGCTCTGGTTCTGGGCTCACCCAAGGAATCCTCACGTCCTGCACAGAGCCACTTCCAGATACCCACCACCTGCCAACCCCCCATTGTAGAAATCTCCAGCATGCGGCCATCCAGTCAAGAGCCAGTATTAAGTCTGGTGCCCAAGTGATCCCCCCAAGCTCAGTGTGCAATTCTGGGTTCTCATCATGCTGCAACACAGGGGGGATTGTGATGCTCAGCCATCTCTCTCAACTCTGCACCGATAAGTGACATCGGGGACTTAACTGTGTCTCAGTACTGGGAGGCCCCGTTTCCGGGTACACCACACACAGCCAATTGAGGCAACGGTCGCCGTGGGCGTGTCTTCAGTGGGGAAGTTGTGGAGTCTTCCTGTCCATGTTCTTGCACATCCTAACACTGCCCGCAAGACATCGGAGGTTTGGAGAGTGGCCTTCTCTGCTTTTTTGAGCCGGGGTGGGCTCCCCGGGCAAGTCTCGATGGGGATCGGGACGTGTCCACGCGCCAGTGGGTCCAGCATCGGCCGCATCTGTTGGAGGACTTGCTCTGCCAGGTTTGAGTTAGTAAATTCCAACTGTCATCTTCTTGGCATTGTGATGCTGGGGTGCCTGTGGATTTCCTAACGCCCCGGGTAGAAGCCAGAAGTGTACTGTGCCAGCTCTGGGGGAGATAAAGGGGGTGTTTCTGCGTCTCCTTGTGATACGTAGCCAAGGTAGGGCTCACAGTGCTCTTTCCCCGCCACCAAATTGCCTGCTGGTTACGCCGAGTTCTCCGAGGCTCTAGGCATGTGACCAAGAGTTGAAGGCAATAGGATCGTCACGTCCTGAGTCTCTGTGCCTGTACGATGGGTTCCGATCTTCAGGGAGCAGTCCACACTCGTTCCCACTCCCAAGACTTGTTCAGTATCCATCTGGCTCCTTCCCACCCACAGAGGGCGTGTACGGTGTAGTGCATCGGTTTTATTATCGAGGTTTGCTCCTCTAGATCCGTTGTGTTTAGCCTGAGGATTCGCACCCTCAGTTACCAGGACTACCTCGAGGAGGGTGTGGCTCTTCACCACGCACAACGATCTTGGGGTATGAGAGGTTTTGCTAGGCCAAGAGACTAACACCGCAATGGTCGCTCCTTTCATGAACAGAATTCACTAGGCCTAGGGTGAAGCAAGGGGGGAAACCCACTACCCACAACACCAGCACATCATACCCCCTGTCTGTAGACTTTGCCCCATATTTAGTACTGATAAGTAGAAAAATAAGAATCCAACTTAACTGTCAAGCCAGTCCTACTGTGCGCCTCTAAAACAGGGAGAACAACAAATACAACAACCAAGTAGTTACAGACTTTCATAAATGGGTGAAAGAGGTGCCTGCATAGAACAGAATAACTGAAAATGGTATGACAAGATATACCAACATGGAATTGATGACAAGAACATGACAAGTGCCAGTGGAACAAGAGGCGAGAAAAAGATGCTGGTGTTGGATAGAACACACTGATGAAACCTGTTGACAGCATTACAAGGCAGTCCTTGATGTGCAATCTCCAGGGTAAAAGAGGCACATGACGACTGTAAAACACACAGAGAATTGGAGACAGAAATGACATGAGGAAGACATGTAAAGACCCTGAGCTGACGACGACATGGGACAGATGGACGTGACATGGGACAGATGGACGTGACATGGGACAGATGGACGTGACATATGTTAATTGAAGGCCTATGCTCCTATTATGGGACAGATGGACGTGACATATGTTAATTGAAGGCCTATGCTCCTAAAGAAGCTAGAAGGTAATGACATTCTGAAAGTTCTAAGAAATTTCAGATTACAGCCAGTTTTTCAAATATTTTCTGTAGCTGTCATCACATTTTTTGCTTATGTCGAATTCGGCATCTTCTGTGTGCTGTTTGTTGTTGCTGTTCCGATTCCCAAGGGTTTGAGTTATTCACTTTTACCCTTGCTGCAATTTGGGGGTGTCGTTTTAGGCTTTCTTGCAACCCCAGAGAACTTCCCCAATCAGTGGGCGCAGCTGACGGAGGTCACACCAGACCCACTAACTGACTTGTGTGCAATGCCATGAGAAGGATAGTCCTCTACCCTGCAGGGGGATAATTGTGGAGGGGGAGTATCGTCAACCAGCTTCCTGTCCAAAGACGCCGTCCAAACAGACACACTTAGCTCTGCCCTATCATTTGAACTGGGAGGGCCCGTGGCCGGGAGTACCACTGTGGCAGCGTTCACAGAAAACAGAGTGTGTGTGCTGTTTGAGCTGATGAAGGTTTTTCACCGACATGCTGGTCCCAGTCTGTTCTTTTCTAACTGTAAATCAACACACATGACTTCTACCTTCAAACATCATCTCAACTGTTAGTAAATATGGAATTATTATGAACAGAGCAAGCTCATCAGGGATTGAGAGGAGCACACAAAAATCACAGAATTTGAAGAAAAGCAATGAACTGTTTTAATAGAAAATCTAATAGCTTTAGCAACATTAAAACACTGACATTTACCATTTGTGGATGATGCTAATGGACCGTTGGTTTTTGACAGCAGGATGGTGGTAGTGGATGAAAATGGCACTGGTGGCAAATGTGAAGCCGATGACGCAGCAGACTGTGATGAAAATGTTATCTGAGGTAACGCTTGTGCCCCAGGTGCTTTATGAAGTAATGATACCGATGACAAGGATGGTGTTAAGACAGAGCTGGCGATGATGGGCAGTTTTGTCACCATGGAGCTGTCAGTCTGGGAATTTTTCATGGATGAGATAGAGCTTGCTATTGTTTTCCCATTGACACCACTAGTGCTGGCAGAATCTCCCACCTTGTTCACTAATGACAAACTAAACTGTTGTAAATTTGTCCTGCTGCCTACAGGAGATGCTGAAGCTGCAGAAACATTACCCGAGGCATTCCCTTCTAAAACTGACAATGCTCCTAAATCTGGGGATTCCACCAGTGCCCGAACAGCGAATTCTGCACTGGCTGAGTCTAATGTGAAATGAGATCCAACATCACCCTGATGCAGCATGGGCTCTAGATCTAACACAACAGCTGTGTCATGATCATCCTCAGTAAAAAGTCTTTGCTGCTGTTCTCGCTGCATCTCCAGCAATTGTTCTTGATGTGTCTGGAAGCTTTCAATGTCAAATTCTGACAACTGCCTGCCACATGCACCTCCTTCACTAGCACCGCCCCTTGGTCCATTTCCGGAGCCAGCAGATGAGGATGAATCTTTGGGAGGTGGGCATTTTGGTCGATAATGGTGACTGCAAATAAAGCATTATATACAAGTTACTTGATATAAATTGTCACACTTAAACAGTAAGAAGATGAAATGCAATACAAAGAATAATAACTGTTCTCTCGCTTTCAAATTAATGAAAGTATTTATTCGTATGAATTCTAGTATGTTACAGTGTCCGATTGAAGGAGTGGCTAGAGTTGTTGGCCTCTCACGGCTAAGGTGCCTGGTTTGAAACATGGAAGTGTCATGATCCAGTCTACGCAGCTGTAAATGGGTACCTGACTTGAGGAAGGGAACTGGTCAACCCACCTCTCAATGCTGGACCTAGTATATTGAAGTCTCTAACACTTCACTCTCCCATGGCAGTATCTGCTATGAGAGTACCTTTGCCTTTTATCATTATCACCATTCAGCTCCATGCAGGTCAAAGGCCTTCAACTTCTTTATCTTTCCTAGGTGTCTGTCTCCAACTGGTTTCTTTATCTTTCCTAGGTGTCTGTCTTCACTTGGCTTCTTTATCTTTCCTAGGTGACTGTCTCCATCTGGCTTCTTTCTTTCCTAGGTGACTGTCTCCATCTGGCTTCTTTCTTTCCTAAGTGACTGTCTCCATCTGGCTTCTTTATCTTTCCTAGGTAACTGTCTCCATCTGGCTTCTTTCTTTCCTAGGTGACTGTCTCTATCTGGCTTCTTTCTTTCCTAGGTGACTGTCTCTATCTGGCTTCTTTATCTTTCCTAGGTGACTGTCTCTATCTGGCTTCTTTCTTTCCTAGGTGACTGTCTCCATCTGGCTTCTTTATCTTTCCTAGGTGACTGTCTCCATCTGGCTTCTTTCTTTCCTAGGTGACTGTCTCTATCTGGCTTCTTTCTTTCCTAGGTGACTGTCTCCATCTGGCTTCTTTCTTTCTTAGGTGACTGTCTCCATCTGGCTTCTTTCTTTCCTAGGTGACTGTCTCTATCTGGCTTCTTTCTTTCCTAGGTGACTGTCTCCATCTGGCTTCTTTCTTTCCTAGGTGACTGTCTCCGTCTGGCTTCTTTCTTTCCTAGGTGACTGTCTCCATCTGGCTTCTCCATATGTTTCCAAGTGTACCTTTCTTTTTTTTTATAAACCTTGGGAATACCAAAAAAAAAAAAAAGACTGCCTTGTAATGCTACCAACTGGTTTCATCAATATTTGTCATATCCAATATCTCTAATTCACCTCCTGTTTCAATTACTTTTACCTGGGTCTTCTCACTAGCTTCCCATTGATGATCTCATCATACCATTTTAATCCTCACATAGTCTCTTCCATTGTCAACTTTGCAACCATGTGCCCTTCTGGTGCAATCTTTGTGTTGTCATGACCCAACTGTTCATATATAGGATGATTTTCTTCCAGGTCTGTAGGGACATCAATGTGATGTGCACTAGCACAGGGCTCCATAAGCTCAGCAGAAGAGAACAAGTGGTAATCTTCAGACTCAGCACGGGCCACAACAGACTGGGATACCATCTATTCAACAAGCTAAAGATAGGAACTACAGCTGTGTAACTCTGGCACAGATACAATGACTGCTGAACGTCTGCTTTAAAGATGCTCAACATATGAGAAACAGAGAAAGCCCATGTAAAGGCCACCAGTATCAGTCCTGGAAAACTATATAGAGATACAAATAGTCTCAAGCTTACTTCGAACATATTCTGATAGCGTACAAGGAAGAAGAGGATTCGGTGCTAGTACCGATCTACGAAAGTCCAACTTCATGGTGGTCATTTTCACCAGCAACCATAGCTTACATTCTGCAATGTCAGCTCCTTAGTCCCTAGACAATTGTACAAAATGAATCTGCATCAGAGAACGGACAGAATGCTACAGACTGTTGTCAGAGAACTATTATCTCACCCTAACTGTATTTTTGTTTTCAAACAACATAGGCATATTTTGTGACCTGATTTTACTTTCTTGCATATTTGAGCAGTTCCCAGGGATCTCTGAAGATACAAAAACTATGAATACTGCTCCCCCCAGAGTCAAGGTGACAACTGCCAAGCTGTGCGTGGGGCTGTAGCCTCATCATGTCAATCAAATTGCTAGAGAAACCATTATTGTAAACACTCTGTGCTTTGACATTAGCTTCATCAAGGAAACCATTTACAAGGAGCTGATGATAACTTACATTTTGTTGTCTCTGACATAGATGATGTAGTCAGAGTAAATACTGGATTGGTGGTAGCTGGAGCCAAAGTCAAGTCGTTCTAACACATCGTCCCAAGGTGTGCTGGCCCGGTCAAAGATTACTCTGTTCAAAATGGAATTCCCATAAAAAATAACTTTAGGCCTCTTTAAAAAAAAAAAAAATAAACATCACAATGAATAAGCCCAGAATGTAGCATCAAAGTAAAAAGCTAAAGTCTTGGTTTTAAATAATAAGCCCTACAGACAAAAATATTTAGGCATACTAATAACATCAGATGAAAGTGCACAACAGAAACAAAGAACAGCAAGAAAAGCATCCTATGCAACTTACCTTTACGAATCATGGACATCAATAGAGAAGATTACCAGAAGTTAAAAAAGATGTGGTTTTTTTTTACAGAAGATAAAAATACTAAAATGACAAATAAGGATGTCCTGAAAGTGAGCAATGCACCAAAGAAGCTCATTCTGTACATCTGAAGTAAGCAATCCATGTTTTTTGTTTTAGCATGCCACAGTAAGGTATTGATGGAAAAAAGAAACAGGATGACAAAGGGAGAAAATACTTGATAGTTTAACACCACCCGGCCGGCGTGATGCTGACCATATCACCCCGAGTGTGCTGATGGTCAAGAAAATATAGGCCTAACACCATATTCCCAATGGGCGTGTAACGGGATCCTTTACACTTTCCTTTAACACCATGGCATGGAAACAAAAAAGAACCAATAAAAAAAATTACGAGGCCGGAAATGATGAATGCTTGTCAACTGAAGAATAAGAATATTAATCACTATAAGGAACGGTTTGTTAATTATATGGTCCTATCTCATACATTTTGTGATCCAAGTACTTACTGTTTTTACTCTAGCATAAGTCGGCCACTAGACTTTAGGTCCAACGGGCTGATCACCCGTTTGCCAGTCACTTCGATTACGGAAACAACAGCAAATGGATTGATTTGCCATTGCCCTAAAGACGCCAATAGGCGTGATGGGAAACAATGGCAAAGAAAACCTATCTGCTGTTGCCCTAAGACGCCACTAGGCGTAATGGCCACTGACTGCTTTGACGGTCGGTGGCTAAGGACGGAAGAAGACTTTAGGACTTAATAACCATCCAAAATGAAAGATCCCATTATAAGTTGAATGAGTTTTTCGTTGATTCTGAATTCTCGCATTGCACTGGAATTTCCTTGCCTTTCTATAAATTTTTTTCCCTCGTTTAAAAAGCACAAATGTGCCTCATTAATATTTTTAATGCATGTGAGAATAAATGAATTCAGTATAATTAATGAGAGAAAGAAAGGGCAGAATATCAGATGGGTCTGCATGCCCAAGTCTCAACCCTTTGAAAATAGTTTGTTCGTTCACCCGAAAACTCAATATTTAGTGAGACCTGGGTTATAATTAGAATTCGACTTGGCCTACATTAAAATGTTTCCTTTGTTCAGAATTTTTTTTTAGAGGCAATCTATATGATTTTTCTTTAAAGGCCAAGGCTTTCCGGGCAGTCGAATATTAGCTTCAGGATCTGAGAAGTAACTTATTTGATCAGGATGCTAACCATGCGGTCTGATCATATGTGGATATTAAATAAGGGCCCGATTTAGACTTTGACAGTGATGAAGTTGAATCTAGTGAAAGAAGTAACAGTATTGCTGATAGATCAAACGAAGGAGGCTGGTCAACAAGGCATACTCCAGTTGAAATTTATGACTTAATAGGAGTTAAAACGTGCATTACTTAAGATATTCTCATAAAAATAAAATTTATAGAAGCAACAAGTTTATATCTGAAGCATACCAGTGTGCGGCGGTAGGGGGTGCAACAATGACCGGTTTTATATATTTTATTTTGGTGTGTGTGACTCGAATATAAGTCGGGGGTACGTTTTATATGGTCCAAAAAAAAAGAAAACATTTATTGACTTATACTAGAGTATATAAGGTATATGTTCTACTCCTAAAACTTACATTTTGAGAACAAGTACAGTTTCTGTTTATGGTGACATTAAAAATGATAAGAGATGGAACAAAATTGACTTCTCATACAGCTTACATAACTAAAAGAGTAAGTAAGTGTGTAAAAGAGAGAGAGAGAGAGAGCGAGGAGAGAGAGAGAGAGAGAGAGAGAGAGTGTGTGTGTGTGTGAGTGTGTGTTATAATCATCACATTACATGGTAGATTAGTTTTGCACATTTTATTTGCAATATACTGTCTTCAAAAATGCAAAACATGGAGTTAGAACAAACAAGCAATCAGAACACAATTTGTCTTCTGCTGCTGATGTCTATTCCCATTCAAACGTATTTGTGCCTTTATGGCGTGAATGAAGGTAAAGTGGCCCATATTTTCTTGACCATCGGCACACGAGGGGTGATGTGGTCAGCATCCCGCCGGCTGCCTTAACCTTCCCAGAGTTACTCTGGTACCCAGTTCATGAGGCTGGGTTGACCCCGGAGCCTGTTTGCGGTCTAAAAAATCTTATGCCTAGGTCATCTTGCCCCATACCATCTTCTCAAGGCCTTTCCATGTCTTCCTCATCCCATTCAGTTGTCTCCCATTTCTCTTCTCCATGTTTTTTTTTTGGTCTCTCTCTGCCTCTCTTACCATGGGGATTCTAAAAAAACTGCCCTGTAAACTGTCAAAAAGGTTTCCTCAATCCATCACCAGCAACTTCTTCTCATCACTGGCACTTATCCGGTTTCTTATTAGCTCTGTCTCAGTGATATTGTAATGGTAAAATGTCAAAAGCAAGTAGTAGTATTGTCATTTTCCCCTGCAACTCTTCTAACACTTTATTTCTTTCTCTTCCTGGTAAATTCCTGAGTTATCCACCCTGTTCAATTATATTTCAACAATTTGGAATTATCTTAACTCTTAAAGGCCGGAACGACGCTGGTAGCGTACATCCGCAAAACCCCTAGAAGCCGAAACGACGTTGGGAACGTCACTTTTGTGTTCTGTGAAATTTGTTCCGTATTTTCGTTATGACTCATAACTGAATACTATCTGTAGAATATCACTAAAAATCCTTCATATTCTAATTCTACATTCATTTATCTTTACTGTGATGTATAATATGTGTGTCTTTGTTGTGTAATAACTCAGAAACTTTAGAATTTATAAAGGTACTGCTTTAAGGTACAAAAATAATTCTGGCAAAACTGATGAAAAAATTCCGGCCTGCAAGAGTTAAAAGGCCACACATGGTACAAACTGTAGGAGTCATGCAATAAGCAACAGTAAAACCTTAAATACATACACTAATACTGTGATGCAGACAAACAATGAAAACTTCCACAAGATAGAACTTTTACACCAAGATTCTATACTCAAAGAACTGCTGCAATAATTGTAATTTTTATTATCCGAGTCTGTCCCTCTGACAACTTAGCTAGCAGCGAAGGGAGCCTAGGGAGAGTTTTTTTATTTTAATTACCTCAATATTAATCTTGACTTCTCTGAAACAGTGTTGGTTAAATATTTGCAATGTGTACTACTAGTAAGAAGCATACAGGGTGGTTATAACGTCCCTGTGCAACCGTGGCCATTTAATAACTAAGCACACTGTATACGGCATATAAAAGTATAATTTATATAAAGTTAAAACTGTTGTCTGCTCATCAGAACCACATTCTCTGGATCAATTTAAGGTAAGAATCACTAAGAAGCAATTGGAGAATGTTTTTAGAAAATCTGATTGGAGAATGTTGTTAGAAAATCTGATTGCAGAATGTTTTTTTTTTTAGAAAATCTGATTGGAGAATGTCTTTAGAAAATCTGATTGGAGTATGTTGTTAGAAAATCTGACAGGAGAATATTTTCAGAAAATCTGATTGGAGAATGTTAGAAAATCTGACAGGAGAATGTTTTCAGAAAATCTGATTGCAGAATGTTTTTTTTTGAAAATCTGATTGGAGAATGTCTTTAGAAAATCTGATTGGAGTATGTTGTTAGAAAATCTGACTGGAGAATGTTTTTAGAAAATCTGATTGCAGAATTTTTTTTTTTTAGAAAATCTGATTGGAGAATGTCTTTAGAAAATCTGATTGGAGTATGTTGTTAGAAAATCTGACAGGAGATATTTTCAGAAAATCTGATTGGAGTATGTATTTAGAAAATCTGATTGCAGAATGTTTTTTTTTTTAATCTGATTGGAGAATGTCTTTAGAAAATCTGATTGGAGTATGTTGTTAGAAAATCTGACTGGAGAATATTTTCAAATTGATTGGAGAATGTTAGAAAATCTGACTGGAGAATGTTTTTAGAAAATCTGTTTGTAGAATGTTTTTAGAAAATCTGATTGGAGAATGTCTTTTAAAATCTGACTGGATGATGTTGTCATGAAAGATGGCAGCTGTGTTGAAGCAAAAAATTTTTTTTTGAAATGCACCATGTTAAACATTAATAAATGATTTTATAAGCCATTTACAGTATGGCTTCTATTATGTGTACATCCTAACTTATTAAAGCTTCATGTTGCACAGACTTTTTGTAACGACCCTGTATACTGCTAATTTTAGAAATACAGAACTCTGAGTTCACACAGAGCTAAGAAATGAAGGGGTTGCTGGAGAAGCTGAATGACCACAGATAGAACATACCTTCCTCCTCGTCCTATCCTCCGACGTGCATAGCCCATACAGCCTGTTGGTAAGGACGTGAGTGAAAAACGGAACCTTTTGTCTGCCCTTCCTCCATCTTTTGACCCACACCATGGCCAGTTTCCCACGCCAGACTGAATAGGCTGCAAGTGAATAGCAAAGATATTTCTCTGTGACATGCCTGTGATGGCAGGTACAATAATAACACATTTAACAGCCATTTAAAATGTAAGTAAAGGTTGTCGCATAGAGAAACTGCCTTAGAGGAAGATGAAGCTGCCGATCGTACCAAGAGGCGTTGCTCTCTACGGCACCACCTCAGACTGGGCGAATAGCACTCACAGCAAGCAGAAGTGAGGAGAAAACGTCAAAAGGAAAACCATGAAAAAATAAGCAGCTGAGGACTGTCGCCTCAGAGGCGCATTCCCACAGTCAGTAATGACTGAAGGGGCTATTATTATTCTCAACAGTACTCTTAATATTCTTCTACAAATGTGCATTCAAATTCTACGAGGGTGCTTTCAATTTTTTTTTTTTTTTTTTTTTTTCATGTTTCTGTTCAATATAAGTGAATAATACTTATGCAGGTTTCACGAAGTTTAGCTCTGTTACATAAACACTTCATAAACATTAATTTCTATGTGATAAATCTAACAAGACTTAAAAATAAAACAATTAAAATAAATTATTATTGTTATATCTTGCCATATTTCTTCCTATCAATTCCATGTCATATCTTGCCATATTTTTTCCCATCAGTTCCATATGTGTTATATCTTGCTATATTTCTTTCCATCAGTTCCAAATATTTTATACCTTGCTATATTTCTTCCCATCAGTTCCACATGTTATATCTTGCTATATTTCTTCCCATCAGTTCCATGAAATCTTGCTGTATTTCTTCCCATTAGTTCCATGTTATATCTTGCTATATTTCTTCCAACCAGTTCCATATGTTATATCTTGCCATGCCTTCCCATCAGTTCCATGTTATATCTAGCCATATTTCTTCCCATTAGTTCCATGTTATATCTTGCCTTATTTCTTCCCATCAGTTCCATATATGTTATATCTTGCCATATTTCTTCCCATCAGTTCCATATTTTATATACTGCCATATGTCTTCCCATAAGCTCCATGTTATATCTTGTCACATTTCTGCCCATTGAAAATAGGAAAATGGCAAAGAATTCATTATTTTAAATACACTATGTCCACTCAACAAAACTATTTCTTCCCAACTGTGAATGAAGCTCTACAATAATGACTTTGAATCAGTCACAATATAAATGTACCAACAAAGCCTACACTCACTTGATGATAGTGGCAGTTTTTCCTTCTCTTGAAAGCAAACATACCATCAGGATCATTCTCATCTTCATGGTCTGACTGGGACAATGCCTGGGGGATGAAAGATATTATTAAATAAAATGTGTTCAGTTTGTTACACTTCAGATGCGACCCTGACACAATCAACAGAACAGCTATGCTATGGACCCCAGATGGACAGCAAAAGAGAGGCAGACCAAAGACAACCTGGCAGAGAACAGCAGAGGCTGAGATGCAAAGTATGAACCAGAGTTGGGGCACGGCACGAAGGATGGCCACCGACCGAACAAAATGGGTGACAGTTTGTTGCTGCCCTACAAGATGCCACTAGGCGTGATTGCCATTGACTGCTTCGTCAGCCAGGAGCAAAGTATCAAGAAGAAGTGTGTTACACTCTGGCTGGACATCAATTACCTACCCTACCTAAAGATGCAATTAGACTGTCAGTGTTTCAAGCTGGATAAAGGGAGACCAAGAAACACATGGAGAAGAGAACTGGAGGCAGACATAAAGGGAATGAAGAAGACATTGATAGACCTTGAGATGATGGCACAGGACAGGAAGACTTGGCATAAGTTTGTTGAAGGCCTATGCTCCTTGGGGAGCTAAAGGGTGTGCGTGATGATGTTTCAAGTGTCAAGACATTATCTGTCTGTAATTACAATATTTATTTATACCATAATGCTACTGAATTCCCTCCAAATTATCCTACCACAGAAGTATATATTCTCTCCATCTCCTGACAGATCTTGTTATCTTATCAACGTGGCTTTATCTTTTATATATTATTTATGCAATAAATTTGTCTCTTATATTGCACTTCTACCCATATCAGTCTATGCCTTTCTTTTACATGCTTAAGTCATATAAACAATTATTTTTTTTCTTTTGAGAGAGAGGCAGGGAGGGGAGATGGTGCCAATACAGATATGGTAATTTATACAATTTATATGGTTCTCTATTGTTATGCTCCAGTAATGTTACCCAGGCTGAGACTGCAGTAATGTTACCCAGGCTGAGACTGCAGTAAAGTTACCCTTGCTGAGACTGCAGTAATGTTACCCAGGCTGAGACTGCAGTAATGTTACCCAGGCTGAGACTGCAGTAATGTTACCCAGGCTGAGACTGCAGTAAAGTTACCCTTGCTGAGACTGCAGTAATGTTACCCAGGCTGAGACTGCAGAGTTTCTTCACCAATTACTTTAGTTAAAGTAAAGGTAGTCTTATAACAGGTAATGCCGCAGGAAGTCAAGTGTTAATGACCTGTTACATTAGGTCTGGACTTTATCTGGTACAGTGACCAGCTCTCTTTCTCGCTGCCTTTGCCTTCCAAATCACAAGCAGTCAGGCAGCCATTTACAGCTGGGTAGACTGAAGCGTGACATCACAGTCGCTTCAAGAGCTCTAACCTCACTGTGACTTGAACGCTCAGTACGGCTCTCAGATATGGAGAACAAAAACAATAACCAAAAAAGTTACTTTAGTTGCACCTTGCTAAAATGCACCTGCATCTCACAACCATACAAGATTGTAGGTATGGAGCCACTACCCTCTTTAGCCTTCCAATATTCAAACTCCTCAAAATTGTGTGCAACACATCAAAATTCTAAACATCAGATACCAAGGAATAACACTTAACTAGCAGCCCACATGCTAAACTTCCCTGACACATGCAATGGTCAAACACCCAAAAATAACCCTGCACAGAAGACACATCTAATTATGAACCACTCACAGGAGACAATATATCTTCATCAGAACTATCAACAATGTCCACATCGCCGATGGAATGTTGCTGCTGCTGAAAGTGCTGCAAGATAGCATGAGGTAGAATTTGGTTCTGTTGTGCCTGCTTCCTTTTGCGATACTGCCTTTTCTTCCGCACAGGTACAAGCTCCTCCTAAAATTAAAGTAATAATATGCCAGCGATAACATTTAATGACACTAGCAAACGATATAGCAACCGTTATAAAATTGAAGCAGGATTTTTTAAAATGCCATTTCACTACGTCCCAGTTAAAATTTGTATTTCCACTGTCGATAGTGGGGCACACATTAACAAAAACAACAATCAAGAAGCTAGAGACTTTCATAAATAGGTGCTTGCATAGAATACTGTAGAAGGATTTGAATGGTACAACAAGGTCACCAACATGGAACTGATAACAAGAACTAGACAAGTGATAGTGGAACAAAAGTAAATCGCTGGCTGATGAAACTTGTTGACAACATTACAAATTATTCCATGTCCTGGAATGCCAAGGGAGATAATAAAACATACAGGGAGAGAAGTAGAGACAGAAATTAGAGAGATGTGGAAGACCTTGAGCTGATAGCATGGGATATGAGAATTTGTCAGTTTGTTGAATACCTATGCTCCTTGGGGAGCTGACTGGCAAAGATTCAATGAATGAAAATAGGATAGCATATAACGGAATTACAGTGTCCTTCCAGCCATGTCATAAAATGCACACAAGGAGCCAATTACTTGGCCCTGCACAAATTGGACTGTTACGACACCTGAGACTGGTTGAATTAAAAAGTCAAGTCTTCAAAGCTGGAAATAAACCTTCTAGATCAATTATTATCAACCCCGCCCCCCAACATAAAGCAGTGGACTGTCATAGATTTATATTCTGGGTCCTTTTCAACTTTGCCAATGATATCCTGGTTGCTTTGATTTCTTTTCCGCCATTCTTCTCTATATTCTCATTGGCGTCTGTGTTCTTCTCTTCCCCTGTGGGTTTCAGTCATGGGCATGTCTGACTGTACGCCTCCTGAGCCTACACAGTTTATTTCATCTAGTTGTGATCTATCGGCAAGCTCACCAGATATCTTGTCCCTATGGTATCTATCAGATAGTTTCATCCTAGTTACACACTAGTGATCAAAAAGAGAGAAGAAGAAAGAGAGAAAGACCATAACAAAGAAAACATGCAGAAGTGAATATCATCAACATTCTCCTTTTTGCTTCTTACGGAGCATACAGTCACTGCTGTAGCTAGCTGCCCTTGCAGGAAGCCTGCACAAAGCATTCATAGCAGCAGTCCCTGTAGTAAATTGTTTTACATGGAGATGTTGCCAGCCTCATTTAAGCACCATATCAGCCACACACACACACAAAAACTATATGTGGTACAAGTAAATATGAGCTAGAAATAAGAAAGAAAGGTTGGACAAGGAAAGAATGGACAGGAAAGTCTCGAAAGATTTATGTTACAGCTGATGTTGAAAGACAAAATAAGATCATTCCTTACAAAAGCTTTCCACAACCACTTTGCCAATAACTTGCGATGAATTCACGCTGGACGAGATCAAACAAGCCGTTAAAAGATTAAAAAATTTTAAAGCTGCTGGAGTTGACGAAATTTCAGGGGAAATGATTAAAGCAGTTAATGACAACAACCTCTTGAGAATTTTAGATATTATAAATGAAGTATGGAGAGAAGAACAACCACCACAACAATGGAAAGACAGTATTATTGTAAAGTTACCGAAGAAGGTGATCTATCAGACTGTAATAACTGGCGTGGTATATCTCTATTATCAGTACCTGGAAAATTATTATGTTGCATGATGTTAGAAAGACTTAAATTGCATGCTGACGAAAAGATCAGAGAAGAACAAGCGGGTTTCAGGCCGAAACGATCATGTATTGATCAAATATTCACACTAAGAACAATTATAGAAGAATCAGTGGAAAGGCAATCGCCACTTATTATCACCTTCGTCGATTTTCAAAAAGCCTTTGATAGTCTACACCGCCCATCATTGTGGAAGATACTTACAAATCTATGGTTTTCCAACAAAATATGTGAATATAATCAAAGCACTATAAGACAATGCAAGATGTTGTGTTAGAACAAATAAAGGGAATACAGAATGGTTTACAGTAGAAACAGGGGTGAAACAAGGCTGTATTATGTCACCACTACTTTTTGGAATAGCTATTGATTGGGTTATGAGAAACTATACCCACAATGAACAATTGGGTATAAAATGGACAAATGGAAAATTCCTGGGGGACCTGGATTTCGCAGATGATGTAGCATTCTTAAGTTCAACACCAAGACAATCCCAAGAAGCAATAAATAATTTGTGTCATCTCTCGGTTAAAATTGTTCTCCAAATAAATGCCTCTAAAACTAAAGCTATGAACTTTTCTAACGAGACCTTTGATATCATCTTGAACGGGGAAAAACTACAGAAAGTTGAAAGTTTCAATTATTTAAGCAGTAAAATGACTCAGGATGGTGACACAACAAGAGAAATCCATACTAGAATTGCTTTGGCAGCTAGCGCCTTCAATAGATTATCTAACATTTGGAAATTACGATCATTGAATATACATACCAAGCTTCGTCTGTTTAATTCAAATGTTATCTCAGTGTTAACATACGGCTGTGAGAGTTGGAAAATAACAAAATCATTGGAGAACAAGCTGAATACATTCGAGAACAAATGTCTTAGAAAACTCATGAACATCAGTTGGAAGAATTCAAGACTAATCGACAAATAAGAGAAGACTCTAGGCAGAAATATGTCTCCGACTATATAAGGAAAAGACGATGGTCATATATCGGTCATGTCCTACGAATGCAAAACAACAGAATACCACTACAAGCGCTCACTTGGGTTCCTGAGGGTAAGCGGAAAAAAGGAAGACCAAAAGAAACACTCAGAAGAACAATAATAAGAGAAGGAAGAACGTTGGGCCTAAATAATGTGCAAGAGCTAAGAGGAGTGGCGTCACAACGAACAACCTGGAGAGCACTGGTTTCTGCCTTATGCGCCGTGTTTGGCGCTTAAAGAATTTATTATTATTATTATTATTACAAAAGCAGGAGTATTTTTTAACCAGGGCAATGCCAATTTGAAAATATTCCTTAATATTTTTTTTAGGAAGAATACAATTAATCTGCGAGCTATCCATGCTCATGTCTAGAAATTGTACACTACGGCAAAATATCGTGCTCACAACTATAAACATCATTCACGCTACAACATAATAGGAATGACAATACATTTCCCATTTGCTAATGCTTTTAGAATTCAGTTAGTATTTTTTCCTCTAAAATATTTTTAAAAAAAGTTTCAGTCAAATGCTTTAACATTTGTAAATAACTAAAGGTGAGGTATACACTGACTACTGACTAGCTTAAAATAGGCATGATCTGTACATATAATGCAGTGACTATGCAAAACCAACTAAGTATAAATATGTACCTAAATAAATTTTAAAAAGTGCATTGTTGTGTCTGAAAATTGCTCGTTACACCCAAACTGTTAACTCTTTATTGAATCGGTACAAACAATTTCAAAATGAAAGTTCTGATGCCGTAAAATGCTGTATACAAAATGGGAAAAAATGCACATTACAAAAATTTGACCAATTTCATCTATGAAAGTTAATGCTAGTATTCACACTATCGTTAAAAGTAATAGTAGTTATTGAATATGGGCTGAATTTTACAGCTGTATTGGTTGTCACCTAAGGATGTAAACACTTGACCTAAATATGGCTGGCCTGATATTTATGGAATTTAGGAAGTCTTCAATTTAAACTGACAATAAGCCAGACAATAGGACTAACTTGACATCTGAGTTGAAGGCTCAGATTTGTATGCGAACTGGCTGTGTGATTTTCAGGATATGGACAACAGCGGGCAAAGGTGAGACACACATAAAAATCATTCAGTTCAAATTTCATTCACAGGGGGTTCCCTCTACTGCTGCAATGCAATATAAGTGTTAATATTTTGTCATGTCCCTCTTGTAAACATCTTTGAACCTGAGCTGTGATTGCCCGACTGTTCTTTTGTCATCTGTCAGTTGTCCTTAGAAAATAACTTTGGGCATGCGACTATCTTCCATGCGGCTCACATTGGCTATGCTAGCAAAGTCTGCGCTGTGTATACATGATTTGAAGGCCAGCACTCGACAACACCTCGACATTTGTCACTTTATCCTTCCATAAAATACCAAGGATGTAGCGTAGACACCATAGATGGAAGGCACTGAACCTTCTTTCTTGCTTAGCATAGGTTGCCCAGCAGCTAATTTTGTGTCCAATAATATATGTTAACAGAAATTGACTTTGTATCGAAGTATAAAATTTCTGAGTATTTTCACAAATGATAACTTTTGTGGAAATTATAAATAAAAAAAAAATCAGATTTCCACAAAATATTTCTTACAAATCTATACATCAATATATTACCGATGTTTAGATTTGAACTCGTGACAATCAAAATATTTTGTTTTTAATGGCAGATATTTTATGATTGCTTTTCATACATTCCACGGAACTATTGCATATTATTCAGTTGTTACAATATTTTCAAATTATCGATTTAACAAAATACTGCTGGAAGATTTAGAAATTTGTGGTACAAATTATTTTACTTCAACAAGAAAATTTTTTTTCTAAACAGGTTACAATGAACTTTTATATGTATTCCAGAAATGATTTTACTTCATTTAAAAAATTAAAAACTTTGTTGTTTAAAAACCCATCCCCTTTTGCTGATGTTGGAAGTTTTGTTTTTATGCACAACAATTAACAAAATTACACCTTTACAGCAACTTAAAACCTCAAGAGAATTAGCATATTAAACATTTAATAAAATATCAATTAATGGTCATTCTATTTGGCAACTAAATTTCATGCTTTAAACTAGGTTTTTTTTTTTTTTTTTTAAATACAGCATTGCGGCATTCATTAAAAATTCCTATCTTCGTTAAGATAAGATTTTAAATGATTCAATAAAGGGTTAAACCGACTGCGGGCGTAACTTACCCCCTTGCAAGTCTGCACCCACTCCCCACGACTGTTGAGGGCAAATGGGGCAACAAATGTCGGGTGTTTTTCTCGTTCTTCCTCTGCCTCAGCGAGTGCGCTGCCAGTGAAATCATCCATTTCGTTTCTGCAGGAAGTGAGCAAAGTTGCATAACCCAACATGCATATGCTTTGCTACTTGCAAGCTGGACTAACATACAAGGGTGAGCCAGACGGTATTTATTAGGTATATACAAATTTTTTTTTTAATGCAACAGCAATTAACAGTTAATCTGAGCAGCACATCTGCATAAAACCCCACTGATAAAGATCATAAACTTCCAAAGTTTCATACGTCCTGAGAGGGGAAAAAAAAAAAAAAACAGCAACTTTGGGTGAGTGATAAGTTATTGCATATCAGCAATCAGCACTGTTTCATTTTATTCCCCAAGGAAAACAGGGCTGCAATAATTCTTATTTTCCCTTACGGCCACCACGTAGCTGGTTCTTTTGGGAAGCTTGTGCCAAAGAATGAATGTGTTCTTGCAAAGATAAGTTTCTGTAGCAGTTTATTTTAGATGATGAGGTTGCCATGCAGAACCTCGTATCATTCGCCCCTTGCGACATGCCTGCAGTTCAATTATTTCTTTGTTCCTTGAGAGACCCCTGGGATCTACACAGGGCAACTGCAACTACTGCTTGCCACAAATTTTTATTTTCAGCCACCTTTAGCTCCAGCTAAACATTTCTAGTTGCTTTGGCTTCCTCTTCAACAATATTACTGCACTCTCTTTGGCCTTCCCTTCTTTTGTGACTTTAAGCCAATGATTTGTCAGGCTATTCTCTGTTGAATCTGATTTTAATCTTGGTTCTCTGTGTTTGTTCTCACATTTGGCCGTGGGCAATACGAAGGATGAGATCCTGCAAGTTTTGGAATTTGTCAAACTGCCGTAAGAATCTATCTTATAAACTCAGTGGCAAGCAGGTCCAAAATGAGTAATGATTTACTGCTGATTTGCCCTTTCTCCAATAGCTATCCCTGCTATTTAGATTCTTGGTTTGGGGTCAATTCAAAATCCTGCCATTCCATTCCTTGTTCATTGGTTACACCAGTGCAGCTTTATTTTACCCATCAATCTATGTATACACACTTCATTTAAAATAAAGGAACAAGTCACATGCTCTGTAGGCATTCTGTGTAGGACTCATGTCTCTGGTACACCTTCAGCCCACAATATGCTTGGTGCTCTTCTTTAGAGCATACAAGCAGGTGGAATTGTCATCATTAACACCGCTGCAACAACATGACAACTGATCACTCAAGCCTGGTGACCGACAGTCTATACTTATAGTTGTACAAGCAATTAGTCACATTACCAAAAAACTAAAAATAAACGATTGCTGATACTTTCCAACTCACCCCTGTTTCAAATTACTTAACATTCATGAGACCTATTCAAAGAAGAATAGGGATAAAATTCTAAAACCTACTGATGTTCAAATTTAGCACAAAACAGTAGTCTATCTGTACACATGGTACTACTTGAAAGTGGTTCTGCAGAAGTCTGATATCAATTAGGGATTACATCATACATCTTTATTTGCCAGGCAGAAAAGTAGCACAGATATCATCATCACCTTATACCTCCCCAAAGAGACACATGCCTTCAATAAACTTATGCCAAGTCTTTCCATCCTGTGCTATCAACTTGCCATGTTTTTTTCATATCTGTCTCCCATTCTCTTCTCCTTGTGTTCTTTGGTTCCCTCTACCTGTTACCCTGGGAGTTCCAGAACAAGGACTGTCCTGTAAGGCTACCAGCAAGTTTCCTTAATACGTGCCCTATCCATTGCCACAATGTGTTACAAGCTTTATTGCGGCAGTAAATGAACCAGTCAAATTACGTTCTAAGTATTTAGCTATTAGAACAGTGAGGCAGTGATTTCTAATCAACAATGACATATGCCAAGCTATCCATACTCTGGTACCCTTTAATCTCACATGAAGTATTTATCTTAGATCATGAAAACAGTGACATCAATCGACATAAATGGAATTCAGAGGACTCTGACAAAACTGCCTGATCTAGATTTTGCTGATAGCCTTGCCCTTCTGTTCAAAGCCAAATACAAGACAAGATGTGACTACTCAATAAGAGGTCACAGTAACTGGGTCAGAAAACCTACAGAGCAGAGACAAAAACTATAAGAAAAAATGTGGCAAATCATAGCCAGACTTTACTTGGAAAACAGATGAGAGGCAGATAGTGATAACAATATAAAAAAGGAATGCATTGGGAAAGTGAAGGAAATCAACAGAAATGTTATCCAACATAAAAATAAGAATTTTCAATTCCAATATCAAGGCAGTACTATATTATAGCTGTCAAACATGGAGAACAACAAAAATGGTAATAAAGTTACAGATTTTCATAAATATGTGCTTGCGCAGAATATCATGATTTAAGTGGCATGACAAGATCAACAGTGTGGAACTTAAGGACAGAACCAAGTAAATACCAGTGCAGCAAGGGGTGACAAAATTATGCTGGCAAGGAGAGGACACAAACTGAAGAAACCAACTGATAGTACCACAAGGTTGGTCTTGTCCTGGAATCCCCTGGGTAAGAACAAACCAAAAGAAAAACCACACACACAGCGAAGGGTATTGGAGACAGACATGAAAGAGATCAAGACGACATGGAAAGATCAGAAATGGATGGCACAAGACAAGAAGGCATATGCTCCAGAGGGGTTAAAGGTTAACTTAATGAAAGAAATGAAAATGTCAGGTTACTGATGAATGAAATGAAAGTCTTATATATTCTACAATAAAAGGTAGGACTAATAGTGCGAAGTATGGTACTTACATTGGTGTTGTTTTGTTTAAACACTGTTACCTGTGTAAATATGACCAACAACCCAAAAACATATAGTAACTGTGGATGTTGTAAACTTCAACCCATTATCTTATTATTATTTTGCTTCATATTTTGAATGTTCAATCTGTCTTGTTTGGTGATCATGTCCCACAATTGCCTTTTTTAATTTGTTTGTTAGATTAAGTACGTAATCGATACTGGCTGCTTATTTAAGAAAGTTCTTTATTAAACTCACCTCTTTTCTAAGATTTCTATTGTTAGCTGTAGCAACTCTTTTTTACTCTTCTCTCGACGCTTCAGCAATTCCAAAAGTGTGCTGTGGACAACAAGCAGACAAAATGTCTGAACCACCAATCACTTTAAAAAACAAACAAACATTTAAAAGATACTAACCTCTCAATACAATGACTAATTCTGGCATGAAACAATTCATACTACCAATAACTGCTAGCAAAACAACTAAAATTAAATCAACGACCAAGACGTTAACAGACTTTCATGAATAGAATGCTCTGCATAGAGTAGAAGGATTGACATGGTATGACAAGATCACTAATGAGAACTCATGACAAGAACTAGAAAAATGCCAGTGGAACATGAGACGAGAAGATACTGGCAGTAGCATACGGGGACACATTGAGGTAACCTATTGATAGAATTACGAGCACTCTAAAATAAGCGAGGTAGAGGAAGAATAACAAACATATGAACAAAACTGGTGACACAAACAACAGGAATGAGAAGGAATTGCATTCCATGACCTTGAGCTGATGGCACAGGAAGGGCTAAGCTCCTTGGATAGGGTAGGGTAATAATGATGATAACGATAAACTTATGGATGGCAACATTAATAAAAAAAAAAACGTTGGCAACTTTACAAATAATATTTTTTTTTAAAACATGTTGGCAACCCCCCCACAATTTTACAAAAGAAAAGCCACGTTGGTAACTTCCCCCCCCAGTGAAAATCAATAAACCTATTCAACAGCTAATTTAATGGTCAATCACATGCAGCAAAAAATATACTCACAGGTGCTTCTGTGATGCAGGGTGATAATAAAAAGGTCACGAGCAGCAAAAATACTTACAGGGTCTTCTGTAAATCACGACGCAATTTGAGCATTTTTTCATATGAGACCTCATCATTCTTGCGATTCTGGAGCAAAAATGATGAGTTGATATTACTCAAGTCTGTATAAACAGTATCAATCTTCTAAACTTTACTCCTACATTGTATCATTAGCAAACAATATGCAAATATGAAACATGTAGTTTACGAGGTCTGGTCAAAAAGTATCCGACCTTTTTTTTTTCGGGGAAAAGTTTTGAACAGTGGTATTGCATTAAATTTTGCCAAAAGCTCGGTGATACCCAAGTAGAAACAATTCGAAAGATTCAACAAGCTTTTGGCGATGAAGCCATGAGCATTACACAAATTAAGGAGTGGTACAACCGTTTCAGAGATGGCCGCACATCGGTGCATAGCGAGCCACGTTCCTGTAGACCATCAACAAGCCGAAACGATGAGGTCATTCACAAAGTGCGGTCTCTGGTCATGCAGAACCGCCGTATCACCATCCGAGAACTTACACACAAGGTGGGGATAAGCCACGGTTCAGTACAATCCATATTGACGGAGGATTTGAACTTGCGAAGAGTGTGCGCTAAATTCGGACCTGTGGACAACGCGAACTTGGCAGCTGCATCACGACAATGCACCCGCACATTCTTCGCATCTGATTCAGACTTTCTTGGCAAAACACAAGACCTCTGATTAGTCAGGCTCCATACTCTCCTGACATGGCTCCTTGTGATTTCTGGCTGTTCCCCAAGCTGAAAATACCGCTGAAAGGGACCCGATTTGAGTCACGAGAAGACATTATGATAAATTCGGCGGCCGAGCTATACTCCATTCCCAAAGAGGCCTACCTGAAAGTCTTCCAAGCATGGCGGGACCGCTGGGAGAAGTGTGTGCAGTCCCAAGGAGATTACTTTAAAGGGGATTAGGGTTTCAGACTTCCAGGTGAGTGATTGTATTTTTCCTGGCCAAAGGTCGGATACTTTTTGACCAGACCTCGTATTTGTTCTAATTACGAGAATCCCATAACTTGTGACCATTCAAAAGTCATAAAGATATGCAGAAACTTCAATTTAAATATGTAACTTTCTTGCCGTGAACTAATTTTAGGTATAGCTTAAAAATTTACCTTTCTAGTCTGCATTTTTTCTGTCCTTCTTCGGAATGCAACGTATGGGTTATTCGTGGTGGTCCCATCTCTTTTTTCACTTTTTACTGTTGCAATCAACGGCCTTTGCTAAGACGGGGTAAGAAAAACAAAAACAAAGTAAAGAAAAACAAAAGTATAAAAAGAGCACATTCAAATACCATTGGACATTAATAGTTCTATATCTTTCCTGATTTTTGTCAATACCCAACTTTCATAAATGGGTGCTTCCGTGGAATAGAAGGACTGAAATGGTATGACAAGAGAGCTAACGCGGGAACTGAAGACAAGAACCAGACAAGTACCAGTGATACAAAAGAGAGAAGACTAGAACTGGATACGGATATGATGGATAACTTTCCATCTCAAAGTGCTATAGACATCATTAAAGACAAAAGCATGTCTTGAATGCTTAAATTGGAATTCATACCACACACGTATACATGGATTATAATATCACATCTCACACTATAAATATCAATTAACATCAAGAACTGAAAATATTAATTCACATCTCGCACGGAATGTATCACACTAGACACACAGTTTTACAACTCCCATAGGATTGTATCAAAATGTATATTAATTTTCATTTACCATTTTCAGTCGTTTGTTCAACCAGTAATCATAAACTGCTATAATTAGATCGTCATCTTCTTTCAACAGTAGTTTGGCTTCTTGAAGTGTCACCACCTGATTAAATCAAGAGAAACAACAAAGATAATCATTTCAAAACAGCAGTAAACAGAATCATACAAACTCAACCATGTACAGAATAATTACCCACGAAAAAGCAGAAGATGGAAAGTTTCAATCAACTGTTTCTGAATGCATCCCACTTAGCTATTTCAACATTTTTTTTAAAAACCATCAGTGACACCAATCATTGTTGTAATGTTATTTCAACATTTTGTGTAACTTATATCAATGATTCTCAAATTATCAGAACTGGCATACCATCTTTTTCCCCCTCAGTATGCAAGGGACCAGGGGCAAATGCGTGGATAAACCATATTCTAACAGCCAAACGTGTGGATAAACTATATTCCCATAGCCAAATGTGTGGATAAATCATATTCCCACAGCCAAATGTATGGATAAATCATATTCCCACGGCCAAATGTCTGGATAAACCATATTCCCACAGCCAAATGTGAGGATAAACCATATTCCCAGAAGATTCTCACTGCTTACCCTGTCCCCCATGTGTGACGTGGTTAATCTACAGAAGCAACTGCTATGAATTTCAGATTGTACAGCTTTGAATTAGCAACTCTGGGAAGGTTAAGGCGGCCAGTGTGATGCTGACCACATCACCCCTAGTCTGCCGAGCATGATGCTGACCACATCACCCCTAGTGTGCCAATGGTCAGGAAAATATGGACCTAACACCATATTCCCAATATGCCTCTATGGGCGTGTAACAGGATCCGTTACCTTTCTTTACCTTACAGCTTTGGATTAGTGCACACACTCTTTCCTCTCTCTCTTTCATTACTAATATCAATGTCAGATACCTGCTGTCCACTGCCCTTTTCTAATCTGTCCATCATCTCCTCAAACTTGATTGGAGTGATCTCCATCTTCTTACTCTGTTCATTCAGCCATAAGTCATCGTCGCTGTCCATGTCATAGTCCGGTATCTCTTGATCCATATTGAAGGCTGAACAAAGTTCACAAAAACAACAATGACAATACCTTAGTTTGCGAGACTAATGTAGTGTGAAGAATACTGATCTGTAGTGTGAAGAATACTGATCTGTAGTGTGAAGAATACTGATCTGTAGTAATGAAGACTGTGTTCCAAAGGGTATGTGTAGTTATATACGTATAATTATACCTGTATATGTGTATGTATGTGTGTGTGTACACATATATATAAAATTATAAAGGTTACAATGATTGATAAACTAAAAGACAGACAGTCAAAAAGACAGCAGGATGAGAAAATGAAGAGAAAAGAAGTGCATATGTATATCATTTTAACTGAGAAGTGCCGGACAAGCTAATTTCACATTCTTCTCAACACAAAAATCAACTCATGTTAATGGACTGTAACCCAAAAGTCCCTATCAATAACATCTGTATGGGCACCATTGTTCTGAGGAAGAACACAGCTTCCTTAGCCTGCATAAAGCCCAGATCCCACAAACTGAAATAACCCCCACTGGGCTAAAGGTTAAGCAGAGAGTCAGCCAAAGCAGGTATAAACAACAGACCAACACAATGAAGCCGTCTGTACTGCCTTCCGATGCAACACACCAGAAATGTTACAAAAATGAATAATCACAGAAGGCAACATATTCTGTGTGCACAGAACAATGGTGTCCATACCTATGTTAATGATGTTTGTTATGGTAAAGGTGTTATATGAATACCAGAAATAAACATCTTCTTACCAAAAAAAATTAAGTATTACATGGAGGGACGTTGGGGGGTCACCCAATGTATCAAATCTTAAACATGTATCAAACATTAAATAAAATATAATATGCATTTAAGATAAAAATGTTCTTAGTAACTGTAGACAATTCTATTCATATATGTCTACTGTGCTTCAGAAGTCTGCTCATGATTTTTTTTCCTACTGCTTTACATTTCTTATTTTTTGCGTTCAATTTTCTCTTCTGAATTGTGTTCTGTTCCAGCATGTCTTTTACCCTGCAGGTTCAAGAACAAGGACTACCATGTGATGCTAGAAGATGCCCTCTTTAATGAATGTCCCATCCACTTTCATACTTCCTCACTATTTGTAAAATGTATCTAGTTTCATCCCTCAGTTCGATACCGACAATAAGAGAGAAAGAAGAAAGACAGGATGATCCCTTGAATCCACTATGACATTTCCTCAACTCCAGTACTTCCCCACTTAGTTCTACAATGCTGATTCTGGAATATCATTTTAGTCCTGCCATTCTGTTTCATATCTGGCAGACGCTGGAGCTGGGTTAGCCATGTCCTCAGAAGAGACTCCGATGCCATCACAAGAACAGCTATGCTATGGACCCCTGAAGGAAAACGAAAGAGAGGCCAACCAAAAACAACTTGGCGGAGGACTGTGGAGGCTGAGATGCAAAGAATGAACCAGAGTTGGGGCACTGTACGAAGGATGGCCGCCGACCGAGCAAAGTGGAATCAATTTGTTGTTGCCCTACAAGACGCCACCAGGCGTAATGGCCACTGACTGCTTTGACGGTCGGCGGCTAAGAATCAAAGAAGAAGAAGATTCTGTTTCTGCCAAACACACCTCCAGGCATTATCTGAGCCAATGAAGCTGATTCTCCACAAACATTACTTAGAAGTAATTATTCATCATCTTTTGTAAACATTTCTGAGTAAATTCCACTTATGATAAAACACACCCTAATTACATTTCTAATTAATTTCCACTTATGATAAAACACACCCTAATTAAATTATTAAGTAACTTCCACATATGAAAAAAAAACGCACCCTGTATATGGATGTACTGTTTTGATGGTTTGTAATTGTCTGGATACAGTGTACAGTATCGATCCGAAATGTCCTGCACTTCTGGAATAGGGATAACCAATGCCTCTGAGGATCCATAGACCTGCTGTGCCGACAAGGCCCTCTGGAGATGGTGTTCCTATTGAGGTTAAAAAAAAAAAAGACGGGGGTTAAAAGTGTGCATAATAAACTACTTACTGGAAAAAAAAGTGCAAAAAAAACGCACTGAAACTTTGTAAATTAATTTGATTGTTATGCTGCCCCATGAAGGTTAAAGGAAGGAGGTGTCTGAGGAGATAAATAAAGAAAAAAGACTATTATAAGGTTGTGCATGAAAGTGGCAATCTCATCATGTAATAAAACTGATTTAGAAACCAATGGTACTAAAGCATAGGGGGCTTTTACTGATGAGTCCATTCTCTGTAGGAGTTAAAAAAAAACAGAAATTAATGAATGAATGATTGCTTGGACAGTTGGGTTTTCAGATCAATCTGGTTTTAAAACGATACAAGAAAATGCAAGTTGTAGTGTTGTTCTCAAGTGATGTGCTCCCATGTGAAAGACACATCACACAGTGCTAACTATTCATCGAGCTTTGCTGACGAGAAACCCTGTGCTGCATAATACTGCTTTGTCAGACGCCTTATCACATAGCTGTTATGTAACACAGGGCTTTTCTCCAAATTCCAACATACTGTTACCATTTTAAACACATTTAATTTTTGTTGAACGTGCAGTTAGAAAGATGATTGATGGTATTCAGCGTTACCTTCTTATGTGGTAATACAGACCCTTCCAGAAATTCATCTTTGTTTTCCTTTGCACTCCTTATGGAGCAACACTGCAGCTGGTCAAGAAGGAAATCTGCACAAAGCAGTTACATTCTCCTGCAGCTGTAGCAATTTGTTTACGTGGTGAGGTTGCCAGCACCACAAGCAAACCTTGTGTGACATACCTGAGGGTGCAGTAGTCCCATTCTTTCTTTGTATCTGTACAGACTTCCAGGAACTACACTGGGCCCTCCAGGAATTGCTCAGCTATAATGTTTTTGTTTCATAAATATTTGTAAGGCCTCAACCTATCACTATATCTAATGTGCAAGGTGTATATCATACCTGACTAATAACACCAATATTTATGCTATTCACAGATGCATGGGGGCATATCTGGAGTCATCCTTATATGACCATCAGCTATGCACAATGCTATAGTATGTAGATTTCGGTTGTGAACCTCTGTCAGTGAGGCAATTACACCCTCATTGATTCTTGAAATCATCCACACTTCCAGGGATTCTTCCCTTCTTCCCCCCGTGAATAATGTTGTGAACGCAACATCGCACACTAAGCTTGGAGAAGTCACTTGAGCCCCAGATGTAACTCTGGCTTTTACTTAGTTGCCCGCATGCAGGAGGATCTCACTATGGACCTTATGATAGGCAGGGGGAGCTGAGAAGTGACTGTGTAGGACGTGACAGTTCATTGGGAGAGCCCAGAACCAGATGACAGTATTTTAGCTCTGCATATTTGGAGATTCTCTGTATAGAATCTCAGAGAATAATCCCCCTTGCCCTACAAGACGCCACCAGGCGTAATGGTCACTGACTGCTTTGACGGTCGGCAACTAAGGATCAAAGAAGAAGAAGAATATTTGGAGAGAGCCCCCTTGGATGGCAGGGTATGTACAATATGCCACATGCTTCTTCCTCCTAGCTTGGGACCAGATGTGATAATCCTTTAAATGCAAACCAAGCTGGAAAAACTGGGAGCTCATGGCTTCAACTCAACATGTTTCAGAACAGCAGAAAAGCCACAGGAAAAGCCTAGATCTACAGTGTAGATAATACCAAGGACTCTTAGACCTGGTAATGGCTGCAAATGAGCATAAAGCTCAGCAGCCCAAGTTAAACAACAATGCTATACACAACCATATTTAGGACATACACAACTTCAATTTTTTAAATCTTTCCTAAATCATTCAACGACATAAATCTAATTTCCAATGTTAACTTCACTACCTGACTTAGAAAACACCAGCACTTAAAATAAGTGACTTTCTTGTAAGAACCATTGAGGTGATATTCAGTGTACAGCAAAAGTCCAAGAATCTGGATGCTAGAAAACCCGTTCACCTGATAATCCAGACTTATTGAATACTTTTTAAAATTTCCGGCCAGAAAAGTGCATACAAACAGTTATTGAATTCATGTAACAGAACCATAGCTTTAGTCTTCAAGACGTCATGCATGTGCACATGGTGCAGAATAATCTTATCACAAAGAAATTACAAAGTTGTAAACAAGGTGATATACGAAAGTATTTAAAGGAAACAATAGAAGCGTCTGCCGATCAAACTAGTGCTCCATCAACAAGCAGTGCAGCAGATGCAGTAGAAGTTGTAAGTATTCCATCCACAAGCAGTGCAGCAGACGCAACAGAAATCAGGGAATGAATGAATAAATATACTCATTTTGATAAACGAAGCACTCTGTATTTATTGAATAAACCAACAAAATGTGCATGTTCATCTGTTCTTCCTTAAATTTGAATTTTAAAAGTACTGCATGAGAATCCAGAAAATTCGACCCAACCAAATCTCCAAGCAGTCCGGATTTTTGGACTTTCACTGTACTTTCTTAAATATTGCAGGGCTATATTCTTTTATCTGAACACCAAAATTTTATGGAAATCAAAAGTTTCTTTCTGCTACTTTGCAATCACAATTTGGGTTACTTTTAAAACACAATTAGGGCGACATATGACAACTGAAAAAATATGGTTTGTGAAACAAAGCTGTCTCCAAGTATCTTGAATAAAAGGATACAAGTCTGTAATAAATTACTATAGCCGAGTTAAATATTTCTTTCCTTAATTTTATAAATAGTTTTATCACATTTTTATTTTGTTAGTTTCTTCAATCTGCATTTGCTTTCTACGGATGGCATTTGTGCCAACGAAATTGATTTGTCTGAGATCATTTTGTGTGGGACCTTTCCTCTACTTTACCAATGTGTGGGACCATTCCTCTACTTTACCAATGTGTGGGACCATTCCTCTACTTTGCTAGCTTTACTAATGTGTGGGACCTTTACTCTACTTTACCAATGTGTGGGACCATTCCTCTACTTTGCTCAGCTTTACCAATGTGTGGGACCATTCCTCTACTTTGCTAGCTTTACCAATGTGTGGGACCATTCCTCTACTTTGCTAGCTTTACCAATGTGTGGGACCATACCTCTACTTTACCAATGTGTGGGACCATTCCTCTACTTAACCACCAATGTGTGGGACCTTTCCTTTACTTTAACAATGTGTGGGACCATTCCTGTACTACTACCTTTACCAATGTGTGGGACCATTCCTGTACTACTACCTTTACCAATGTGTGGGACCATTCCTGTACTACTACCTTTACCAATGTGTGGGACCATTCCTGTACTACTACCTTTACCAATGTGTGGGACCATTCCTGTACTACTACCTTTAACAATGTGTGGGACCATTCCTGTACTACTACCTTTACCAATGTGTGGGACCATTCCTGTACTACTACCTTTAACAATGTGTGGGACCATTCCTGTACTACTACCTTTACCAATGTGTGGGACCATTCCTGTACTACTACCTTTACCAATGTGTGGGACCTTTCCTGTACTACTACCTTTACCAAAACGCATTCATTACTTTCAGCTCCCCATGGAGCATAGATCATCAGCAAGTACCTTCCAAGTCTTCCTTCCTGTCCTGTGCCATCCACTCCAGGTCTTTCTAGGTCTTCTTCGTTTCTTTCATGTCTGTCTCCCTCTATTTCTCTGACCCAAGAGATTTCACAAAATAAGGACTACCTTATAATACTATCAACTAGTTTTTCCAAGGTGTCATCTTCTCACATCCTGTCCTGCTAGTATTTGTTGGCTTCCTTCTATCAGTGATACTGTCATACCATTTTAATCCTCCTATTCTGTCCAAGTACCATTAATGAAAGTCTGTAACTTTTTTGTTGTTTTTATTCTTCTCAATGCGTTAGAGCCTCAACATTTGAGTACAAGATTTGTTCTTCATGTCTGGCTTGATTTCTTTGATTTCCATATAAATTTCCCAATGCAATGAATGTAGTACCTTTTTTTCTTATTTTGATTATAAAGCAGTTCCTGCAACTTTGTCTTTATTAGACATATGTATGAGCTCATTGTCTCATCCCTGAGTATTTTTAAAGCCAACGTTGTGACCTCTCATCAAGTATTCTCACTCCGTCCTGCACCTGGTTTGCGGCACTAAAGGACAGAAGAGCCAGGTTGTCGGCAAAATCTAGATCCACAAGCTCTTTTGGCACAGTTCACAGAATTCAATTTCTGTTTCATAATCCAGTCAAGAGCATGTAAGGAGAGAAATTGTGTTACGAAGCATCCCCTGAGCACTCCAGTTATCCAAGAGTTCAGTAAGTTGTATCTCATGAATAAATGCTACATTTCATGCCCTCATGTTTTCTGTATCAGAAATCTTGAAACTGATGACCTATTATGCAGTTCCTCTTAAGTTCATTAACCTTTAGCACGCTGGAGTCACAAATTTGCGACCATGGAACTCTATGTTCTGACCGCTGTTGCGACATTCTTTTATCGTCAGTTTCCTGCCTTATAATATGTGTACACCTGATACCACCACCGGATGTTTAGATTTAATCTTCTGTGCAAGAGAGTTCACTTCCGATTTCGATGTTTATCTAATGACGGTTGTATTCGCGTTAATTTTTTGTGATTTTTTTTTAAATCGACATCAAACAAACTTCTATTTTCACTGAAATTGTCATGGATTCTGACTTCCAATGACGAGGAATTTGTTGGCATTACTAGCGCTGATATCGGTTCCCAGAATATGGGTGATTGCGGAGATGAGGAAAAATAGAGTTTGCCTAGCGTTGTTGACGATAATTTTGATGAAGTCAGGTTAGTGAACAGAAAGGGCAAGATGCGGGTGCCTCATCCCATTTTTTCATCTTTCCATTCCTCTCTTCCTATCACATCTAACATATACACCAACAAAACTTATATCATCATATTCGTCATTCATTTATTTATATACATTCCAAAAATTATAGCAATTGAACAAGAAACAAAAAAACTATTGACGTTACAAGTCACCCACTATAAAAACGGGGGCGTTGTGAAATAGGACCCAGCTACAGGGCACATTTCCGAAATTTTTACCCAGCGTGCTAAAGGTTAGCCTAATTTACCATAGTTAGCCATATGCTATTTTGTGTTTATTGGCAGCTGTAGCGCAAATTATGAAACGTAATAAAGTAGGGTGTTCATATGCTGAATTGTCTGCAAATGCATTTACTTCATATTCCAAGCTGCATACAATTTTATCACAAATTAATAATCTACTATACCAGTGCTCAGCAACCTTGTTTACCTCACAGCACACTTAAGCCCCTTCAAAATTCCACGGCACACTATAATTTTTGAGAAGTTGGGCATGGTAATCATTTTAAAACTGGCTGCAATCATCAGACAATTCTCTAACACTTTTTGTGATGGCCTGGGCAATCATTAGACAACGCTCTAACTTTTTGGGATGGCCTGGTGCATGATGAAAATTCAACTTATTTACAAAATTAGAATGGGAGAAGATCGGCTACCACGACAAGCATGGGAAACTAAGCGCCAGGGATCCAGACCTCCAGGACGACCCAGAGTCCGATGGGAGGACAACAATAGACAATCTTTGAAGGACCAAGGACTAGAATGGAACCAGGCCAGGAGGAAAACAGCTGATAGGATAGTATGGCGCTCTCTCTTCCAAACCTCTACACCTCATTGCAGAAGAGGAACGACTAAATAAGTAAGTAATTTACAAAATTATACGTGTGAGATTCTTTCGTAATATTTTACCATGACATATAATTTTGCATACCACTATATTATGTATTCTGTTGGTGTCACGGCACACCCGTATGAAGCGGCATGCTGGCTGGCAGCGGAGTACTGTACTATACAACCATTGCCCTATTTAGTTTTTTTGGGGTCTTTAAGAGAGCAAGAAAGAAGAGATATACTGCGCCCTCAGATATGTCATACAAGATGGCTAATGTGAGGTTGTGCACAGGACTGGCAATCTCATCATATAAAAAAGACTGCCACAGAAACTACTGCTGTAGGAGAATGTGAATGCTTGGTGCAGGCATCCTGCAAGGGGACACAGCTACAGTGGTAGTGCCATGCTCTATAAGGAGCACACAGGAATATGATGATACAATTACTGCACTGCAGAAAATCTGCAGGAACTGGTCCATTCATTAGACAGTAGTGGTGAAGATTTGCTGTACATTTGATAGTACCCTGAGGTCAGTTTCATTACAGGTAATCTTTGACAGAATGTTGTATGCCGATGATCATAAACAGCGTCTAGCAACACGATATCACTGAAAGAGCTGACCTGGATCAAGTTGGGGAATGCTGCGTTATAAAAAAATGTTTTGAGGACAAAAACAACCAAAAAGCTACAGACTTTCATAAAAGGATGCTTGCGTAGAACAGAAGGACTGAAATGGTAAGACATGATCACTAATGTGGAACTGATGACAAGAACTAGACCAGTGGAACAAGAACTAGACCAGTGGAACAAGAAATGAGAGAAAGACGCTAGAGATGGATTGGACACACATTGAGAAAACCTGTTGACAGTCATACCAGACAGTCCCTGTTCTGGAATCTTAAAGGTAAGACAGGTAGAGGAAGACCAAAGAACACATTTAAAATATAACTGAAGACAAGACATGATGGGGGTGAAGATGTGAAAAGACTGTAAGCTGATAAAGAAGAATGTATGTGTCTACAGAGAAGAAACCAAAATTGAAAATATGTCTTTCATTCCATTTTTTTTCTCAACACTTCTGTATACAAAGTCAATTCCTGCAGACGTTCAAGCCTCACAAACAGGCCTTAACAGCTGTTTCCTTAAACCTTATGTGCACGCCTCAATTTATTATTATCAATATAGTTTTGAGTGCATAATTTGGGCAGATGTGCACATAACTTTTTTTCATAAAAGCCTGCAGTTAAATTTTAAAGCTACATACATTACATGTTTGGTTCTTATTATTTAATGGTGTATTATTTTTTTCCATGGCATTCTGCTGATAATGGCAATGAAATATATATTCCTACTTATAATCAGTGTCCACTGTTGTTCACATGAGTCTCGGAGGAGACAAAGAATAGGACTACTGTCTCTTCAGACATTTTGTAAGATGCGACTAACATGAGGTTAGCAACCTCATCATGTAAAACATACTGCTACTGAATCCACCGCTACAAGAACACATACATGCTTTTGTGCACTCCCGTGCTCCACAAGGAGCAAAAAAGAAAATTATGATGACTTATAATCACAATGGAGATGAAATAAACAAATTATAGTCATATAATCTTATTCCTGATGATAGCATTACAAGGCAGTCCTTGTTCTGGAATCCACAGGGAAAGAGAGACAGAGGTAGACCCACAAACACACAGAGAGAGAGCTGGATACTGAGGTGAAAATGATGAGGAAAGCATGTAAAGAACTTGAGCGGATGGCACGGGACAGGAAGACTTGGCATGTGTTTCTTGAAGGCCTATGCTCCTTGGGGAGTATTGATTGATTGAATGTTATTCCTCACAATAAGGAAAAGAAAGGCAACTACAATAAATCTGAATAATACAGTTTAAATAAAATAAACGTTACAGATCGTTCACGACTTGTGACCACTTGTACTTCATTCCACAAGTAGTGTACACTTATGTTATAGTTTGTACACTGTACTACGCTACTATAAACAAAGAATACAATTAGTTGATATGTATATAGCAAAAGATACATACATTTTAGCATAGGGGCATGTTACTTGTTAACATATCCTTACAGTTCATATTGTCTATAGTGGTTTCTGACACACTTCGACTTAAGAAGGAGTTGTTGGAAAGAAACCGTCGTTAAGAGGAAGACTACTACCTGTACATTTACCTAATGACAACAGAATAATGACAACATAATGACAATGACTAAACATTTATGCGTCTGCCACAATTCTCTGTGAAGTATTCATTTTCTAATCCTTGATGAAAACCAGTGTGGCTGACACTTTGGTATTTCTGTCTTTATCAACATACGGCAAGAATTATGGATTTTGATATAATACCAAAGGTTTTTTTAGGCTTACGAAGAGAAAACGCAATGGCTTTTCCAGACGTTCCTATAACCATTTCAAACACAACTCCAGGACTTAAGGTGTAACAGAAACGACACTAAGAAACTTAAGACATTTTAAAAATTCACAATCAGTTCTTCCAGGTCTTCCCAATTATTATTACGATTAAAGTCAGGCTATAAATAAATAGGAAAAAATAAAAAGAAACAAACTTGCACAACCAGTCTCTTAAATTATCCTTTAAAATTACGATTCCTTCAAATCAATGTGGAATAGATGACAAGATCACCAATGTGGAACAGATGACACAATAACCAATGTGGAACAGATGACACAATTACCAATGTGGTACAGATGACACGATCACCAATGTGGAACAGATGACACAATCACCAATGTTGAACAGGCGAAAAGATCACCAATGTGGAACAGGCGACAAGATCACCAATGTGGAACAGATGACAAGATCATCAGTGTGGAACAGACGACAAGATCATCAGTGTGGAACAGACGACAAGAAATAGACATGTGCCAGTGGAATAGAAGATGATAAGTAGACATTGGCGATAGATCGGACACACAGTGAGAAAACTTACTGGTATCATTCATTATCAGATGATCAGAGCTAGACAAATACCAGTGGAAAAAAGAAGATGACGCTGGCAATGGATAGGACACACATTAAGGAAACCTACTGATATCATTACAAGGCAGTCCTTGTTCTGGAACCCTTAGGGTTAGAAAGGTAGAGAAATACTAAAATTTAAAAAGCATGGGAAGAGAAATGGAGACAGATATGAAAGTGGTAAAAAAGACACACAGATACCTTGTGCAGACAGCACAAGACAGGAGGGACTTGACATGAATTTATTGACTGCCTCAGCCCCTGAGGAGTTGAAGGGGAAAGAATAATTGTACCAAATGCTGGACTTCACCAAGTCAGCAGAATTATTATACTTCAGCACTCGCTGCTTTCATCTCTCTTAAACTAAGCAGACTATAGCAGGCTTCTCTCATTCATATTGTTTATAGGGAGCCGCGCTAGCGTAGTGGTTACAACACCGCTCTGGCGACCGGGTGATTCAGGATCAAGCCCGGGCGAAGGCATTTGAGGATTTTTCGTCGACCGGGAATTGGACTGGATTAACTCGAGACCTGGCGAGGACATTTGAAGGAGTGTCGTCGGCCAGGGATTGGCGGCTCCTGAGCCGACCCAGCTCTAATGGGTACCTCCGAAATCGGCAAGTATCTGCCTGAATGGCGAGGGACACCTGTCTCTGTACAAGAAAAGGGATACTCATGTAAAATCAATGTCAGGTTAGACATTAACAATAACCTGAGATTTCGCCTCGTGTATTAGCGGGCGTACGAAAAAAAAAAAAATTGTTTATCCCGTAACGGGGCTGACGAAAGCTAAGCTGTCAGTCTGCTTCTTGTGTAGAGTCAGTCCAAAACTCTTAGGGAACATCTACTGTTTGCCCATCTGTTCGTTTATTTAATGATGGTAATTAATTCAGCAGCGGCCGGTTCAGTCTGAAAATTATCATCTGTCTCCGTAAGGAATATTTTGCTCTCCTGTTTATTTTACTCTGGATATACTATTTACCACTTTTCTTTGATGCATTTTTTTATTATTTGCATATCTTCATACATTACCCCATCTTCTGTTGGCGGTTTTTTCCCTCTCTTTTCACTCACTGGCAAGTTTATTTGCTCCCACACTTCCATGTATATTGCACAAAGCATTAATCTACTGTATGATCACACTGCTGAATTTAGTTGCTTCCACTGCATGTCACAGATGACAAATGAGGAAGGAACAGGCAGGTTCTTGACAAAACATTCTGCACATAATAACAGAACTTGGGAGTGAACTCACCTTTTACACTGGATTTGCGGACGATGAAAATTAAATTCATATTTAGACAGAGAATCATTTTGTAAACTGATGAGGCACTAATGCATCCCCCTTAAGTAAATTAACCTAATCAATTTTTTTTTTAAACACGAAGACAGGAAATGCAGAATTCTCTGTGAAAGACAATACAGACCCCGTTGTGATAAGAATTTAAGTGCGACAAGAATGCCTCATCACAATTTCTCCTCTTACTGACTACATAATGGATTACGAAAACAAATACAACCACCAGAAATGGAATTCAGTGCACTCTGACAAAACAGATTGGAGCCCTAGATTTTGCTGACCGTCCACAACAAAAATCAAGCACAAATTAGAATAAGAAAACAGGATAAGAGTGTCACAGCAACTGAGTCTGACAATCTAGAGAGAAAACAGAAATATTATAAGAATAAATTACAGCTTGACTGCATTTTAACCTTTATTACGCTGCGGTCGCAAAATTGCGCCACAGGTATTAATAGTTCTGTCAGCTGCTGGCGCAATTTTGCTACTTTCGGATATAGCTGGTTTTCTGCGATATAACATGTGTACACATCATATTACCCCCGGATGTTTAATTTTAATCTTATTTGCAAAAGAGTTCACTTCCGATTCCGATCTGTATTTAGTGACGGGTGTATTCGCATTTATTTTCTGTATCGAAATCAATCAGCATGGAACAAGCTGCCATTTTCGGTGAAATTTGCATGGATTCTGACTCCGATGACGAGGAGTTTGTTGAATGTACTAGCGCTGATATCGGTTCTCAGAATATGGGTGATGGCGGAGATGGGGACGACAGTAGAATGTCATTGCTAGTATGTCTAGCTTTAGGGCCGAATGTCACTGCTGACGAGATGAGGGCATTTGTTGCTTTGCTACTGATGATGGGTGTAACAAAAAGATCGTCATTTGATTTGTATTGTTCAAATGGCTGTTTCATTGGGATGCCAGGGTTCAGGACTCTTCGTTTGTTGGTTTTTAAAAATATTTTTTGTCATCTTTCCATTCCTCTCTTCCTATCACATCTAACATGTACACAAACAAAACTTATATCATCAGATTCATCATTCATTTATTTATATAAATTCAAAAAATGATAGCAATTGACCAAGAAACTATAGACGTTACAAGTCACCCACTATAAAATAAGGAGCGTTGTGAAAAAGAAAGCAGCTGCAGGGCAAATTTCCGTCATTTTAATGCAGCGTGCTAAAGGATAAGAAAAACCTCCAAAACAGTGTGTACCAAACGTTTTTGGGTTACCACCCCCTTGGCTCCCAGAGCACATTCCCAGCGCCCTCTCAGGTTTCCTGTCTTACATTAACTTTTTTTTTTAAATGCTATTACTCGAGACGAAATCTCAGGTTAGTATGTCTAACCTGAGATTGATTTTACGCGAGTATCCTATTTTCCCTGTACGCTGACAGGTGTCCTCTAGCCATTCAGGCAGATACTCACCGTCTTCGGAGAGTACCCATTAGAGCTGGGTCAGCTCAGGAGCCATTCAGGCTATTCCAGTCCCTGGTTGTCGACACTTCTTCAAATTTTCTCGCCACGGCTCGAATTAATCGAGTCTAAATCCCGGTCGGCAACACTCCCCCGATTGCCAGCACAGTGTGGTAATCATTATACCAGCGCGGCTCCCTTACATTAACTAAAAACTATAAATAGCACCATTGGCTATACTCTTGGCTCTATTGAAACCCTCCTCTTATTTACTAACAGATATCACATTTTCACTAGCCGCCATCTCCCAATACTGAGACAATCAAATCTGAAAGAAAGCAAAGTTGGTCCTTTTTGAAGCACCTGCATATATCTTAATTTTTGTCAACTTACAGCATTCGGAGACATCTTGCCAGTGGACAATCGTCGATAATAATAATAATAAATTCTTTAAGCACCAAACACGGCGCATAAGGCAGAAACCAGTGCTCTCCAGGTTGTACGTTGTGACGCCACTCCTCTTAGTTCTTGCACATTGTTTAATCCCAACGTTCTTCCTTCTCTTATTATTGTTCTTCTGAGTGTTTCTTTTGGTCTTCCTTTTTTCCTCTTACCCTCAGGAACCCAAGTGAGCGCCTGCAATGGTATTCTGTTGTTTTGCATTCGTAGGACATGACCGATATATGACCATCTTCTTTTCCTTATATAGTTGGAGACATATTTCTGCCTAGAGTCTTCTCTTATTTGTCGATTAGTCTTGAATTCTTTCCAACTGATGTTCATGAGTTTTCTAAGACATTTGTTCTCGAATGTATTCAGCTTGTTCTCCAATGATTTTGTTATTTTCCAACTCTCACAGCCGTATGTTAACACTGAGATAACATTTGAATTAAACAATCGTCGATATTAAACTGATAAACACTATTTAGCACTGGTTGTCACTTTCTAAAACTTGCTGATTAAATCTTAGTGAGCTGACCACATCCTTCCTTTTGTTAGTTTCTCTTTCTTCAGTGTTGATCGAGTGGACAACAGGGGCTTTGTCATCCTTACGCCTGCTTTATAACACACGATTCCAGTTAGAATTTATGATCAGCGATAGTTACCTGAGCTCTGGGTGACAAATATATTTGAAACTATGCCTTGCTTAATGATCCTAGTAATGTATCTCATCTTTCCCTTCCTTATGTGTTATATCTCATCCTCGCTTACTGATGTTGTGAACTTGGCTATAAGGTGTATGAGAAACAAGGACAAGCGAAATTAGGGAGGAGCTGTGGGTTCGGGTTTATTCAGGCTACATTCTCCTTTTAAGCATTAAGGCCAGGGCCCTGCATAATCAAAAAACCTTTTACTTGTAAATGTTATATTGAGTAATATTATTGAATTTAGCCTGTCAAATGCACAAATCAACCTACTTACTACTGAACGTCTCCCTGCCGTCCAATTTTCCTTTATCGCCCCCTTGGATCCACCCAATTACCACTTTGGGAAACACTGCTCTACAAGATGTAGACTCATACATTTATCTTGGCAGATACACAAAGTAGGAGGATTGGACCATGGTATCAAAAAAGGAATACAGAAGGAAAGATGGTTTTTCACTGCAATGAGAAACATACGGAATTCTATAGAAACCACGTCCAACACAAAAACAGGAACCTGGAATTCAATATCAAGGCAGTCCTCTGAATGACTATTGAGACATACAGCATAATAAAAAAATTAAAACCAGGAAGTTACATACTTTCATATACTGGTGATTGTGCACACTAGAAGCATTAAAGTGGTACTGTAAGATCACCAATGTGAAACTGATCGAAATAACCAGATTGGTGTTACTGAACCAGCAGCATTTGGGCTCTCGCCCTTTGGCCCAATGCCCCGTTGTGGTATCTGCATGTTTTCGCAAGTTGTTCTTTTTCTCCATATAAGAAAGATGTTCCACATATCTGGCCTTGGAGGAAGAAGCATTTTCCTAACATTATCGACTGCTGGGCACTCAAACAGGTGGTGGTCAACAGTTTCATAATGCATGGAGGCATATCTGGAGTCATCCTTATATGACCACCAGCTATGCACAATGCTACAATATACTAATGTGGAAGTGAACCTCTGTCTGCAAAGCTAATTACACCCTCACTGACTTAAAATCATCCACACATTTCCAGAGATTCCTCCTGTGGTGAAACTTGTTGAGAACCCAGCATTGCACATTAAGTTTGGAGAAGTCACTTGAGACCAAAATGCAATTATTTGTATTCGGGAGGATCTCACTACGGACCCAGTGATAGGCAGGGGAAGTTTGGGGGGGGGGGGGGGGGCACTGTGCAGGATGTGACAATTCCTTAGGAGAGCCCAGTATTTTAGCTCTGCATAATTGGAGAGCCCCCTTGGATGGTGGGGAATGCACAGTATGCCACGTGCTTCTTACCCCTAGTTTGGGACCCCTATGTGATGATCCTTTGAATGCAAGCCAAGCTGGAGAAACTGGAGCTCAAGACTTCAACTCAACACGTTTCAGAATGGCAGAAAAGCCACAGAAAAAAACCTAGATCTACAGTGTAGATAATACCAAGGAGTCTTCAACTTGGCATTGGCTGCAAAACAGAGAGAAGCTTAGCAGCCATAGTTAAACAATAACAACAGTTATTTCACTGGGGTAAGTACATAGCTGGCACTCTAGAGTGCGTTGTGGTTGGATTCTGTTCAAGTGATTACTGAGTGGATATGTTGCGTCAGATAAATACCAGTGAAACAAGGGTGAAGAAAGGACATACTGGCTAGGACACCACACGGAGGAAACTATCTGACAGCACTGCACAGCAGTCTGTTCTGTAATCCCCAAAGTAAAAGAAATGGAGTCTCAAGAAGGGATCTGGAGACAGACCTTAAAACAAGGTGAAAACACGGAAAGAACGGCTGGCACAGGGCAGATTGTCTTGGCGTGATTTACTGGAAAGTCTCTTTTGCACAGGAAGCTTATGGGTGATGATGATGAATGTGATGGTGTTTAGTGCCAGGCTGTGTCAGGAATAGACAGCGTGCACAGAAAATTCATATTTCATAGTGATTACATTAGTGAAGATACTGGTGAGGGAGATGTCCCTGAGCAGAAGCAGGAAAGTACTACAGGAAGAAAACATAGATAATCAGAATAAATGCAGGAAACGATAAGATCATACTGGACGAAACACCACTACAAGATATAGAAATCATAAATACATTGACAGCAGCTTAGACACAGTTGGAGGGACAGAAAATGATATCAAAATAAGAATACAAAAGGCCAGAGAAGCTTTCAATGCATTGGGAAATATATGGACATCAAAAGAAATCAGGTCCAACACACAAAAATCAAGAATTTTCAATTCAAATGTCAAGTTATGGCTTTGAAACACGGAGAACAACAAAAACAGTAACCAAAAAGCTGCAAAATTTCATAAACTGATTCTTGCTTAAAATAGAAAGACTGAAGTGGTATGTCAAGATCGACGAGTGTGACAGTGGCACTGATAAAATGACTGCTGAACAGAATCTGCTTCAAAGATGCCCAACATATGAGCATCAGAGAAAGCACATGCGACCATTACCAGTCCTGGAAAAGCTCTATGGAGATATAAGTAGCCTTAAGCTGCCCATTGCTTTCTTTGAACATATTCAAGTTGATGTCTGAGAGTGTACAAAGAAGAAGTATGTCAAGATCACAAATGTGGAACTGATAACAAGACCCAGACAAGCACCAAAGGAAAAAAGACATGAGAAGATAATGCTGGAGATGGATAGGATACATTGAGAAAACCACCTGATAACACTGGACAACAGCCAAAATGTATCCGAGACAAAAGTAGCTATTTTTAACTAATTTGGACATGCTGATCACGAATATGAACTTAAAAATCGCGAATTAGCTCTTGTTTTCAAGTTCCCGGGGTGGGGGGGTGGTGTGTGTGTGTGTTCAGTAGGCTGGTGGCTTCACCTTCCCAGCGTGAATGACCCAGTCCTTCTCTTTTCTATAGCCCTGGCGCGTGATTCCCCACGAGACGGTCAGCCTTGAGCGACAATTGGATGACGCAATCTGTAGCAATCATTGCAACCACATTTCCCCCTTGTCATCATTTGTGTTGTGGATTCTGTGAGCGCAGACGCGTCGTTCAAGATGCCTTGAGAATGTGTGGACAGTGCGGATTATTTTTGCTATATTTGCGGACAAATAACTTTGCTATCACAAAGGCGACCCATTACACCGATGATAAAGAAAGCTTACAGCCTTTATTTTGGTTGTGAGATCGGTGACCAGGACCGGTATTGGGCCCCACACATATGTCGTCAATACCTGTGCAACGAATCTGCGCTGCTGGTTGAACCGAAAAGGATGATCGATGCTTTTTGCAGTTTCAATGGTGTGGAGGGAACCGACAAACCATCTTAATGATTGCTACTTTTGCATGACTCCTCCAATTGGACATGGTATTTCTAAGAAGAAAAAGCGGCCTGTGACATATCCGAATATTCCCTCTGCTATGCGGCCAGTGTCTCACGGGGAAGGACTTCCTGTTCTGGACCCACCAGAATCTTATACTCTGGATGATGAAGAAGATAATAAGGCCTGTGGACATCTGTCACCTGTGTTAGCATCTACATAAAGAGATCCTGATTTCGTGCCTATTGAAGAGTCTGTACAGCCACATACAATTACCCAGAGTGAATTGAATGATCTAGTGAGAGATCTGGAATTGCCAAAAAATAAAGCAGAGCTGTTGGGGTCCAGGCTGCAGCAATGGAATCTTCTAGAAGAGAATGTGCATGTGTCTGTGTTTCGTGCTCGGCAAAAAGATCTGCTTCCATATTTCAAAATGACAGATAACCTCATTGCTTGCGTTGATATAGTGGGTCTGATGGCAGCACTACACATCAACCACTTGTAGAATCCCACAAGATCTTGCTCCCTCCTCTCAACATCATACTTGGACTAATGAAGAATTTTGGGTACTTGTGTCTTTATTCTCCCACAGACTAAAATTGTCAAAATTTCGAAGCTAAACGGAGCACCGTACTTTTTCTTACATTTTTTTTCTTACATTCGCGTGAAAAATGTCATCGTGCGACAAATCTCTCTCACAGTTCGCCAGTGTTCCTCGTGGGGCTACGTTTTTCCTTAGGCTTAGGAGACTGTGTACTCCGATATGCTTCTATAATGATCTCTTGATCAACCATATCTGGGTATTTAAACTGATAATCGATTTCTGGTTGTCTTTGTGTTCGATATTTGCGGGTGTTCTGATAATATTCTGTGCCATCCGTGTATACCATTTCTCTTTTCGGTGCTTCCAGGTATCCTCCGGGCAATTGTTTAGCTTGTTTTGAACTCTCCGTCTTTCTCCATGGGGGTATTATGGTGTGTCGAAGCACTTACACTGAACCTTGGAGGCAGCAGGGGGTGTATTGTGTTGTCTGACGCAGAGACTGATGGGTATGGTTCTGCGAAGTGATGTTTTGTTTATGAAACCTATCTCGATCAGTCTTACCATCTAGACCAGTGTTTCTCAACCCTGATAGTAGCAACGCCCCCTTTTGACAACTAATATTTTTAAAAGCCCCCCCCACCCCCCTTTAGCAACCCCTTGCTCTTTATCGTGTATACACAAACACACACACACACACACACACACATACATATATTCCACCATACTTTTAAAAAAGCAATGCAGTTAATGAGTTATCTTTTCTTATAATATAAAGAAAAGAGAGAAAGCACATTTATAAAAGCGTAGTTATATTAAATATGTGTTTAAGTATGGAATTATATACACCACAAGTTCATTATCCTTGAATTACAAACTGGCGGAGCAAATGATATAAAATTAATTCTTACAACTCTATCATAATCATATCATTTTAACAGAACCTAAATGACTGCATATATATCTTTAAATCTGAATATTTAAGCCTCTCCTTATGTAACCACTTTAAACGTGAAAAAAATTTAAAAAATTATTAGTTGATAATAATGATGCAATTATATAAAAATTCACTTACTAATGAAGCTTAATGAGATACTTGCGCTTGGTGTGACTCAGCCAGTTTTGTAATAATTGGTTCTAAGTTTGTTAAAATCCTGTTACAAATCTGCAGTCGGTTTCGTTGCTTTTGTAGTAGCAACACTACTGCACTGAACCCCTTCTCTACCCAATACGACGTTGGGAATGCTGTAATTAGCAATTTAGTTTCACACCAAAGAACGGGATACACAAGCCTCTGCTGGATACATAATTTTTCGTAATGTATGTGACTGAATCGTGCTTTTGCCTCGAAGTCATTTTGTAGCTCAATTAATTCTTCTTGTACATGTTGACTAACTTGTTCCACGTCTGATTCAAACGGATTAATCACCCAATCCGGTATTATTAGTTCTTGCAAGTCTTTAAATCTTATGCTCATATCATTTTTAATAGCCTCCAAATGACTGCAATAAACCTCTAAATCTGAATCTTTAAGCCTGTCCCCACCTAACTGCAGTAAACTTGGAAAATGAGAAAGTTCTCGGCGACTAAGATTATTTTTAAATAATGTCAATTTGTTGATGAACCCCATGATAATTCCTTTCACTTTAATCAGACTGATCTCATTTCCTTGTAGCTTAAGAAGAACCTCATTTAACTTTTCAAATATATGTAAAAGATAGGCCACATCGTTTCGCAATACTTCTCTTTCGATGCTAAATTCTTCGTTGATTGAATCCAAAAACTCTACTGGCTCCTGACAATGGTAACATCCCAGGTACTAACATTTTGCGTTTGGAATCCTTGAAACACTCCATGGGACGCAGGGCAAATAAAAACTATCGTGTTACAAGCTATGCGAAGGGGAATACCTTTTGTAATTGTTTCATATTGATTCTTGTAAAAATGTACACAATGCCACCCTGAATGGAAGTAGCGACCCCCAATCGTTGCCTCATCAGAACGCCCCCAGACATCTTGAAAACGCTCCCCAGGGGGCGGTACCGCCCCCGTTAAGAAACACTGCTCTAGACCTAACGTGCCATGCAGCAGAGTCAATGGGGTGGCGGGGGGTGTATTGTGTAGTCTGATGCGGGGGCGGGGATTGATGGGTATGACTCTCGCCTGCATTATGTCGGTCAGTGTTACCTTGTTTAGTTTTGTAGGTGTCTCGTATGGAGGATGATTGTACTTGAGCTATGATAGCACCTCTAGCAATGGTTGTCATTTTACCAGATGTGTTGACTATCATAACCGGGAAGTCTCTGTTTGTTGTGACTTCTGCTATTCCTTCCGTAATAAATAGCATTGGGTCTTCATTTATATCTTCTCCCGATATGGGTTCCACGTGAACAGTTTGTCCAGGTTTTATATATTGTGACGCTTTGATCCTACCCTTGGCTATGACTAATGAATTTTGTAAGAGGGTAACCGGGGCTGTTAAACGAATCAATGATGCAATATGGATGTCATCTTGGAGTTCTACATATTCTTCATTTATTCTTATTTTCCGTAGATTAAAATATATCCGGGCTTGGTGTCTTCCTAGGATAAAATTTCTACTCGTGCCTCTAGTGATAACGAATGCACGTGTGATTGTCTGGCTGCCAATCTTAAATGTGACATGGGCAATGCCTAAGGATTTCAATTCTTCCCCAGTTACAGAGGCCATATATGTTCTGCAATGCTGGAACTGTGCGTATTTCTTTATTTGCTTATAAAATTGTTCCCTTATGAGGCTTACAGATGCTCCTGTATGTATGAGCGCTCTGTAATTCCTGTTCTCAATGGTGATTAGACAAGCACTTGGGTCGGGATGTATGGGGACTTCATTTTGAGTGCTATTATTGTGAACTAATGGTGGTTCTTTTGTTATTGTGTGGAGTTCATTCAGTTTTCCTCGCTTTTCATGTTGTATATGGGACCCATGGTTGGAGCTTTTGTTGTTGCTACCCCTGCTTCGGACATGGCTAGAGATCCCTCCTAACGATTGCCAAATCCGTTTCCCTGCATTGGACGACCTCTGGAGAAACTGTGCTGGGTATTGTGTCTTTGTTGGGCCCAGATTGCCAAATCCGTTTCCCTGCATTGGACGACCTCTGGAGAAACTGTGCTGGGTATTGTGTCTTTGTTGGGCCCAGAAAACTCACAAAACTGCACCGTGGTCCTTTTCAGGGCCCAGAAAACCCACAAAACTGCACCCACCACGGTCCTTTTTAGGGCCCACAAAACTGCACCATGGTCCTGTTTAGGGCCCACAAAACTGTACCCTGGCAAGAAATCCTTTATTTGTTTTCGCCGCTGGGTGGAGAGGGCTGGGTGGGGAGGGGGGTCCCCTCGCTACACACTGATCCTTGTCAAATACTGACACAATCAGAGCCGGATTAACATAGTAGCAAAAGTAGCATATGCTACGAGCCCCGCGCTTTTTGGGGCCCCGCGCCAATAAATATGTACATAATTTTTTGGTCATCTTCAAATACAAACCAATGATCTTGTGATTTATGCCATCTTTAGCGCCTTTTCATTTGGTGTCACGAAATTGTGAGAGAAAGAGCATAAGAGGGTGACTTAGTGTGACTCTTCATTATTTTTATCTTAACTGTTTGCGGACGGAAGCAGTCATTTTCTTTGGATTTGTTGAAAGCCTGTACACCTTCTTTTCTGCTTCTACCTACCGGTGGGGTCTCCTTTCTACTGTATTAAGTGCTGGTGGTACTCATAATAAGTCCCATGTGCCCTTTGTGAAAAGACTGTCAGATACCAGGTGGTCCGCTCTGGCAGATGCAACAAAAGCACTTTTACACAGCTTTTCTGCAATAAAACAAGTCTTGGATGATATTTCAGATAACAATGATCAGAAGGCAGAGTGTCATCAACAGGCTCGGGGTCTACTTTCAACCATGATGAAGTTAGAAACAGGAATAATGATCATACTGTGGGAACAAGTATTACAGCGTTTTCAAATGACCAGTGCTTCTTTGCAATCTTCTGACCAAGATTTGAATACAGCTTGTGCACTCTATGAATCCCTGCGGGGATATATTCAAGCTATGCGGTTGATTTCTTGCCAGGGTAGTTTTGTTGGTTTTGTGGGCCCTAAACAGGACCGTGGTGCAGTTTTGAGGGCCCTAAAAAAGACCGTGGTGCAGTTTTCTGGGCCCTAAAAAGGACCGTGGTACAGTTTTGTGGGCCCTAAAAAGGACAGTGGTGGGTGCAGTTTTGTGGGTTTTCTAGGCCCTAAAAAGGACCATGATGGGGAACAGATCACCAAGGATCGCTGAAGCTATGCACATATCAGGACATACACATGTTCGTTCGTAGCAGCACAATTTAAAGAGGAGGCCAAAATTCTGTAATGTCATGAAGGATACTGTCAAACGGGTCTGACTGAAGAACTTTATTCCGATATGTCGCCACAAAAAGTCACACATGTAGTGAAGTCTCTAACACTTCACTCTCCTGCATCATACAGCGAGTCTTACTGTAGTGAAGTCTCTAACACTTCACTCCCCTGTATCATACAGCTGGTCTTAATGTAGTGAAGTCTCTAACACTTCACTCCCCTGTATCATACAGCTGGTCTTACTGTAGTGAAATCTCTAACACTTCACTCCCCTGTATCATAAAGCTGGTCTTACTGTAGTGAAGTCTCTAACACTTCACTCCCCTGCATCATACAGCTGGTCTTACTGTAGTGAAGTCTCTAACACTTCACTCATCTGTATCATAAAGCTGGTGTTATCTGTAGTGAAGTCTCTAACACTTCACTCCCCTGTATCATACAACTGGCCTTACTGTAGTGAAGTCTCTAACACTTCACTCCCCTGCATCATACAACTGGCCTTACTGTAGTGAAGTCTCTAACACTTCACTCCCCTGTATCATACAGCTGGTTTTACTGTAGTGAAGTCTGTAACACTTCACTCCCCTGTATCATACAGCTGGTCTTACTGTAGTGAAGTCTGTAACACTTCACTCCAATGCATCATAAAGCTGGTCTTACTGTAGTGAAGTCTGTAACACTTCACTCCAATGCATCATAAAGCTGGTCTTACTGTAGTGAAGTCTGTAACACTTCACTCCAATGCATCATAAAGCTGGTCTTACTGTAGTGAAGTCTGTAACACTTCACTCCAATGCATCATAAAGCTATGCTTAATACATTCTTGTGCCATGCTGCCACCCCTACCTGATAAATGCATAATAGACTAACCCTCCGCTCGTCCTGCCACCCCTACCTGCGAATTGCAATTAGACTAACTGTTCGCAGGCAAATGTACGGAATACGGTGTGGTCATTTAATTTCAGAATGGGTGAACAAAGACACAAGAACCGAATTTTGTAATGGCCATGGATCGAAATGGGGCAGGATTTTTATACCTTCGTGATAAATTTCCAAGACTTAGTGAGGCCAAAATCAAGGAAGGTGTATTTGTCGGTCCACAGATACGTCAGCTCTTCCGAGATCAGCGTTTTGATGATATCCTCACAGGTGATGAAAAGTTAGCCTGGAATGCTTTCCAGCAAGTGGCCACAAACTTTCTATGAAACAATAAGGCTGACAATTACCAGGAGCTTGTAGAACCATCTTGCAGCGCTACGAGAGACTAGGGTGCAACGTCTTTGAAATGACACTTTTTACACTCATCTGGATTTCTTCCCTGCTAACTTCGGTGCTGTCAGTGACGAGCATGGGGAACGATTTCATCAGGACATTACTACCCTCGAGAAAAAGGTACCAAGGGAAATATAATGCAGCAATGCTAGCAGACTATTGTTGGACCCATGTGAGAGATGCTCCAGAAACTCATTACAAGCAACAGGCAAAAGGGCGTCGCTGTGAATCCTTTCCGTATGAGCATTATTATCATATGGTATGTATATGCAAATGTGTAATACTTGTTTTATAGATATTTTAAAAAACTAGAGCTAATCTGGTGTTTCAACTGCCATTTTCATATTCAGCAGCCCAAACAACATAAAGGTAACTTGGTTTAATCTCAGATACACACAAAAAGTCAAAATTTTTTGTCCAGTGTAACATTACCAGGCAGCACTTGCTTTGGATTCCCCAGGGCAAGAGAACGAACGAACGAACTTTATTTTCAAAGAGTTGAGAATTGGGTACATCTGACATTCTGCCCTTCCTTTTATCTCGTCTTTTATACTGATTTCATTTATTCTCACGAATGCATTTTACCCATCAATGTCAAAGAATTCAGCGTTGTAAAGGTAAAATAATAGCATACTCACATTCACAGTATCTAATTATAAACATAAAATAAAATACGTTTGTGATGAATTTACCATGATACAACGTTAAAATATCTCCAAAAGTAACGATAAAATGTAGGGATAAAAATAATGCGTAAGATACTAGGAGACATGCTCGCCCATGCCCGCCTTTCCTGCCACCATTCAAATTATCTAGTTAGACGTGCAGACGGAACGTTTACCCTTTGTAGACGGGGGGGAATGAAACGGAGATCAAAAAAGGAAAGATATGACTGAACACGTGTTTGAAGTTCGAACGGCAAAAAGACGCAATTGGGGTGAAAGGAAAAAAAATTCACGTCCCTAGTTGACATAAGTAAGGAAATGGACAAGAAAAGGACCTTAGCTCTTATTCGAGACAGTCATTTCTTGGACGTTTTTCGATACTTGGTCTTTATTTGAATGCCGCGGCAAAACACATGAGAGAAGGTTCTCGAACAAATTTCAAAAACTAAACTTGAGGAAAAAATATGTTTTTTCTTAATAATAGAGTTATGAAAATAAAACCTAGCTAGTTTGATAGCCCATCTTGAGCAGAGAAATAATATGCTTTCAATTATACAGACTGATAGATAATAAGGAAGATATTGACAAAAGACTGTATTGTTCATATCAGACGAGCGACTGCAATGTTAACCAATGTCACTAAAGTTTCAAAAATTTTGGCCTTGAGCATGCAAACGTAAAAATCGAGCTGTAATTAAAGAGAGGGGAAATGGTGGAGAATTGTAGCTAAAAATAACTTAGGAGGCAGATTCGTGTAGGAAATGCATGTAGAACCAAGCGTGTTTTTTATGAAAAAAACAAGTAGAGACAGACGGACTAACAGACCGTAATACATACTTGACTGAGATTTGACTGAAGTGACTTTTGGTTGTAGATTTGAAAGTTAGGGGGGAAGTCGGCGATTGGTCAACGCATTTTATAGTAGCGGGACAGAGATGTGAAATTTTGCCATTTGACATAAGTCTGTTCAGAGACACAGTTTTAAATTAATAGTGGTGTTGATTCCAGAAGAATACAAATATATAGTGGGACGCCATCATACAGCCAGCAGCTCAGCTGAGTTTTGCTAGCAAATTTAACTGTGTTCTCAATTCTGAATTCTGGTAAGAATGAACAGTATTTATTTTGCATATTTTAATAATTCGAGTGATTGATACTGCCATAACATAAAAATGATTGCGACAAGTAAGTGTTCGCTCTAGGTCCCCAGCCCAAGTTCAGGGTCTAGAGACATACATACAAAGAGCCTATATAGGAACGCCTAAATAAAACTATGAAAAAGGATCTGGTGTTGAGATCAGTGGAACATACCACCTATCTTATTTAATAGCAGGAAGCTATTGAACATATCTCAGATGCAATGTAGTCTTGGGGAACTAGTACTATGTGAAAACAACTAGGTAAGATGTGCTGTGTGGTCAGAGAGATCTGACCCATTCTGTGTGGTGTTGTGGTGTCGTGTTGTGTGCAGAAGTGGCTCAGGAGGTAGAGTTCTGACACATGACCCAATACTTTTGTTTCAGAACTGTGAGTTTCTATTTGGCACCGAAGTGGTGTCAAATGCTGTTATAAGACTACACAAGAGTGTGCCTGTGCAGACTAAGATTGGTGTCAGTGAAGTCTAACGTTGTACTCCAGATTCGGAGAGGAGTGGGCCACCAGATTCCAGCACCAGAACTACTCAGTCAAGATACGTGAGCGTCTGGCCTGCTGGACATTCACCAACTAATTTACTAACTAACTCACCAACTATAGTACCATCAACTAGAACATACCATTTTGGGAAATAAAACTTGTATTCCTCCCATCAGTAAATGGACAATGTTTTGGTAGTCACAGAGTGGGAGTGATGACACCACCCCAACAGCATATCTAGTAATAAGTTCTCCTGGGACTATCTTAATATAATTATTATTAACCAGTCATTTGAAATAATTAGATATACACATTCCATTTTATTAGGTCATATGATTATGCATTCCATTTATAATTCCATAATATTTCATATGTTCTGACCAACAAACATTTGGTTCAGAACAAATAAATTTATCAAAAGATTTAAATTTTAAAACTAAAACAGCCTGAGTTAGTTCAGTGTGTTATAAAGTTTATTAATATTATTAGACTTATTAAATATCTCTGTGTGTGTGTGTGTAATCTACCACAACACATTACATATCAGTACCCTAGACTTTTAACGTAGCCACATTCATTAGTAAAAAAAGATATGTGTGAGGTCATAAGTGGTAGTAAGAAGGGCCTTCTGTAATTCACATCTACATTTAACTCAGGAGGAGTAGGGAGCCGCGCTAGCATAGTGGTTACAACACCGCTCTGGCGACCGGGTGATACAGGATCAAACCCGGGCGACGGCATTTGAGGATTTTTCGTCGACCGGGATTTAGACTGGATTAACGAGACCTGGCGAGGACATTTGAAGGAGTGTCGTCGACCAGGGACTGGCGGCTCCTGAGCCGACCCAGCTGCAATGGGTACCTCCGAAATCGGCGAGTATTTGCCTGAATGGCGAGGGACACCTGTCTCTGTACAAGAAATAAAGGGATACTCACGTAAAATCAATGTCAGGTTAGACATAAAATAATAACCTGAGATTTCGCCTCGAGTATTAGCGGGCGTACGCAAAAAAAAAAAAAACTCAGGAGCCTTCACAGCTGACCTCATACATCACACTAGGTAACATCAACCATACAATACCATCAAAATCCACTACAACGTTGAAAAGTACAAACTAAGTATCACCATGAAATAAAATATGTTGAAAAGCGCAAACATCATCCATTAAACCTACATTCGATGTTATATCATTTGTTCGGACAAGAAGACTATAGACAAGAGAACTGGAGACAGTCGTAAGGGGATGAAGAACACAAGTAAAAACCTTGTGCTTCTGGCACAGAAAAGGGAGAATTGGCATGGGTTTGTTGAAGGTCTATGCTCTTTGGGGAGTTGAAAGTACTGATGATGAGCAGTCACGAAATACACTGTATAAGAGAGAAGATTGAACAACAGCATCAACAGTTAAAGGTTCTGGCCAATGTTCCCTCCAATTTTTAATGGTCTGAGTGCGCAAAATTTACAAATTAAGGACTTCTTTTCCCCAGTGACAAAAACGTGTGTGCACTACATTGACTTTTATGTATTTATTCAATGTTGTAAAATAATATTTACAATTTTTGTGCGTGCACTGTTCAATTTCTTAAGTGTGCTGATTTCATAACAAGTGTGCACGTGCACACTTCTTAGAGGTAACATTGGTTCTGGAATGCAGTTCCCTACACTCATATGACTCTTTGTTGGAAACTACACCCAACACAGACTACTTCGAAAAATACAACATTTAGGAGCAAGAAACAGTAATAAAACGGACTCTTCAACTGTCCCTCTCGGGGCAGTCAAATCATACCAGTCAATAATCTATTAAAAAATAGATTTCGCAATTATAGTTTCAAAATATACATCAGACAGAATGCATACTATACAGGTCTACATGCTTTTATCCGAAAACCAAAATATTCAGAAAGTCTAAAATTTCTTTGAGCTATTTTTTTAATCACAATCTGCACAATTTCTGACATTTTTGGGCGAATTTGGGCTATTTTCTAAACAAACTTTGGACAATATGTGCTATTCTGGAGCAATTTAGGCTACTTTTTAAAGCAATTTAGGCGACATATGAAAACTGAAAAATTCAGTATCTGAAACAAAACTGTCCCTGAAGATTTCAGATAAAAGCGTACAGACCTGTTTTATGATCTATAAATAACTGTGAACTGCATTGGATGATTCATAGTGTCCTTTTGCTTATACATCTGTTTGTTTATTATCTTTTTTCTTGCTGATTTAGATTAGTCACACCACAGTAATAAATCTGACAGCAGACAAGGAAAAATGGGAATGCTAAAGCTGTATTTAATTACAGTTTAGGGATCCAATGGCGGACAAAGAAAAAAATGGGGGTGTTTAAAAAAAATCTAGGTCGAATGAAGCTTTAGAAGAACTAGAGTCCTGGGGCACACATGACAATTCTTTATTGGATAGGAGGACACTGTTAATGATTTCAATTTTTCCGTATCTCACTTTCCTCTTCTCCATTATATTTCCTAGATGACTAACAAGGCATAGCATTTCTCGCCTTATTTCCAGTGCCCCACACGCCTGATATTATCAACAATAAATAATGTGACTCCAGTAACGGACAGCTGCTTCTGCTTGTCTCTGACGTGTCTAGGTCTATAACAAGTTCCTTTTAAACATACACCTGGCCACAAGTATGGGTTAACATGTTTTGCTAATGGCTGCAAGATGTTTCCCTGTTGTCAACCATTACAGTAAAATATAAAAAATCATGTATCAAATTATTCTGACTTTAAAATTTTGCACATTTCAATTCTGATTTCAGGCAGTTTTTAACCAACCACAACTTATAATAATAATAATAATAAATTCTTTAAGCACCAAACACGGCGCATAAGGCAGAAACCAGTGCTCTCCAGGTTGTTCGTTGTGACGCCACTCCTCTTAGCTCTTGCACATTATTTAGGCCCAACGTTCTTCCTTCTCTTATTATTGTTCTTCTGAGTGTTTCTTTTGGTCTTCCTTTTTTCCTCTTACCCTCAGGAACCCAAGTGAGCGCCTGCAGTGGTATTCTGTTGTTTTGCATTCGTAGGACATGACCGATATATGACCATCGTCTTTTCCTTATATAGTCGGAGACATATTTCTGCCTAGAGTCTTCTCTTATTTGTCGATTAGTCTTGAATTCTTTCCAACTGATGTTCATGAGTTTTCTAAGACATTTGTTCTCGAATGTATTCAGCTTGTTCTCCAATGATTTTGTTATTTTCCAACTCTCACAGCCGTATGTTAACACTGAGATAACATTTGAATTAAACAGACGAAGCTTGGTATGTATATTCAATGATCGTAATTTCCAAATGTTAGATAATCGTAAAACAAGCTATTGTTACCGAAACAGAACCAGGCTCGACAGTAAACATGACAACTTATAGCTATTAATAAATATCTTAATCACGCAGGCCTGAAGCTATTATGCTGTCTGGCTTTAAAAAAAAAATCACGTTTCAGGGGAGCTTAATCTTGTTGCTAATTCAAAATTATGCGATTTGAAGACAGTAATTAGACAAGTCTGGGCTGTTAATAATTAACAAAAATTTTGTTTTTAAATTAGCAATAATTTTTAACAAAGAACTTCTAGTGCAGACATTTGTGTACACTTAAATGTCTGTTGGCTCCAGATTTTTTTCCTTTTGAAATTCCAAAACTTTTCCAGAAATCCATTTTGTGTGCGTGTGAGAAATAGAGAGGAGACACATAAAAACGATTTATCCTTCATGTCATATTTAAACTACACATATTAAACTACAATCATAAAGACACTATTTCAAACATGAAAAATCAGACGAATCCTTATGGCCTTCAAACAATCATCAATCAGTTTCCTAAAACAAATTTTGCAAGCCTTATAAAGCAGTCAACAAAAGGCAATTACGCCACATAAATATGCTAATTTTAAAATGGCTTGTGTTTGTGATAACACCGTTTTATAATGCAACACTCATCTAATAAAACTTTTTTTTTGGATATGAACTATTTACACACATTTTGGACAGTGAAATACAAGGCTTGAAAGTTCTGGCCACTAAGTTGCGACAAATATAAAGCACATGATCAAAAGCTGAGTAAAATCTTACTGCCTTATTATAGTGGTAACTAAAGTTTTTAGTCTGGTTAGTGCCTTAATCCTGCAGGGAGGGGCCTAGCAGTGAAGAACAAGTGGCCGTCACCGAGGGCAAGGTGAGGCAGTTGTATGAGCCAACTGTCTGTATAGCTGACACCTCTCTCCTCTCAACGCCCTTGTGGGTTAGACTTACTAATCAAAAGCTGATATTCATGTTCCAAAAAATAAGAGATGGAAGGCATGGGAAAACCCTCACTTTAATGTCCCCTGTGTGGCAGGAAATGGTGTGAAGGGCTAGAATAAAAGAAAGGGCAGGCTTTGTCCTGTACTGTAACTGAATTGACACACACGTAGGGTCATTAGCATAGTAAACTATCAGGCTACGGTCAGTTCCACGTCCTGGCCTGGGAAGCAATTACTGCAGATTTTTTTCAGGTGGGCAAATTGTAGAAAGAGTTGACAGATTTCTCTGAAAACACAGGATTGTCCTGGATTGAGTTAGTCTGATAACAAAAGAGTACAAACTGCCAAAGAAAGCAGAGTAGCATGGGACAAGGAACGATTAACTACATGTTTCTCACGTATAGTCTTTCGGGACTATAACCTTAAGGTTGCAAAATGAATTGTTTACGACTGAGTTAAAAGCACAATTTTTGTATAGAGAAACTGGTGGGAAGACTTTTACCCGGAAGCTGAATCGTTTTTGATTGGTATTTTTGGAGGACAAAAGTAAGGGTGACTGACCCTGGCGAGAAAAGTTGAAGGGCATTTTTTAGGGACTAGGAGAATATGTTGGTTTCCAATTCATTCAGAAAAAAGATGTAGCCGCGAGAAGGTCTGACACACTGCGTTAGCAGTCGTGTGATTTTTGCAGAATAGAAATTTAACGTTTAGTGACATGTTTAAGAGAGGTTTTCGTAGATATATTTTCATATATAAGAGAAACATTAGTAATAGATTATTTCTATATATAAAGAACATTAGGACAGTGGTTCTCAAGATGTGGATTATGAAGAAATGAGATATTGCCACTCTGCGGATGCAGATCTATTATTATTTGAAGAGATGATACAAGTGATGGAATGTGAATTGAATTAATGAGATATACTCGTCGATAACATAGAGTACATTTTCACTCTGCGGATGTAGATAGTACTTATTTTGTGATGTGGATGGCAGAATTATGGTGTGCTGATACATAGTACTTAATGAGTGATGAGGATTGCAGATGAGTTATATGAAAAGATGTTGAGAAACACTGTGGTATTTAAATTCACATACAAAGGAACAGTAACGTTTATAACAGATTGTGTTGAAGAGATTTTTAAGATGTTTACCTTGATATAGAAAGTTTAGACAGTCATGTCTTAAATCATTCACTGATGCAAACAGTACATAAGAACTAAAGGTACACGTCAGATATAGTAGCAATGGACTGGGATCTAAATGTATGTCTCCAGCGATAGGTAGGTCTAACATACCAACCAGATAACCCAGAAGAATGTTTTGATGTTGACTATTTGAGAATCCTTGAAGAGAAGTTAACGTTTATACTAATTATTTGAGAACTTTTGAAGATAACTTTGTTGTACTGCTGTACACAACATATTTGAACAGGAGGAGAGTTTCATATATTCATTAACATGTCAACGTTTGATACTGATGTTCGCCTTTTTCTAAATAAATAAATAAACTTGATGGCTGTCATCAATTGTCTGCAAGTACGGCTGACTGAGAACGGTACGTTTCATCTATGTGTAAGATAGTACTGCCACTACTACATCATGGGCCCCAACATCATACTTGTAGTGGCATTGCTTTCCGGTCTACAAAACCTGGGTTGAACATATATATGCAAAACAACCCCGACTGTCAAACCTGTACAGTCTTGAGTCAGAAAAACCTTACAGAAGAATCACCTTATTTGGTTGCAGGCATCATGTGCTGCAGGCAATACCTGATCACCCAACGTAAGCAAAATTATAATTAAAAATAACAAGACCATTTAGGTGTCAGCAACCTGAGGTTTGTTGTTGCCAAAGATGACCTGGTAACCAGAAATTTTGCGTCCTAGGATGGATCTGCTGGCAGAGTTAATGTCTGCTTCACACCTAATTGTTTGGCTAGCGTGATGCTGACCACATCACCCCTAGTGTGCCGATGGTCAAGAAAATATGGGCCTAACACCATATTCCCAATATGCCTCAATAGGCATGTAATGGGATCCTTTACTACTTAAACCTAAATGTTGAGACTACTGACAATGACCCAGTGACTTAACATGAAGTTTAGACTACAATGGATATGTAATATTTTCAGCCATCTGCCTTGACTATTCACTGCAACTGTTTGACTGAGTGCTGCTACATCATATATTTTCTTCTCATTTACATCACAAGGATTCCCCCACTAAGGTTTTCAATAGTGTTATTTCAACAAAATACTTTTATTGTCTGATTTTTATGTAGGTCTAAATGCTTCTTATTTCTATCATTTGTTTTTTTCTGGGCTTAGTTTATATCACAGCGCTGAACATATATAAAGTCTTTAATATTCTATTCCTCCAACTCTTGTTTCAGCTCTTTCATCTTCCACAACTGCTCCTGCACTTTATTTATATTATGTGAATAATGCTACACATCTAAAATGAATGGGTTCAAATGAATAATAGTAGGGCTTGTTATTCGATGTTGTCAAAATAAGGCTCCAATGTTGTTACGGTTAGGAATATAGTTAAGGTTTGGGATTCCTAAACCTAACCCCCTTTTTACTGTGTCCCTGAATTATTTTTTTTAAGGCTGTACCGAACAGACGGCCCACTGTTCTTCATTTCAGCCAAATGAATGTATTAACCTGATTCAGAATCACAGAGAGAATCAGAGATAAGAATCTGAACATGTTGAATAAATGGATCTTTCAAGATAACAACAACTGTAAACAAAATGAAAGGTACATGACGGGGAGAGGAAGGAAGAAGGGTGTATACAAAGTAAACACATGATGAGCACAGAAATACGATAACACACGTTAATAGAACATTCAAACTGTTAAATCAAAATGTCAGAAAGAGCAAACTTACAGAAATGAAACTTAATAGTTCACAAAATAGATAACATAAACAATGATTGATAATGCAATAACAATGACTAAATATAGGAACTGGTCAATAGCATAGCAACAATGTAAACCTATTAACCTATTGTGAGCACTAAAACTAGGTCATGTTGATTATTGTGACGTCACAGGGGAATCCCCGTTAACGAAAAAATTATATTCCTAGAATATAAAAGCAGAATGAGTTAAATACCAATTAATATCTAAGGCTGATAACATGGAACAACATTAGTGAGCCCACAATGGTTATATGATGGGCTAAATGACATCTAATTGAACACGTTAAAAGCTGACCGTTGTGGACAGCAAAATTTCAATATGGCGGCCATTTTTCATGGCGCAACTGCCCATTTAGAAAGCCTCACCGTTTCTTCCTCTTTCTCCATTCCTGTCGGCATTTGCGGAACAGAACGGTTTATCTGCGCAAAATCCTTCATGTCTGGAATCTCACAAGCCTTGTAGACTGGCATTGGCTTGGAGGCGTCCAGCGCCCGAGCCCTAAACGATACCTTACTCATCGTCTTCTGGTTGAGATATGCTAATGAGATTGTCCAAGTAAAATCTCGCTAAAGCGAGTCTCTGTGTCCCTGAAAAGGGTCAGATAGCACAACACTTCAAATTAGAACATCAGTTCGACATTTTTAAACACTTTCTAAATGAATAAAGCCACAAATGTGTCTACCCAACGTCTTCAAATGTTTCACATTCTGAACAATTTTTCTGATCCATCATGGCGGCTTTGCCAACCCAACAAGAATATCCCAGCGTGCAGTAAGAGTGCTCTGCGCGCGCATCCTGCCTCTAGCAGTTTTGTGGCAAACTCAGGTGCGTAACTAAGATATCTGGGGTCAGGAGAAAGAGGGTTTTTACCGACATTTAAGTATGATTTTTACACAGACTTTCGCTCGACCACTCATTACTTGACCGGACTGTTGTGTATTAGCATCTCGCTGAACAATGGTCATTCTAGGAGGGAGTCTGGGGAAAAGAACGTGTTCGACACTGCGAACTCGACCCGTCGTCGACATTGCGAAATTGTAGGCGTGGCTTATTGGTGTAGAATCATTCAGAAGTTCCAGTCGTGGATGAAAACAATTGGCTAATAATTATAATCATAATTTTTTTTTTCTTAAAAATAAAAAAAATCTTTTGAACGCCTTGAAGTATTAGATCAACATATAAAGTAATTAAATTAATTTACATTATTATATCTTAGTCACGATATAGTTTTATATGTTCTTTTTATATATGTTTGTTGGTGTGTTTTGTTTTTAATAGTGTTTGCCTGTGTGTATTTATGACAAATCCACTTTTTATGTGCATACTATGCTTCCGATTTTCCAATAATATTGTGTTAGACATAAGTTATTTCAATTTTGAGAATAAAGGCGCAGTTACTACTTTACTTTTGTAAATAAACGGATTGAACGCAAAGAGAAAATAGTGCAGAAGAATTACAACGAAGCAGTTTTACTGCTTTTGTTCTTTTTTTTCTTTCTAATAACAGCTAACAAATTAGAAAGTACAAACGTGGTTCCCATTAACGGAAAGTGCTCAGAACGCGATGTCTTCTTCGTACACTCTCAGACGTCTGTTTTAATATTTTCAAAGAAAGCAGCGGGCAGCTTGAGGCTATTTGTATCTAGATAGACGTTTTCCAGGAATGGTGCTGGTGGCGGCCATATATGCTTTCTCTATTGCACATATGTTCAGCAGTCGTTTTATCTATGCTACAGTTACACACGCATCGCTAGTTTCTTTTATTTAGCTTGTTGAATAGACTCGATGGCTGATTAAGGTGCTAAATGAAGAATACTTTTAAGAGCGAACGAACAACGAAATACCAATATAATCAGAACCGGCTCTAGGTATAGTTCTCGTGATTTCCCTTCCCCACAACACCCAGTCCAGTGCAGTAGTACTCGTGCGAGACTCACGATCTTGATATTGAGTTGGATCACACTGTCATTTCGGCATGTGATGTTCATTGTAGCATTTTACAAAAACATAATACATTTATGTTTTTAAAATCTTATTGCTGTTAATTTTCTTTATTAATGTTGAGTTAAAGATGAGCGATCAGGGCACTGTGTTTGAAAAAAGGAATAATATACTAATATAGGCATGTCGGAAAACAATCCGTTTAATTAGACATAGTGAGGCCCTAAGCTATGGAGGCCCTCTATTTGGCAGTTGGTAACAGAGAATAAGGCAGTGTAACAATTGAACTTGGCATACTTATGTTTAAAAATTCATTTAGGCATATCATGTGTGATGTACAGCAGTACTGTCATTATATGTGGAAATTAACATTATAGGCCCTAGACTTACTCCAACTGTAAACATTTCTATAACTTTTTGTGCCCGGTGAGGACCTAAACTGTAAGCTAGTTTAGCTTATGCCCAAATCCGGCCCTGGTTTTATTGTTAGTCATGCGCAAATAATTATTTACTGTGACATTTTCTCATTCATTAATCTTGTTCTTATAGAATTTTAATTGTTTTGATTACTTGTTATACATTTCGGCGCCTCCCTCAAGTCGACGCCCAGTATATAATCACAGATCATCATTTCCCCCCCCCCCCCCCTCCCTTTCCATATGTTGTATTCTTTTAAAACTCTTTAAAGTTCTTTGCATTGAGTCAGTGACGTACTAATCGGGTGCGAGGATGGATGTCTGTCTCGGGTGACAGCCAGTAGGGGGGGGTGGGGGGGGGGGGGTGTGGCATCGGTAGGTAGTCCTATAGCAGATACTGCCACAGATGAGTGAAGGGTTAGAGATGTTCCTATACTAGGTCCAGCTTCGAGATGTGAGGTGACCCCAGTTCCCTTCCTCGCTGTCTGTTCCTTTCCTAACTCAAGAGCAGAGTCGAGTACCCATTTACAGGTTGATATACTGGAGCGTTACGCCACCGTGTTTTGGATCCAACACCTTTGCCACGAGAGGCCAACGGTCTAACCACTCGGCCAATATGACGCCCAGTACTAATGGTTAAATATACTTGCAGGCGTTTTTCTTTATTGGGAGAGGAGGGTGCCAAAAGTAAAGTCCGCACCTGGTGCAAAGTAATTTAAGTACGCCCCTGTTTTGAGTTTAGTTCTTTCTTTCTTTTTTCCACAATCGTCATACTTTTGTCCCTAGCAAAGACCGTGTGGTTGTAACCTTAGACCATTTCTTTGTCCTAATAGGGCGAAATAAAGGTAGCCCAATAGCAGATACTGCCGTAGGAGAGTGGTGTGTTAAAGACTTCACTATGTGCTGGGGTGAGCTGTTTTCTTCCTCGCCTCCTCTGCCTTCCCTAACTCAAGAGCAGAGTCTGGTACCCATTTACATCTAGGCAACAAAAAAAACAACCTGGCGGAGAACAGCGGAGGTCGAGATGCAAAGCATACACCACAGTTGGGGCACTGCACGAAGGATGACCACCGACCGAGCAAAGTGGAACGCCACTAGGCGTGATGGCCATTGACTGTTTTGTCAGTCAGATGCTAAGGATCCAAGAAGAAGACTGAAGCGTGAGGCATCCAGGCTTCGAACCTGGACCCGGTATATAACTTTGCCGTGAGAGGCCAGCGCTCTAACCACTCTGCCAATCGGACGCGTACATAGCCTATTTTCGAGGCGCCCCCCCACCCCCCAACATGTAGTCAAAAGATAAGAAGGCAATCGACCTTCATGTCACATATTATCAGACCTAGAGGTCTTTTTTATTTGGACATGCACCCTAATATCTTCTTCTTCTTCGTCCTGAAGAGGACGTTGGTTGCGCTGTGTCCGGTTTGCTCCTTTCGGCCGACACATCCGACTTCAGCACGGCATTTTTGGGGACCGGGTTAGCCTTCCCACTTCGATCCCTACTTTCTCAGCCAGACTGCAGTGATGCAGCCTGTTTCCAGGACCACCATTATGTTAAACGGGACGCGCCTCGCCAAAACGAGACAAAATTTTATTTAAAAAAAAAAAAATACCGGCATTTGGGGCTTTGGTCCGGGACGCCAAAAAACTATTTTGACTTCGTGATCTAAGTCCAGAATAAGATGTTTCAAACATGATAGAGTTGCTCCAAATCTTTGCTTTCCCAAGAGCGCCAGGAACCATGGAACCGACCCTGCACTGAAGTTGAGAAGATAGTACAAAATCTCTTAACAACATGAGAAATGGGACTGCGCGAGAAGTAGGGCAAGATCTACAGAAAAAAAAAATTATGGGAAATTTTTAGTTGATGTTTTTTTGTAATGAAATGAGAAGCGGTCTGGTATTATATGATCATTTGTCTTCTCTCATCCACCATTTTGGTCTACCCTGTTCAACATAATTGTCGGTCATAATTAGGGTACTCTCTAATAACCCTCCCAAATAACTAACAGTTTTAACTGACTCTCTTTCAACAATTAAAGCACTTCGAAACTTACGAGAATGTAGTAGACCTGATATAGCAGAGGAGATATTTCTGGCTACTACATACTTATATTCCAGAGGATGTTCAGTCTTAATTGCTTGGATACCTTCACGTGTTGGCATAGAAGGAAATGAAAAGGCAGATAAAGAAGCCAAGAAAGGTAGATCTGATAAAAATCTAATAAATGTAGGGACGAGTAAATCAGAGATTAAGAGCTTAATTAAAGATTTAATAACAGATGAATGGAAAGCAGAGTGGGATAAAAATCTGAAAGGAAGACATGCATATAAGATGTTCAAGGCTCCAACAAGAAAATGTCAGATATCTAGGGAATTGAAAATTCCCAGTAATAAGAAACTTCTCAGACTACACCTGGGAAAAGGTTATTTCAGAATAGAAGAACCTTACTGTGCAGGATGTCTTCAAGACAATAATATAGAACATTTCTTGTTAAAATGTAAGAGGTATGAACAAATGAGAATACCAATATTAGATTATTTGCAAGCATCAAACTTACCTATAAATATAGAAGAGGTGTTAAGAATAGACAGACCTAGGGAGCTGCATAATATAGTCAAACAATATTTAACACGAACAAATGTTAATACGAGGGGCGTTCAGAAAGTAATGCACCACATCGTTTTTCTCAGTAGCTGTTTATTCAAAAAGCATGAAATTTATTCACAATATACTTGGATATGTCATGTAAACATCGGTATTATTCAACTTAATCCCCATCAACTTGTACGGCTTTATGCCAGCACGAAACAAGTGCATGTATTTCTAGCCCGTACCAGATTTTGTCTTGATCATGTAGCCATTTCTTCGCTGCATGAATCACTCCTTCATCATCTTCAAACCTTGTCCCACGGAGTGCAGCTTTAAGTGGACCAAATAGATGAAAATCAGAGGGTGCCAAATCGGGACTATAGGGTGGATGGGGTAGTACAGTCCAACCCAATTTGGTGATTGCTTCCCGTGTTGCCAGACTTGTGTGAGGGAGCGCATTGTCGTGAAGGAGAAGCAGGTCTGCTGGATTCTTGTGCGGCCGAACTCTGCGAAAACGTTGATTGAGTTTTTTCAATGTAAGCTTGCGAATTGATTGTCTCTCCTCTTGGCATAACGTCCACAATAATCACATCTTCAATGTCCCAAAAGACAGTGATCATGACCTTTCCAGCTGAAGGAATTGTCTTGAATTTCTTTCTTCTTGGTGATTGCGGATGATGCCACTCCATTGACTGTCTTTTTGTCTCAGGTTCAAAATGATGTGTCCAGGTTTCGTCACCTGTAACGATCTTAGCCAAAACGTTCTTTCCATCAGCATTGAAACGCTCCAACAATTCAGAAGAAATTGCTTTCCTTTGCAATCGGTGGTCATTTGTGAGACTTCGAGGAACCCATCTTGCGCAAACTTAGAAAATCCAAGAGTTTTTATAACTGCATTTGCACTACCAATGCTGACTGAGAGCTGTAAAGCCAATTGTTGAGTAGTGATTAGCCTATCAGTAAGAATAATGCCCTCAGCGCATTTCAACATTTCTGCGTTGGTGGCTGTGGCAGGACGTCCACAGCGCGGCCGATCAAGCAGCTCCGTATCTCCACTTCCTGATTCTTTGATTCTCTGAACCCAGCGACTGACTGTACTCCTGTCGACTGCAAAACTTCCATACACATCACATAGACGCTTGTGAATATTCACAACAGTTTCCCTCTCTGTAACGAGAAATTCTATCACAATTCGCTGTAGGCCCCTATATAACGCAAGTTGCTAACACGCTCCATTTTAACGGTTTAGGGCAGCCGTATTATTTGGCCGGTTGCGGTGCAATTTGGTGCACACAATTGGAACATGCCATATTTGAAGTGTGCAAAATTGCATGCTTCTATCTTCATTATTAGCTGAGAAAAACGATGTGGTGCATTACTTTCTGAACGCCACTCGTATATAGTGGCTGGGAATGTGAAGGTCTGATGCTGTTCTTACAATGCATATGACTTTTAACGGATGAAAGTCAATTAAATATCTGTTAAAGTAAGTTACATTACTGGAACCACCAGGCCTTTACACCCCTCCACTTTAATATTATTCTTGTTCAGAGTTTCTTTTTGATTTTGCTGGTTTTTTTCTTTTTTAAATTTATTTATTCAACGTATAAGCATAATTGTGATTTACAATGATTTGACAAATGTGATGCCACTTTCTCATATCGGCAGTTGTTCATATTATTTGGAATTCGAGAAAGCTAGGACAGGAGACCATACCTCTTAGACATCCACTGGTTCTGAAAAAACGACCGCAGTTTTGTGGGAATTTTAGAATTCAAATACTCTATTTTATTCAAATACCTATTGTCATTTGCAATTGATTGCTGATGGTGGTGTCAATTTATTTTAGAATTTGTTTTTTTTTTAATCACGTGCCGTTTCACAAATTACGTAACGCAATTTTTTGACGTTTTCGGCTCGATTACCTGGTGGCAGAGGGGTTAGCATGCTTGCTTCTGGATGCAAAGTTATAGGGTTCGAAACCGGATAGCAACACGCTCCAGCCTACCCAGCTGTAAATGGGTACCTGACTCTGCACTTGAGTTGGGTGAAGTTAGGCAAGGGCACCGAGGACGGGAAGTGGTCATCCCACCTCATAAATCTGGACAGTGTGGTGAAGTCTCTATAACACTTCACTCCCTTAGGCCGTTTCTGCTATGAGATTTACCTTCTAGGCCTCATGTGTCATGTACGGCTTTTATGATGTCCTTTTGAGCAGAGTTTCATGTATGTTAAATGTTGCACAGACACACTTTGCGCACGAACACTTTCTCATACATATTGCGATACGGCCACTCGGCCAGACAGATAAATAGTAAGGTTATGCTCTACTTGCGAGGAAATACTTACTTACTTACTTAGTCGTTCCCCTTCTACCGTGAGGTGTAGAGGTTTGGAAGAGAGAGCGCCAGACTATCCTATCGGCTGTCTTCCTCCTGGCCTGGTTCCCTTCTAGTCCTCGATCCTTCAAAGATTGTCTAATGTTGTCCTCCCAGCGGACTCTGGGTCGTCCTCGGGGTCTGGATCCTTGGCTCTTTGTTTCCCATGCTTGTCGTGGTATCCGATCTTCTCCCATTCTGCAGACATGACCAAACCATCTTAATTGGGACTGTTCTACTTGGGTCTGCAGGGGGTAGGATTTAAGGCCTTGACGTATCGTCTGGTTGCGTACCATGTCTCTTCTTGTTACTTCAACCACCTTCCTCAGATACCTCATTTCTGAGGTTTGTATCTGGCTTTTATGGGTTGTAGTCATTGCCCATGACTCACATCCGTATGTCAAGACTGGGACATAGGTGGAGCGGTATACAGCCATCTTCGTTTTCTTACCAACCTCTCTCTTGCTGAGGAATCCTCGATTTATGGCCTGAAAAAGTCTCCCAGCTGCTGCTTTTCGAGTGGCCAACTCTTCTTTGATGCCTCCCTTTCGGTCTATAATAGCTCCGAGGTATTTAAAGTGGTCGACCTGCTCCAGGACCTGTTCTCCCAGCTTAATCTGATGTTTTCTTTCTTCTCGTGATATCACCATGGATTTTGTTTTAGAGCTGCTTATGACCATCCCTCTCTTCTCCAGCTCTTCCTTCCAGACTTGCAGGTTGGATTGGAGATGTGCCTCTGATTTAGCAATCAGGGCAACATCATCAGCAAATGCCAGCTCCGAAATATAGACCTGTCTCATCTTCCAGTACCCCACTGAATACTTTCTTGTTCTCTCCTTACATGCCTTGATGACATCGTCCATAAGGAGTATGAAGAGGTAAGGTGATAGGATATCACCTTGTCTTACACCAGTGGTGGTCCTGAACTCTTCCGACTTATGGTTTGCTGTCCTCACATAATTTCTGCAAGACTTGTAGAAGCTCTGTATAGCATGAATCAGAGGTGCTGGAATATTCTTCCTTGCCAAACAGTCCCAAAGTTTGCTCCAGGGGACCCTGTCAAACGCCTTTTCCAGATCTATGAAACAAAGATGCATCTCACTCTTATACTCAAGGGCCTTTTCACTCAGCTGTCTGAGTGTGAAGATTAGGTCTTGAGTACTTCGGTTTGCTCGGAATCCGCACTGGACCTCATCCAATTGTGGCTCAGCTAGGCGTCGGAGTCTCTGCTCTAGGATTCTAGAGTAGATTTTACCAGGGACACTGAGAAGGGATATGCCTCTATGGTTTCCACACCGTCGATTGTCACCCTTTTTGAAAATTGGTGTTATGATGGCAATCTCCCAATCCTTTGGTATGGTCTTGTTGTACCACGCTGCCTGTAAAACCCTTAAGAGTAATAGGTCGCCTGATGCTCCCATGAACTTAACCATTTCTGGTGTTATACCATCATGCCCTGCTGCTTTGCCCATCTTGATTTTCTCCAGTGCTGCCTTCAGTTCTTCCATCTTTATGTCATCTTCATCACCATTTGTATCCTCTTCTGTGCTAGTGGTTATCATTTCTGATGCTTCACCATGCTCACCATCCAGGAGTTCTGAGAAATATTCTTTCCATCTTCCCATTACTTCCTTCGGGGCAGTAAGCAATTTGCCTTGCTTGTCCTTTATAAATTTGAAAGGGCATTGTTTTTCCTTCCTCATGTTCTTTAGGGTCTTATAGAATAATTTCTGGTTTTCTTGTGCATCTTTTTCTAGCTTTTCTCCAAATTCTTCCCAGGACTTCTGTTTTGCTGCTAGCACTTTGTTCTTTGCTTCTGTTCTGAGTGTCACATATTCTCTATATTTTTCCATTTGTCCTGTTGTGTTTTTAGCTCCTAAGTATTGTTTCCATGCCATTTTCTTCTCTCTTATTTTCTCTTTGACTTCCTCTGTCAACCAAGGTGTCCTCTTTCTCTTGTTCCCAAGTCGGACTTCACCGCATGCTTCTGCAGCAGCTGTCTTTATGATATCCTTGAATTTAATCCAGAGGGTTTCCAAGTCATCAGGTCGTCTTCTGTGTTGCTCACCGCTGCAGCAATAAGCCCCTGATATCTGGTCTTAATTTCTGGCTCTCTCAGCTTGTAGGTCCTAATGCTCATTTCTCCTGCTCGTTTACTTGGTTTCTTGCGTGATGTTGGACAGTTCCTAGGCTGAGCAACTCTTTCAGTTGTTCTTTTGATTGTTAGCAGGTAGTGATCACTTCCAATCTCTGGCCCCCTCCAGACTCTAGCATCTCGGACATATTTGAATGAGCTTCTCCGAACAATGGCATAGTCGATCACTGACTTCTCATTCTTTGTTGGTTCACATCTAGTGTATGCATGTATGCGCTTATGGGGGAACTTTGTGTTTGTAATGATCAGATTCTGCTCACTGCAGAATCTAAGGAGTCGCTTTCCATTGACATTGAGAGTATCTTCTCCATATCTTCCGATAACTCCACCCCATCTAGCATGGTCATTTCCAACTCTGGCATTAAAATCTCCGAGCATGATAACTTCATCTAGGCAGTCATCCACTGTCCTTTGAAGCAGCTCGAAGAATTCCTCCTTGACCTCTGCTCTCTCATCCTCATTTGGCCCATACACTATGACCAGGTTGACTATGGTTTCTCCTTCTTTTAGTTTAACAACCATAATGCGCTCCGAGACAAAGTTCCATCCCTTGATACTATCTTTTTGATTTTGGGCCACAATGCAACCCACGCCCCCTTTAGCTCTTTCAGATATGGGTACACCACTGTAGAGCAGCGTGTTGCCATCGAGATCCATGACTCCTTGTCCTTTTTTCTTTGTTTCCGTTATAGCCAGGATTTCTAGTTTTGCTTTCCTCATCTCTTCCACCAGCTCCTCTTCCTTCCCATTTATACTTCTTGTGTTCCAAGTTCCATAAGTCGTAGTCCGTAGTCCGTTCCAGTTCGTCGCCTTTAGAATCAGTCCAGTTTTCTCTCTTGTGTTGCTAGTAATCGTGATTTAAAGCAAACAGGTGATTGGCCTGTTGTGCCTTTGCATGGTGGAGGGGCTGCCTCCTTATGGCCTCCATGCAGGCCGCCCTCCTCCTTTTTCATCCGGGCTTGGGACCGGCATTGGCGGAGTTCGCGAGGAAATAAAGTTATTAAAAAGAGAAACCGACGCAACTATGTAAATTATTGGCACTTGTGAGAGAGACAGAGCAAACAGGCAACTAGCATTAGTGATTATTGCCCCTCCCCCAAACTTCCATCGTATAATTTTTTTTTATAACGTTTTGAACTTAATTCTCGATTTCTTTCTCTGCTATCTTCGCTTGTTCGTCGTTGACGCCCTTGTAGCCGTGGCACCGGCAATTTTCGTTGTTCTGGTAATAGTAAGACGCATTACCAGCTGATGTCGTTGACCTTGCTAGTTATTTGCACAGTATTAGAATTACTGTCTGTGTATGCCAGATTTTCACAATTTCACCGCGGAAGTTAAAACATTACCGCCGTACAACCGAGGAAGTGAGTTTTTGCTTATAGATACACTTAAAGGTAACATAAATATGAAAGAAATAAAAGAGACAGTTTTGCGTAAAATGCTGAGCCTCTCCTCCCTCTTCCTGGCGAAGTTTCATAGTAGAAGCAGAAAAACGAAAACCAACATCTCAATTCTGCATGCGTACAAAACAGTCGAGACGGGCATAAGCAGGAGCGTACTATTTGGCGCACGGGGCGGATCTTTAAATTAGGCACCCCCAATAAAACCCACACCTTATTCTCACAAGTAGATTTTTAAACAGTACAATACTGTCATATTAGTATCCTATGGCACCCTCACTTGGCTGTCACCCGTGGCGGATCGCCCCTTCCCCCCTCGCACCTCCTTTATTACGCTACGGGGCATAAAGTAAAGCGTTACAATGAATAGAAAGGGTTGCAACAAAAAAGTCCACTAGTCACTGTAAAAGAATATGCCATATAATAACAAACTATCTGCATCAGGTAGTTCACGAGGATCTCTGGGGGAGACAAAGAAATAATAGGGCTACAGCTACCTTAGCCAGGAAAAGTATTAAACTGAATCATCCTTGACAGATCCATAGACAAGCAACTGAAAGATGAACAAGCAGGATTTCGACAAAACAGATCCTGTACAGACCAGATAGCCACATTAAGAATAATAGTTGAACAAAGTCTGGAATGGAATTCACCGTTATACATCGGATTCGTGGACTATGAAAATGCATTTGACAGTGTAGACAGAGAATCACTTTGGAAATTGATGAGGCATTATGGAGTTCCCATGAAGATCATTAACTTAATAAGGAAGACCTATGAAGACATGACATGCAGAGTTCTTCATGAAGGACAACTTACAGAACCGTTTAGGATTAGAACGGGAGTGAGACAGGGATGCCTCTTGTCTCCATTTCTTTTCTTACTAGCAATAGATTGGGTTATGAAACCATCGACATCACACAACAGAAATGGAATCCAGTGGAATCCGACTAAACAGTTTGATGATCTGGATTTTGCAGATGACTTGGCTCTTCTGTCCCATAACCATAATCATATGCAAATGAAAATTCTCGATGAGAGGTCACAACAAGTGGGCCTGAAAATGCACAGGGAAAAGACAAAGATTATGAGAATTAATGCAAGAAATGATAACAAGGTTGAACTTGAAGAAATACCACTAGATCTAGAATCCTACACATATCTTGGAAGAATATAGACAAAGTTGGATGGACAGACAATGATATCAAAATAAGAACACAAAAAGCAAGAGGAGTTTCATTGCATTGGGAAACATATGGAGAACAAGAGAAATCAAGTCCAACACGAAAATAAAAATCTTTAACTCAAATGTGAAGTCAGTCCTTTTGTATGGCTCTGAGACATGGAGAGCAACAAAAACAACAACCAAAAAGCTACAGAAGAAGACGCTGGTGATGGATAGGACACACATTGAGGAGACCTGTTGATAGCATTACAAGGCAGTCCTTGTTCTGGAATCCACAGGGAAAGAGAGGCAGAGGTAGACCAAAAAACACACGGAGAAGAGAACTGGAAACAGATATGAAAATGATGAGGAAAACATGGAAAGAACTTGAGCAGATGGCACAGGACAGGAAGACTTGGCATGTGTTTGTTGAAGGCCTGTGCTCCTCGGAGACCTAACGGGTATTGATTGATTGACTGCTCCCTTAGGCTTGGTTGTACAAGGCGACAAACATGAGGTTTTGCATGCGGCTGGCAACTTCATCATGTAAAAATGCTTGCTATAGAAACCACTTCTGCATGAGCATATACTTTGATGAAGGCCATATGGATAAAAAAAAATGAGATAAATGAATGAACAAACTATCTGTCATCTGTTTCGTTTCAGTGTGAATTTTTTCCCTTCAGATGGCATCAGAGAAAGATAAAGACTTGTACAGAATACAGCAATTGTTATTGTTGAACACAGTCAACATTACTGCAACCCGGGCAAACCTTAGGTGCTCAGTCTCCCTCAGTAGTGTAGGTTCTAATGACGATTTTTGTACTTTTCAACATATTTTATGTCATGCTTATAAGTAGTTAATGTTAATATGAGTGCTATTTTATTTTGCTTTACAACGTTGAATTCCTTGACATTGATATGTAAAATGCATGTGAGAATAAATGAATTCAGTATGAAAGGTGAGAGAAAGGAAGGGCAGAATGTCAGACAGGCCTGCATGCACAATTCTCAACCCTTTAAAAATAAAGTTTGTTCGTTCATTTGGTATATATTAAAGAGTGTTAATGCTAGCTGTTCCTGCAGCTCGCTGGTTATGTACATGACGGATGCATCCTCTCATACATCCATCTCTGCTAGCCTTACGTTTGATGCCAAATTCCAACAGTCTTAACCTTGATGATTCATCTATTGCAGTGTCATTCTCTAACAGGTGATCATTAATTGTTCTCAGTATCTCTCCCGTATCCATATCCACTGTCCCCACTGTGGGTGCTCTTGATGTTAGTCTGTCAGCTCTCTCATTATCGCATACCCTTGCATGACCAGGACAGTATATCCACACCAGCTCCTGCAGATGTGAAGCTTCTTTGAATGTCTTCCATTCATGCTGTAGCCAACCATTTGAACCTTTTGAAGCATGGACTGAGAGTCTAACACAATGACTGCCTTTATTAATGAAGTTTCAGTTAGCCACCTTAAGGCTGCAGTATCAGCCTCTACCTCCATACTCATGAGCAATTAAAATAGTACAAGGTTTGTAATGTGGAACTACAAGCTCAACAGAAGAGAACAAGTGGTAATCTTCAGACTCCGCACTGGCTACAACAGATTGAGATACCATCTATTCAACAAGCAAAAGATAGGAACTACCCATCAGTGTAACTGTGGCACTGATAAAATGACTGCTGAACATCTGCTTCAATGTTGCCCCTTATATGTGGTACAGAGAAAGTGCATATGGCCGACGCCAGCTCCTTTCATGGAAAAGCTTTACGGGGATTCAAATAGCCTCAAACTGACTACTGCTTTCTTTGAGTACATTCAAGTACGAAGAAGAAGAAGAAGAACTGATGACAGGAACCAGACACATGTCAGTGACACAAGAGATGAGAAGCAGTTCTGGAACCCCAGGGTAAGAGAAGCAGTTCCCAGAACCCCAGGGTAAGAGAAGCAGTTCCCAGAACCCCAGGGTAAGAGAAGCAGTTCCTGGAACCCCAGGGTAAGAGAAGCAGTTCCTGGAACCCCAGGGTAAGAGAAGTAGAGGCAGTTATGTAGAAGAGAACTGGAGACAGAAGTGACAATGATAAGGAAGACTTGGAAAGACCTTGACCTGATGTCACGTGACAGGAAAACTTAGCATGCATTTGTTGAAGACCTATGCTGCTTGAGGAGCTGAGGAGTAATGAATGAGTGAGAGAAAAAGGTGGGCCCACAATATATGAATACATTTGAGGCAGAGCTCTAAAATGAAAGACAAATAAAACTGAAGATAGAGAGGCCCATGTACAGATTATTGAGTTGAGAGTTCTGGACTCCAGGCATGGCGAGACAAGATGATGATATTTGTGGACAAGGGAGGATCTATGATATATAAAAGGTTAATGGAGGATGTCTTGCTGGTTGGCTTTACCAACGACCTGGAAAGCTGATATTTGGGGATCTTATAGAGCATTGATTATCAACCTGTGGTCCCTTACGTTTCTCTTACTCACTTAGTCATTCCTCTTCTACCTTGGGGTGTAGAGGTTAGCCAGAGAGAGTGCCATGCTATCCTATTGGCTGTCTTCCTTTTGGTCTGGTTCCAGTCCAGTCCTCAGTCCATTCAGAGATTGTTGATGTTGTCCTCCCAGCAAACTCTGGATCATCCTGGAGGTCCAGATCCTTAGCGCTTGGTTTCCCATATATGTTGTGGTAGCCAGTGTTCTCCCATTCTGCAGACCTGGCCAAACCATCACAACTGGGACTTTTCACTCCAATCTGCAGAGGCTGGGTTTTGAGGCTATGATGCATTGTCTAGTGGTGGATCCTGTCCCTTCTTGTCACCTGGACCACCTTCATCAAGGTTTATTTACTCAAAGTTTTAAGCAGCATGCCTTTGGCTGCGTGTGTATAATTAATTTTTACTTGTCAGTTTTAACGTAATCAACTGTGATATGTGGGTTGTGGTCATAAAAAGGTCGAAAACCACTGTTACAGAGGCGCCACTGAAATGGTGTGAAAAAAATCAGGCAACCAGAAATTTCACCCCAGCTGGTGGGAGATTTGAGATAATGCTGTATAAAAAAACAGGTGGAACTGAATATTAATCTCAAGAAAACAGAAGTCATGACACCCAGTGTAAAAAATACTGCGACCATAAAAATAGAAGACCAAGTGCTAGAGTATACAAACACATTTATATACTTAAGAAGCATAGTAACACCAGCTGGCAGAACAAGCAAAGACATCAGTAACCAATTGAATAAATCCAGAATAGCCTTTACCAGCCTAAACAACTTCTGGAAATCTTCCATGTTCCGTACAAACACTACATAAAAAATATATGTGAGATGCGTAATTTCTGTACAGTGCATAATGCTGGAGAGTAACAGAAAAGGAAATGTCCAGGTTGTACTCTTTCCACACAAACTGCCTAAGGACATTTCTTCGAATTTTCTGGCTAAACACCATCACAAACCAAGAGCTGCTATTTTGGAGTCAACAAGAAGACATGCGCACCATCATAGCGTGTAGACGCTGGAATTGGGTTGGCTACAGCCTCAGAAAAGAACCGTGACAACATCACCAGAACTGCCATGCTATGGACTCCAGAAGGAAAGTGAAAGCGGGGCCGACCAAAAGCTACCTGGCAGAGAACTGCGGAGACATCATGAATGTCCATGTGGAACTGGAATCCAGACCATGTGGAACTGGAATCCAGACCCCCAAACACATTCTCCAAAAGTGCCCAACCCACGATGTCTGACCCGGTCAGGGGGTGCTGAGCTCAAGCATAAGCTATGGGGCTGCCATACTGACCTGGAAAAGACTGTGGACTTCATCCTGGAGACAGGCCTGCAGATTTAGCATGACTACAAACTGAACGCAGAAGAATAAGAAGATACATTGCATGACAGCTTAAATTATATATTGAAATTCTTGATTTCTGCAGAGTTGGACTGTGATGAAAATTCTGTCATAGTGGGACACAGTTCTGGAGCAGAGGCAGCCATGAGATACGCCGAGTCTCACAAGGTACTTTCTCCGTCACTTCTATAAATGTTAACTAACATGACTAATCATCATCATTTCCCTTTCTGCTCCTTATGGGGCATGGAGCCACCATTGCAGCTGGTTCCCTTGCAGAAAACTAACACCATAATTTTTAATGTTGTCTTGCAGCAGTGGTTTCTGTAGCAGTATGTTTTCCATGATGAGGTTGTTGTTGCAGATCTAGGGCTGCTGAGATTCTCTCTCTTTTAGCAGCCAATACCAAGTTGAAGACTCCTTGGTATTATCTACACTGTAGATCTAGACTTTTCCTGTGGTTTTTCTGCCATTCCGAAACGCGTTGAGTTGAAGTCATGAGCTCCAGTTTCTCCAGCTTGGCTTGCTTTTAAAGGATCGTCACATCTGGTCCCAAGCTAGGAGTAAGAAGTTCGTAGCATACTGAGCATTCCCTGTCATCCAAGGGGGCTCTCCAACTATGCAGAGCTAAAATACAGTACTCTGGTTCTGGGCTCTCCCAAAGAATTGTCACGTCCTGCACAGAGCCACTTCTCAGCTCCCCCTGCTTATCACTGTTCGTAGTGAGATCTTCTGCATGCAGTCAACCAAGTTAAAGCCAAAGAATCACGTCTGAGGCTCAAGTGACTTCTTCAAGCTTAGTGTGCAAAGTTTGGTTCTCAACAAGTTTCACCACAGGGGGAATCCCTAGAAGTGTGTGGATGATTGCAAGAGTCAATGAGGGTGTAATTAACCTCACAGAAAGAGGTTCACTTCCACTCTGTATATCGTAGCATTGTGCATAGCTGGTGGTCACATAAGGATGACTCCAGATATGCCTCCATGCATACCCATGATGAGGTTGTTAGCCCTTGCACAAATCCATGTTAATTGCCTCTTATAACACGTCATAGATAGTAAAAGTCATATTCTTTCTTTGTCTTCACACAGACGCTTGCAAACTCCATGAGGCTGCAGATTTGAAGGTACAGTTAGTCTCATAGTGGATACTGTCATAGGGGAATGAAATGTTAAATACTTCACTATACTAAGTCTAGCTTTGTGAGATGAGGTGACAGGTTCCCTTCCTTACTGCGTTTGCTTTCCCTAACTCATGAGCTGATTCAAGTATCCATTTACATCTGGGTAGAATGAAGTGTGATGCTTCCAGGTTTTGAACCCAGTAACTTTGCTTCAAGAAGCACACTCTAACCACTCTGCCTAATACAGTATTATAAACTTTCATTTACACTACAAACTTAGATATAGCTTAACCGATCACTTTGAAGTATCTTCTTCTTCTTCCGTCCTTAGCCAAAGACCGACCAAGCAGTCAGAGGCCATCACGCCTTGTGGCGTCTTAAGGGCAACAGCAGATTGATTTTCTCTGTTGTAGTTTCCCATCACGCCTAGCGGCGTCTTTAGGGCAACAACAAATAGATCCATCTGCCGTTGTTTCCGTAATCGGTGTGACAAGCCAACGGGTGATCAGCCCATTGGGCACTTTGAAGTATGGTGATTGAAAATTCACTTCCTATTCTTACATTTTTATTTCTTCACACCTGTTTATATGAAACAAAACATCAAAATAATAAACATTAACTGCAATTTTATAATGCGTATAAACCACTTTAAATACCTCGGAGCTGTCATAGACTGGAAGGAAGGCATCAAAGAAGAGTTGGCTACCCGAAGAGCAGCAGCTGGGAGTCTTTTTCAGGCCATAAACCAAGGATTCCTCAGCAAAAGAGAAGTTGGTAAGAAGACGAAGATGGCTGTATATCACTCCACCTATGTCCTAGTCCTGACGTATGGATGTGAGTCATGGACAGTGACTACAACCCACAAAAGCCAGATACAAACCTCAGAAATGAGGTATCTGAGGAAGGTGGTTGAAGTAACAAGAAGAGACATGGTCCGCAACCAGACGATACGTCAAGGCCTAAAAACCCAACCCCTGCAGACCCAAGTAGAACAGTCCCAACTAAGATGGTTTGGCCATGTCTGCAGAATGGGAGAAGATCGGCTACCATGACAAGCATAGGAAACTAAAATGCAGGGATCCAGACCTCCAGCTACCACGATAAGCATGGGAAACTAAGAGCCAAGGATCCAGACCTCCAGGACGACCCAGAGTCCAATGGGAGGACTAGAATGGAACCAGGCCAGGAGGAAGACAGCCAATAAGATAGTATGGCGCTCTCTCTTCCAAACTTCTACACCTCACGTAAGAAGAGAAACGACTAAGTAAGTAAGTTTATTACATGAACGCCAAGCCATATTAACATTACAACTTGGCATGAGATCCAGTTCTTATGTAATATCAGTTTATTGACCATTTTAGATTTTATTTTGTTCTAAAAAACAACTTATTTGTTTTAACATTTGTTTTGACATTTGTTTGATTTAAATCCAGTGGATGCAAATAAAGATAAAAATTAATTATATTTGTTTGGTGTTTTTGTTTTGTTTAGTTTTATCTCGTTTGTTTTTATTTTATAACTTCTTCTTCTTCTTCCGTCCTTAGCCAACGACCGGCAAAGCAGTCAGTGGCCATTACGCCTAGTGGCGTCTTAAGGGCAACAGCGAATAGATTTTCTTTGCCGTTGTTCCCATCACGCCTAATGGCGTCTTTAGGGCAACGAAAAATCAATCCGTTTGTCGTTGTTTCCGTAATCAAAGTGACTGGCAAACGGGTGATCAGCCCGTTGGGTTATTTTATAACATACATGCTAAATTGATAATTTTGATTTGCCCTATTTACATTGGTTTGACAGATGTGATGCCACTTTCCCATATCGGCAATTATTCATATTATTTGGAATTAAAAACAATATATATCCTAATTATAACCCATCATAGGTTGAATGGGATATTTCTCATCATCAAATTAAAAATATAAAAAAAATGAGGATATAAGAATTTGAAAATAGGAAGTGATTTTTCTATCACTCTGTAGATTACTTAGAGCAGGGGTGGCCAACCTACGGCCCTCGGGTTGGTTTCCGGTCCACTAAGGTGCTTAGTCTCACCCACCAACCACTTTCAAATATTCTAGATCAAGCAGATAAATACTAGCAAGCACTCCAACCAATTTATAAAACATTCCGATATTACCAAACAATTTGTATGTTAATTTATTCCTGTATTAAAGTATAACAATAAATGCTTTTTTATTTCAGTGTTTAAATTTGTACTAATTATATCTTAGTTCTATATGGGACGTATTTGTATGAACAATTTTATTTAGGTCTTAGCTGTCTTTAGAGAAGTACCCAGTTTTTATTTTTATTTAGATTCTTATGTGTTCTATCTAGCCCTCACTTTCTTTCTTTCCATTCCCTGACGAAGGCCTTGTGGCCGCAATGTTGGCTACTTTCTTTGTCTTTTGTCCTCGTAAGACGAATCACCTTTTTTCGATTTTTGTCATACCCATCCAGATAAAAAGTTGTAGACCTGCATATTCTTTGTGTGTCAGGTGTTCAGATAAAAAGTTATAGACCTTTATATTCTTTGTGTTTCTGTTTCACATCTGCCATATTCTTTGTGTTTCAGTTTTAGTTATAGATTATAGACCAAGATATACGTTCTCTTGACTTGTTTCAGGTGATCTTTCCAGATAAACGCTTATCTTTAATATTCTTTGTGTTTCAGGTGTTTAGATAAAAAGTTATAGACCTGAATATTCTTTGTGTTTCAGGTGTTCAGATAAAAAGTTATAGACCTGTATATTCTTTGTGTTTCAGGTGTTCAGATAAAAAGTTATAGACCTGTACATTCTGTGTTTCAGGTGTTCTGATAAAAAGTTATAGACCTGTACATTCTTTGTGTTTCAGGTGTTCAGATAAACAGTTATAGACCTAAATATTCTTTGTGTTTCAGGTGGCAGGGGGACAGTTCTCTGACCTAAATGTTCTCTTGTGTTACAGATGCATGGGATTGAATTCTCTTTCCGATCTGGCTGTGGTCAGCAGCTCCCTTGGGGTTACTGAGAAGATAAATCGAACACATCAATACCTAGCCCTTTGAGGCATTCAATTACCCCTTTTACCATGATGGATTCTGTCAAAAGCCTTCTTAAGTCAATGGCACATATACATACTTTTTTGGACCTCTGTATAGATTATTTGCCAGTTTTTGGGTCCCCTGCTAACTTGAACCAAGAATAAAGTGGCAAATAGGTTCAAATCTTTTTATTGTCTCTTGTTCCAATTTTATGTTTCACCAAGCTGTTCTCAAGTATTTCGCTCAGTCTGGTGAACTTAAAAGTTAATTCTGTATGATTTTGAGCAGTGATCTTGAGTTGCAAAATGTTGGTATGGTCGCGAGGGTTGATATGATATTTGTGTGTTTCAGTTTATTTCCCTTTTCGCTCCAATTAATAGCATGAGGCTGCTTCTTTATTTATTAAAAAAAATTTTTTTTTTAATCCTACGCCCGCTATTACTCGAGGCGAAATCTCCAGTTAATGTGTCTAACCTGAGATGTTTATGTTATACATGAGCTGATAGCTTTTTTTTTGTACAATGACAGGTGGCATTCTCTACCTGATTCAGGAGAATGTGTGGGCCTTCACTAGAATCTGGTGATGGTTTTTTACCTCTGTTGTCCTCGAATAGTTCTTTTACGTTATTTCCAGCCCATCGTTTGATATTCTTTCTCATCAAGTAATTTTGGAGGTATTCTTTGTCTGCTCATTCAGGTTATTCCAGTCCCTACAGCTTCCTCCCTCAAATGTGCTCGAATTATTCCGCAAGTCCCGATCGACAATACTCTTTATTACTCGCCAGGGCATCGAACCTGGATCACCTGATCGCCAGCTTCCAGTGTGGTAACCATTTACACCAGCGCAGCTCCCAGGCTGCTTCTGTATCCACCGCTTCTTTCTTGCATGAAGCCTGCACCAAAGCATTCAATGCATTGTTCTACAGCAGTTGTCTCTGGAGAATTTTTTACATTATGAGGTTGCCAGCCTCCATGAACAACCTCATTGTCATTAATTTTTTTACAACATCCTGAGAGAACAATTGCATCCTGATTGTATGCTTGCCTTTTAAGCATTCCCATTTTGCGGTTGCTTTTTCTTCTGGACTCACATTTTTCTACTTCTATAATGCTTTCTGTCAATAACTGTTGTATTTATTTTGGACTTCGATTTTAAAGTATAACATAACATGCTTTTTTATTTCAGTGTTTGTTCTAATTATATCTTAGTTTCTATATGGGACTTTATTTGTATTTCAATTTTATTTACAGGTCTTAGCTTCTTTATTTTTGGAAGTGTCTCTACAGTTCTTTATTTTGGTTCTTTCCCACACACTTAGTGTTTCTACAGTTCTCATTTCTTTGGTTCTTTTTCCCACACAGGCCTTCTCTACAGCAATGTTCTTTATTTTGGTTCTTTCCCGTAATACAGTGTCACCTTTTTTTCGATTCTGTCATACCCATCCAGATAAAAAGTTGATACCGACCGTCATAATCACACAGTGTCAACAGTTCAGATAAAAGTTATAGACCTTTTTGTGGTTCGGGTGTTCAACAGCAGTTATAGGTATTTCTTTTGTTTCATTGTTTTCCCATCACGTTATAGTGACCGTCTTTGTGTCTTTTCAGGTGTTCAAAATCCCAACCCCAGTTATAGACTGTTGTATATCCGTACAGCATTGATAGTGTTTCAAACGGAGTGTTTCAGATAAAATGTTACAGACCTGTACATTCTTTGTGCTTCAGGTCTTTCTGACAAAAAAGTTATAGACCTGTACATTTGGTTTCAGGTTTCTGATTACGGCAAAGTTTATAGACCCAGTGTCTCTTTGTGTTTCAGGTGTTCAGATGCCCAAACAGTGTCTATACAGACCTTTATTGTGGTTGTGTCCCCCACAGTGCATGGAATTGTTCTTATATTTGGTTCTTTCCACAGACTTGGAGTGAAAACGAACTACAGTGCTATTACAGGCTTTGGATTTGAGGTTTAAAGGCCAATCCCACACACAGTTTGGATCCACAGATGACCCCTTTATACCATGGTCTGAACAAGAAGAAGTGGCAAATGGACTGGGTTCAAATCTTTTTAAGTTTTGTGATAAGGGTCATTTTATGTTTTTTCAGTTTCCAGAGCTTCTCAAGTATTTGCTCAGTCTGGTGAAGAATAAAAGTTAATAGTATATGTGAGCAAAAAGTGATATGAGTTGCAAAATGTTGGTATGGTCGCGAGGGTTGATATGATATTTGTGTGTTTCAGTTTATTTCCCTTTTCGCTCCAATTAATAGCATGAGGCTGCTTCTTTATTTATTTAAAAAAAATTTTTTTTTAATCCTACGCCCGCTATTACTCGAGGCGAAATCTCCAGTTAATGTGTCTAACCTGAGACTGATTTTACGTGAGTATAGCTTTTTTCCCTGTACAATGACAGGTGTCCTCTCGCCATTCAGGCAGATACTCACTGATTTTGGAGGTACCCATTACAGCTTTGTCAGCTCAGGAGCCGTTCAGGTTATTCCAGTCCCTAGTCGACGACATTCCCTCAAATGTCCTCGCCAGGGCTCGAATTATTCCAGTCCCAAGTCCCGGTCGACAACACTCTTTCAAATGTACTCGCCAGGGCTCGAACCTGGATCACCTGATCGCCAGCGCAGTGTGGTAACCATTACACCAGCGCAGCTCCCAGGCTGCTTCTGTAGCTGGCCCTCAGTGCATGAAGCCTGCACCAAAGCATTCAATGGCTGTTACAGCAGTTGTCTCTGAAGAATTAGGTTTACATTATGAGGTTGCCAGCCTCCATGAACAACCTCATATTAGTTCTTACAACATGCCTGAGAGAACAATAATCCTATTCCTTGCCTCCTCAGAGACCCCTGGAAGTCTTGAAGATATTTTGGTTCTTTCCCACACACAGTGTCTCTACAGTTCTTTATTTTGGTTCTTTCCCACACAGTGTCTCTACAGTTCTTTATTTTGGTTTTTTCCCACACACAGTGTCTCTACAGTTCTTTATTTTGGTTCTTTCCCACACACAGTGTCTCTACAGTTCTTTATATTGGTTCTTTCCCACACACAGTGTCTCTACAGTTCTTTATTTTGGTTCTTTCCCACATACAGTGTCTCTACAGTTCTTTATTTTGGTTCTTTCCCACACACAGTGTCTCTACAGTTCTTTATTTTGGTTCTTTCCCACACACAGTGTCTCTACAGTTCTTTATATTGGTTCTTTCCCACACACAAAGTCTCTTACTTACTTACTTAGTCGTTCCCCTTCTACCGTGAGGTGTAGAGGTTTGGAAGAGAGAGCGCCAGACTATTCTATCAGCTGTCTTCTTCCTGGCCTGGTTCCATTCTAGTCCTCAGTCCTTCAAAGATTGTCTAATGTTGTCCTCCCAGCAGACTCTGGGTCATCCTGGAGGTCTGGATCCCTGGCTCTTTGTTTCCCATGCTTGTCGTGGTAGCCGATCTTCTCCCATTCTGCAGACATGGCCAAACCATCTTAGTTGGGACTGTTCTATTTGGGTCTGCAGTGGGTGGGATTTTAGGCCTTGACGCATCGTCTGGTTGTGGACCATGTCTCTTCTTGTTACTTCAACCACCTTCCTCAGATACCTCATATCTGAGGTTTGGATCTGGCTTTTGTGGGTTGTAGTCATTGCCCATGACTCGCATCCATATGTCAAGACTGGGACATAGGTGGAGCGGTATACAGCCATCTTCGTTTTCTTACCAACCTCTTTCTTGCTGAGGAATCCTCGATTTATGGCCTGATAAAGTCTCTCAGCCGCTGCTTTTCGAGTGGCCAACTCTTCTTTGATGCCCCCCTTTCGGTCTATAATAGCACAGTGTCTCTACAGTTCTTTATTTTAGTTCTTTCCCACACACAGTCTCTACAGTTCTTTATTTTGGTTCTTTCCCACACAGTGTCTCTACAGTTCTTTATATTGGTTCTTTCCCACACACAGTGTCTCTACAGTTCTTTATTTTGGTTCTTTCCCACACAGTGGTCTACAGTTCTTTATTTTGGTTCAATTCCCCACATGCCGGTCTCTACAGTTCTTTTTATCCTGGTTCTTTCCCACACACAAAGTCTCTTACTTACTTACTGAGGAGTGGGTCGTTCCCCTTCTACCGTGAGGTGTAGAGGTTTGGAAGAGAGAGTGGTACATGCCTGGTCTGCACCTATCCACCCCCACTTCAGCTGTCTTCTTCTGGCCTGGTTCCTTCAAAGATTGTCACTGTTTGTCCTCCAGCACGCCCTGGGGCTGGACCGTTGCCTCAATTGTCTGGTGTACCCGGAATCGGGGCCTCCCAGTACTGGGCAAAGTGGTAAGTCCCCGATCTTCTCCCATTCTGCAGACATGGCCAAACCATCTTAGTTGGGACTGTTCTATTTGGGTCTGCAGGGGGTGGGATTTTAGGCCTTGACGTATCGTCTGGTTGTGGACCATGTCTCTTCTTGTTACTTCAACCACCTTCCTCAGATACCTCATATCTGAGGTTTGGATCTGGCTTTTGTGGGTTGTAGTCATTGCCCATGACTCGCATCCATATGTCAAGACTGGGACATAGGTGGAGCGGTATACAGCCATCTTCGTTTTCTTACCAACCTCTTTCTTGCTGAGGAATCCTCGATTTATGGCCTGATAAAGTCTCCCAGCCGCTGCTTTTCGAGTGGCCAACTCTTCTTTGATGCCCCCTTTTCGGTCTATAATAGCACAGTGTCTCTACAGTTCTTTATTTTAGTTCTTTCCCACACACAGTGTCTCTACAGTTCTTTATTTTGGTTCTTTCCCACACAGTGTCTCTACAGTTCTTTATATTGGTTCTTTCCCACACACAGTGTCTCTACAGTTCTTTATTTTGGTTCTTTCCCACACAGTGTCTCTACAGTTCTTTATTTTGGTTCTTTCCCTCACACAGTGTCTCTACAGTTCTTTATTTTGGTTCTTTCCCACACACAGTGTCTCTACAGTTCTTTATATTGGTTCTTTCCCACACACAGTGTCTCTACAGTTCTTTATTTTGGTTCTTTCCCACACAGTGTCTCTACAGTTCTTTATATTGGTTCTTTCCCACACACAGTGTCTCTACAGTTCTTTATTTTGGTTCTTTCCCACACAGTGTCTCTACAGTTCTTTATTTCGGTTCTTTCCCACACACAGTGTCTCTACAGTTCTTTATTCCTAGTTGTTATACATCATCATTACCCATCAGCTCCTCACAGAACAAAGGCCTTTAAGAAATTCATGCCAAATGCTCCTGTCCTGTGCCATCTGTCTAGGTCTCCAAGTCTCTTTTCCTTATGTTTGTCAGTCTCCCTCCAACTTTCTTATCCCAGGGATTTCAGAACAAGAACTGCCTTGTCATGCTATTTACAGATTTACTTCTCCATTCATGATGGAGTTTGTTTGGCTTAAAGCTTCTACAGATGTGGAAGCGGCCCTATGCCCAACCCTTCTCATCTCATCATCTCAACCCATAAGCCGTCATGGGTCGTAGAGGTGCCATGGTGGAAGCATCAGCAGACAGGGCCTTTCATTGCTCTCTGTCCTCAGCAATGCGTACTAGTATGGAAAAACCGTGCCCTGTCCATTCTTTATGTTACCAGCCCAGGATTGTCTTTGCCTTCCTCTTCTCCGTTTACCATCAACTGTTCCAACCCTTCTAGTCACCTTTTATTACCTGCTTGGTAAGTTGTTGTTAATGATCCAGTGCTGTTTGGGCTGTCCCCCTTCGGCCCATTGCCATGTAGTGGTATTTGCATATGTTCGCAAGTTGTTCTTTTGCTGTATATAAGGTGTTCCACTTATCTGGCCTCGGAGGAAGGAGCATTTTCCTAACATGATCGAGTGCTGGGCACTCGAAGAGGTGGTGGTAAACAGTTTCATAGTGGTATGTACACTCTGGAGTATGTTGTGGTTGGATTCTGTTCAAGTGATTGATGACCTTGGTAAGTTATAGCGTTACTAATCTTTGCTCCCACTTCAGGACCCAGCAATACATGTGCACCAGTTGTTATTGATCCAACTAAACATTTTTTTGTCTTATTCATGCTAACCCTTTTACAACTGTTGTGTGTTTAGCTTTGCTGTTGCTTTCACAACTTTTGTTGGTGTGTTTCCAAGAGAAGATATAATAAGACACAGACATAGTCTTGAGATTGTCATGACAATGCAGCGAGGAGAGAGAAAAATAGATCTGTAGCAGATACTGCCCCAGAGGCAGACAGACAGTGTTCTAGGCCCCGAGCAATATAGGTCATTGGACCCTAACCACCCATCCAGTTGATTAAGCTAGATGGAGCCTAGGGAAGAGTTGGCTCCCTACTGCTGTTGACCCTGGGGCACCTCCCACCCCTGTTTAGAGGTGTCACCATACTAGGTCTAAACTTTATGAGGTGGGGTTCCCTTCCTCACTGCACTTACCTTCCCTGGCTTGAGTTAGGTAAGGCCAAGGCAGCGAGGAAGGGAAAGCTCATAAAGCTGATTCCTAGCATAGGACAAGTATCTAACGTTTCTCTCCTCTGTTGCAGTAATACAAATGGACTACCTTGACCTTTTTGACTGTTGATTGACTGAATGGATAGAGCACATGTTTCTCAGGGCAAAATTACCGAGTTTGGTAGCATCACTCTCAAATCTACCCAGTAAATAAATAAATATTACACACATAAAGGTATGTTTCAGGCACTCGTGAGAAATAAAGAAGTAGAAAACTAGACAACAGAAAAACAACAGACGTGAGTGCCTTATCGGAGAATTGAACCCAAGACCTTCCAAATGGCACCACCGCCTAACTACAGAAGCGAATCACACCATTCTCCCTATATTTTTTCAATCTACCCAGCTGTAAATGGGTATCCGACTCTGCTTATGAGTTTGGGAAGTCCAAGGCAGCGAGGAAAGGAACTGGTCACCCCATCTCCTCAAGCTGAGACCTAGTAAAGTCTCTGAACATTTCATTCCACAATGGCAGTATCTGCAATGAGACTACCTTTACCATAACCTATTATGTTCCGCTAATTCAGACTTTTACCATAACCTATTATGTTCCGCTAATTCAGACCTTTACCATAACCTATTATGTTCCGCTAATTCAGACCTTTACCATAACCTATTATGTTCCGCTAATTCAGACCTTTACCATAACCTATTATGTTCCGCTAATTCAGACCTTTACCATAACCTATTATGTTCCGCTAATTCAGACTTTTACCATAACCTATTATGTTCCGCTAATTCAGACTTTTACCATAACCTATTATGTTCCGCTAATTCAGACCTTTACCATAACCTATTATGTTCCGCTAATTCAGACCTTTACCATAACCTATTATGTTCCGCTAATTCAGACCTTTACCATAACCTATTATGTTCCGCTAATTCAGGCCTTTACCATAACCTATTATGTTCCGCTAATTCAGGCCTTTACCATAACCTATTATGTTCCGCTAATTCAGGCCTTTACCATAACCTATTATGTTCCGCTAATTCAGACCTTTACCATAACCTATTATGTTCCGCTAATTCAGACCTTTACCATAACCTATTATGTTCCGCTAATTCAGACCTTTACCATAACCTATTATGTTCCGCTAATTCAGACCTTTACCATAACCTATTATGTTCCGCTAATTCAGACCTTTACCATAACCTATTATGTTCCGCTACCATAACCTATTATGTTCCGCTAATTCAGACCTTTACCATAACCTATTATGTTCCGCTAATTCAGACCTTTACCATAACCTATTATGTTCCGCTAATTCAGACCTTTACCATAACCTATTATGTTCCGCTAATTCAGACCTTTACCATAACCTATTATGTTCCGCTAATTCAGACCTTTACCATAACCTATTATGTTCCGCTAATTCAGACCTTTACCATAACCTATTATGTTCCGCTAATTCAGACCTTTACCATAACCTATTATGTTCCGCTAATTCAGACCTTTACCATAACCTATTATGTTCCGCTAATTCAGACATACATATGGAGTTAAATACGTTGTTGTTTAATTAGGACTGCTAAGCTTGTTGCTCTTTCACAGCCAATGAAAAGTTTCAGAATTGACATGTGATCTGTAGCTGTTGAGTGGTGCTGTATAGAGTGTTTGTGATTGTTGGGGAGCTCGGCAGTAGCTTTCTTCTTTCTGTGGAGAGTCATGGGCAGGTGAGCAGCACATGCTGAACTGTCTCAGACGGAGGAGTACAGATGTGGCAGTTAGAATTATGTGAGGGGTTTAATTTAAGTGCTTCTTGAGTCTGGTGTGTTCTGTTTTCAGTTGGAAGATAGTGCTCTGTTCTACAGAGTCGCACTAGTGACCCGTCATCGAAGCATCATTTTTTGGTGATGCCTAGATGGCAGGGAGGATAGTGTGATTTGCTTGCAAAGCTAGGTGGGGTTGTCACACGGAAGGTCCTGGGTTCGAGTCCTGGGTAAGCCACGCAACGTCTGTTGTTTTTCTGTTGTCTAGTTTTCTACTTCTTTATTTCTTACGAGTACCTGAAAACATACCTTTATGTTTGTCTAATATTTATTTACTGTTTACAGGCCTCGGATTTCCCTTCCTTATGTGTTATATATGTTTATACAATACCAAAAACCTACCCTCTGTCCTGTACTTGCTGTTCTTAGTTGGAAGATAGTGCTCTGTTCTACACATCGTAGATTGTTGATGTTATCATTTTTGTTGGGATACATTTTGTAAAATTGTGCATTCAGACGGTACATACGCTCTGTATATAAGACATTGAGTGGTTTGTAACTCATAAGATTACAGATATGACCTACTAAGAAATGTCCCTTTATGATCTTCATGAAACTAATCTTGTAAACAACAAAGAGGTGCTACCATAAAACTGAAAGATAAAGTTACAACAAAAATGAAAAATAGGTATAGAGTCAGTGACCATTATGCTTGGTGGTATCTTATCAGGCAGCAACAAACTGCCTTAACTTTGCTCAGTCTGTGGCCATCCTTCATGTCGTGCCCCAAATCTGGTTCATTCTTTGCATCTCTGTTTCCGCACTTCTCCGCCAAGTTGTTTTCTGTCTGCCTCTTTTTTGCCTTCCCTCTGGGGTCCATAGCATGGCAGTGCTGGTGATGGAGTCTCCTCTGAGGACATGGCCAACCTATTCCCACCGTAACCTTCTATGATGGTATGCATATCTTCTTGATGGCTCCCTTTATGATTGAATGATGCACCAAAAACACGGGATGTTTTGTGGTTTACCCAAATGTTTACTTGATGGTGTCAGGGTCCCTTCTGAGGATGTGACCAACCCAATTCCAACATCTTCCTGCTAAGATGGTGTGGATACCTTCTTGATGGTTCTATTTATGATTGAACGATGCACCAAAAACATAGGATATTATGGGGTTTACCCTTCATCATAGATAACACAAGATAAATCTCTAAAAGTCTTGTTTTTGGTGTATTGTTCAATTGTTTGGCCATGTCTGCAGAATGGGAGAAGATCAGCTACCACGACAAGCATGGGAAACAAAGAGCCAGGGATCCAGACCCCCAGGACGACCCAGACAACATTAGACAATCTTTGAAGGACCGAGGACCAGAATGGAACCAGGCCAGGAGGAAGACAGCCGATAGGATAGTCTGGCGCTCTCTCTTCCAAACCTCTACACCTCACGGTAGAAGGGAAACGACTAAGTAAGTAAGTATTGATGACTCTTTACCTATTTTTAATTTTTTACTTAATTCTTTTCTTGACTTGGGACCTCTGAAACCAGCTAACTGTGTTGATGTTTGCATATGTGCTGTTGCTGCTATGAGAAAAGATATTTATAATGTTCCTGCACATTTGAATGCCAGAGTTGAAATTTACTGTTTTATCACGAGGGAATTGGTGTTTAGGGTGTCCAAGAATTATTCACTTGATTATGAAGTTCAGTAACTTTGAGCAGATAAAAATGTTACAGATAAATGACAAAACATTTTTAACCCAAGGAATTCTACTGGTCGAATTCATTAAAATTCACTGCACCTGTGCTGCTGCAAAACATGTGGCAGGAACTCGGGTACGTTACAAAGGGTGCACATGAGTGAGATATACTGAAAAAAGAGTATCCTGTTTTTTATTTTGAATGTGAATTTCAATGAATGTGACCAATAAAATTCTGTGGGTTAAGGCTGTAAATGCAGTATCATTTATCCGTAACGCTCATATTTGCTCAAGGTTATTGAACTTCATAATCCGGTGAATAATTCTCGGACACACTGTATTTTACTCAGCTTTATTTCTATTGAAGCTGTGATGTTTAAGTGTGTACTATTCCTGCTTATTTAAATGCATAGAGAGAACAATTAACACTTCAAGGAATAAATATGGGCAGAAGAAAACAAAACACTTGTCCCCGTTTTTACTTGTTTGGAATCAACTTCCTCCATCTTTAAATAAGTTTTTCTGCTTTAATTATTTTTACGCATCACGATTCTGGGCAAGTTGACCTGCATCATCCAAAGACAAGTTCAGACTCTCTGTGATGTCCTGTAACCATTTTTACCCCTTCCCCTTTTTAAAATGCCTTCCATACTAATTTTTCCAGCGATGATATGACCAAAAAATTTGCTCATCAAACCTAGTACTTCTCCTTTTTTTTTCAATTCTCAACATCTTCCCTATGGAGCATAGGACATCTACAAACACATGTCAAGTCCCTCCTGTCCTGTTCCATTCGCTCAAGTCGTTGCATGTCTTCTGTCTCTCTTGTTCCAGTTCTCTTCTCCATGTATTTTTTGATTTCCTTCAACCTCTCTTACTCTGGAGGTTCTAGAACAAGAACTATCTGGTAATGCTGTCAATAATTTTCTTCAATGTGTGCCCAATCCATCACCATCATCTTGTTCTCATCTCTTGTTCCACTGACACTTATCATCAGTTCCATATTGGTGACCTTGTAGTATCATTTAAATCCTTCTATTCTATACAAGCATCCTCTGATGAAAATCTGTACTTTCTTAGTTATTGTTTTTGTTCTTCTCCATGTTTCACAGCCATAAAATAAGACTGCCTCAACATCTGATCTTAAGATTCAGATTTTTGTGTTGTTTATTTCTCCTGTTTGTTCATATATTTCCTTATGCAATGAAAGCTCCTCATGGCTTCTGTATCCTAATTTTGATATCACAGCTGTCCCTCTAACTCTTTCTACCCTGGGTGTACAGGTTTGCCAAAGAGAGTGCCATACTATCCTATTGGCTGTCTTCCTCCTAGCCTGGTTTCAACCCAGTTCTCGGTCCTTCAGAGATTCTATATCGCTTCCAAGACATATGTATGATTCTAGGTCTTGTAAGGGTGCCTCTTCAAGTACAATCTTGTTCTCATTTGCTGCATTTATTCTCATTCTTCTTTAATGAATATAATTAATCTGATAGGTGTAACAAAAGAGGAAATTAAACACTGATATAAGAAAACCAAGGGTTCGGAGTGGTTAAGAGGTATGGCGTCCACTTCAAATTCTAAAGGTATCGGGTTCGATTCCCAGTCGAGGGAATGTAATTTATGGAAGTTTGTGCACTGTGCTCTGATCCTCCTCGTGTGATCTAAGGAAGGAGATCGGAGTACTTATGGAGTTGTCCGTGTGCAATGAAGACAGTCCTTAAAACCAAACCAAGAAAACCAACACGTTACTAAAAACGAAATCAGTTCATCTGTTATCATCTTCATCTGTTATCATCTTCATCTGTTACCATCTTCATCTGTTGTCATCTTCATCTGTTGTCATCTTCATCTGTTATCATCTTCCCAAGGAACACAGGCTTGCCAAGTCTTCCTGTCCCATGCTATCAGCTCCAGGTGTTTCCATGTCTTCCTTCTCATTTCTTTCATTCTTGGTTACAGACATTTCAGTAGTTGTAGTAGCCCTCTTCAGTCTATGGGAAAGCGCCCCTGGGGTGATAGCCCTCAGCTGTCCTTTTGCCTGGTATTCCTTTCGGCAAGTTCTTGTCTTCTGCTAGTTGTGACAGCCTCTTTTCACCCAGTCTGAGGAGGCACCATAGGGAGCTTCATTACTTGGTGCCATCGGCAGCTTCATCCTCCTAGGTTGCTGGATTAATGTCCAGTGTCTTCGTGTCTCACTTGCACACATTTTTGAACCTCAGCTGCAGTCGTCTAACTGTTCTTTTGCCGTCTGACAGTTGCCAATAGAAAATATCTTTAGGAATACAACTATCTTCCATGTGGCAGACATGGCCAAGCCAGCGTAGTCTGCTCTGTCTAAGCCGTGTATACATGCTTTGAAGGCCAGCATGTGACAGCACCTCGACATTTGTCACTTTGTCCTTCCATGAAATACTATGGATGTAGCGTAGATGGAAGGAATTGAGCCCTTTTTCTTGCTTAGCATAGGTTATCCATGTCTCACTGCCATATAGAAGCACTCTGGTGGCGCAAGCATTATATAATGCAGCTTTGGTCATCACTGTGAGTTTGGAGTTTCCCCAAACAGGTGTTGCGAGATGTGCAAAGATGGCTGCAGCTTTGCCAATGCAACTGTCAATTTCTGTGTCCAGAGAGAGTTTATCGTTGATGGTAGACCCCAGGTGCATAAAGTGGTGCACCACTGCCAATTCATAGTTATAAATAGTAATCAATAGTAATAACCAGTGCTACATCCACATCCTGATCCAGCACAGTTGTTTTGTAGGGCCAGAGTCCTTGCATGCTTGGGAGAAGCGATTCATCAAGCTCTGGAGCTCTACACATTTCAGCAAGACAATTACTAAATTAGTTTATAAGGAATCCTTGAAACTGAACAAGCTTAGACATTTGAAACATTCTGAACAAACAGAATCTAAGAAAAAATAAGCAATGTTTAGTTAATAACAGAACAGAACATAATACTTGTCTTGCTATGTCTTGTACTTGTAGTGAAGCAAGGGTAACAAGATGTTGAAAGAGGGAGGCAATCCAGATCCAAGTGAGGGCAAACAGTTACACAACTTGGCAACTACTTTTATTTCTCTGAACACGCTAAGATGCCAAGTTGATAGTGTTAGAATGAAACAGTGGTGAGCTGAATGATGCATTGGTCAATATGTTTTGACATAATTTTTTAAAAACAAATATTTCAATTACCACTGTATTGTGGCAGCAAGAATACATTCATCTTGCTCACTTCTATTCTTTTCCCTACTTAGTATTTACTTTCTGCACCCAGAAGGAGCAGCCATTTTGTGTTTTCATTGCATGATTCCTGAAAGCCAGCAGGCCATATGGATTGTATCCATATTTTATCTTCTCATGTCTCTCAATCAACTCTTGCTTTCTTTCCTTTCCCTGATGAAGGCCTTGTGTCTGCAGCGTAAGCAATTGTCACAGTAAGATGAATTACCTGTTTTGTTTTAAATTCATCCTTGCTTCAATTACGCAATAAAAATAAAAACCACACATACCAAGGTGTGTTGGTGACTTGAATGGTTGCCTTCCAAGCATATGTCCTGTGTTCGATTCCTGGCAGAGGCCTTCCAAGCATATGTCCTGCGTTCGATTCCTGGCAGAAGTACTCATTTATGTTGTTGCTGCTGTTTCAGGCATCTGTCTTCAGTATTTATAAGTGTTACAACACCGCTCTGGCGACCGGGTGATTCAGGATCAAACCCGGGCGACGGCATTTGAGGATTTTTCATCGACCGGGATTTGGACTGGATTAACTCGAGACCTGGCGAGAACATTTGAAGAAGTGTCGTCGACCAGGGATTGGCGGCTTCTGAGCCGACCCAGCTCTAATGGGTACCTCCGAAATCGGCGAGTATCTGCCTGAATGGCGAGAGACACCTGTCTCTGTACAAGAAAAGGGATACTCCCGTAAAATCAATGTCAGGTTAGACATTAACAATAACCTGAGATTTCGCCTCGAGTATTAGCGGGCGTACGAAAAAAAAAAAAAAAAAAATAAGTGTTTTTGTTTGCAAGTGTCTGTGTGTGTGTATTGACAGGCTTACTTGCTTGATGTGGTTTAGTTTGATTTTAAGGATCATCTTCACTGCACACAGACTCCATCAGTGCTCCGATCTCCTCCCTTAGATCACACAAGGTCTCAGCACAGTGCACAAACTCTGCAGCACCGGCTAGGATCCCAATGTGTGTATAGAGGAATCACACATTCTATAAATATTTTATGGTGGGTAGGTTTCCTAATTTTTAAATTTTGCCCGGGCAGCGTTTGTACGGCCTGCTCATTATGATTTCCAACAGCCAAAGGATTTTTAACGTGCGCAACTTGCACATTAGATGTCCTATTTTTTTTCGCCCTTATCTGAGAAGGTTACGCATCCGATCCCACTACCCATGAGATCAAGGGAAAGTGTGACATCATTAGGAACCAGTGGTTTTGGAAAAACATTTCATCAACTATACTCCCTGTACTTGGAACTAACTCTATACCTTTAGAATTAAAGGCAGATGCAGGAGAAATGGAGACAGAAATCGCATATTATAACTGTGTCATTTCTTAAAAGATTACTTGCTAGTATGAAAGATTACTTGCTAGTATGAAAGATTACTTGCTAGTATGAAAGATTACTTGTTAGTATGACAATAAAGTTGCAAAGACAATACAAAGTTAACTGGGCCATCTCTATCGCCTCAGGATATCTCGTACAAATGAATGTCCATCTGGGACTGGAATCCAGACCCCCAAACACATTCTCCATAACTGCCCAACCCATGATGACCCCCGATGTCTGACCTGGCTAGGGTGTGTTGAGCTCAATCAGAAGTTATGGGGCTGCCGTGCTGACCTGGAAAAGACTGTGGACCTGCAGATTTAGCATGACTACAAACTGAACACAGAAGAAGAAAAAGAATACAACTTAACACATTAACTACCGAATAGAAAAACACAGTGTGGCCGAATAAAATTGTTTTCCCATTTTCATCCTGTAAGTGTTTGCACAAAGTAAGCTGTAGTTTTTGTAATTGTTTACATATTTTTATGAATTACACGTCATTTTAAAGATAAATGAATGTACTATTACAATAAGCACCATTTATAGCTCTAATATAGGTTGTTGCTATTTAACGGCTGTCCGATGGCCGAGGACTTGCAACATTTTCACAATTATAACTGCTTGCGCCCCATCTCTATCAAAATCACTATTTCAATCAATGTGCACACCGTTTTCACTCTTGTCCTCGTTGCTAGATCTATGAGTCAATTGTTGAAACAAGTTTCTAGCCTATTCAGCCGTTAGACGAGATGTACAAGCATTTTTTGTGGTCCTATCACTAGTTGCCATGGTAAAAAGTTTTACACGATTTGGTAACTAACCCAAAACGCTGAAAAATATGAACATAATATCAATTTTCCAGTGTTCTACAACAACCATGCTTTGGGAATTTGTTTTCCGGTGGCAACTTAAAATCTCGAACCAGATCAGAAAGTGTTTCAGTACATTTTTCATTCGTTTTATTACTAAAATTGGATCGACGCTCTGAGCGGCTCGTGGTCCAAATGATAGGATTTCAAAAGCCGGTCCCACCAGCTCACGGTAGTTAATGTGTTAAGGTTATACATGTATTACTCAGAAAGTGACCATGAAGAGTAGCATTAAAATGATGAAACATAAACTGAGAAAGACAATTTAAGATAGGTCATCAAGGTGGAATGGAAAATGATTCTGTATGCAACGTTAAACCTCAAAGTAATATCAAATCTATCAGAGCACGAAAGTGGAGCAAGGAATAGCAACACTGTGACCTACCATGCATATTATAAAAGGCAATGAAGGAGGGTTTGGCATGGGGTCTGTTTACTCTATCCTAGAGACATTTTAAAACCACAAAACTTTCAACAAAAGCATGGGCAGGTCAGCTAAAGAAAAAAAAAATCAGCCAGGAGAAGGTTCTCGGACAAGTAAGAAAACTGGAGTCAGACATGAAGAGGATAAAGAAGACATGGAAAGACCTTGAGCAGACGGCACGGGACAGGAAGACTTGACATGGGGTGGGGCCTGTGCTCCTTTCGGAGTTGAAAAGTGACGATGAATTTCAAATCTAGTATGAATGCTGGCACGCAACAAGAAATGTTAAAAATAAAATAACGCAACTAGGAAAAAGTACAAATTTATTTTTTCCACGTTTTCCTCCTATAAATGTTACATAATTCACGTCTGATGTCTGTTAATGATTCACAGAATCATTCATCAGATTTGCAAATGAGCAAAGTGGAAATAGCTCTATATAACATACAAGGTTGCTAAATCCTGCCTTATGGTGGAAATTTGGTCATTCATACCTTCTTATAAACACTGTAAAACCTCTTATAAACGGAACAATAAGGGAAGTGAGTGGTCCAATAATGCAGATCATCCGGTACTTCTGAATTATGCACACATATAGCTTAAAATGTTGCCAAAACAGTTACACAGTATGAGCAGAGCCATACACCATTGTGTGTCAGCAAAAATCGTGCCCGCATACATGTCTGCCACCTTGTGGCCGCTTTACTAATTGATAGTCAAAACTGCTACTCTTACACATTCCCCATAGCAGATGAAAATGTCAACATCAATAGATTTTATCCATTGTTTCCTAAATTCGTACCTAAGAGGTTAAACAGTGCTAGTTGTTTTCCAGCTCAAAAATACCAAGCTGATACGCTGGTCACATAAATTTCAATGGAAAGGACCAGTGTCTATTATTTGCACCACCATAGCAAGAGATGGACAAAGGGGGCCGCTGCATGAAGTAAGGTGTTGGCATAATGAAAATACACACTTCTGATCTTTTCATTGCAAGAGGGGGGGCAGGGCAACATATTTTATTGCCCCCAGGTGCAAAAATATGTTGCCACAGAGCTGATTATATGTATAATGGCAACTAGCTACATTTTATATCTGAATAAAGGTACCATACTTGGAACTGAATGTTCGACTGGCAGAGTGGTTCAAGTATTGGCCTCTCATGCCAAAGTCACCAGGCTCAAAACACCATAACTGGGTACCTGACTCTGCTCTTGATTAGAGAAAGCAAAAGCAGCGAGGAAAGGAACTCGTTACCGCACCTCATAAAGCTGATTCTGGTATAGTGAAGTCTCTAACACTTCACTCCCCTACAGCAGTACCTTTAACAAGAAATAAATATACACTTTTCTACTACACTGACAGATGTTGTAGGAACCACAACCCCTAGGGCACAAGAAGAATATAAATTCTGGATCAATGGCACCCAATGTGGCAACCACTAACAGAAAAAATATATATAATTAGCATACACTAAATCCTAGTTAGCAATGTGCAACAACATTTGGTTTACATACTATAGCAATCAATTAACACATGTTATGCTTAAAGCTGCAGGATTCTTTAATATCCTTTAGCACGCTGCATAAAAATTCAGAAAACTTGCCCTGCCACTGCATTCTTTTTCACAACGCCCCATTTTTATAGTGGGTGACTATTAAATTCTATAGTTTTTTTGTTTTTTGGTCAATTGCTATCATTTTTGGACTGTATAGAAATGAATGAATGATGAATCTGATGATGTAAATTTTGTTTGTGTACATAGAATAGGAACAGAGGAAAGGAAAGATGAAAAAAGGGGAAAAAAAATGTAAAATAATAAAAATGAATTTTTTTTTTAAATTTTAAAAATTTAAAAAAAAATGGATAAAAAAAATAACCAGCAAATGGAAGGGTCCATATCCCTTGCATCTCAATGAAAGTCAATGACCAATGACCAATACAAATCAAATGACGATCTTTTCGTTACACCTATCATCAGTAGCAAAGCATTAACTCCCTAGCCAGTGGCAATTCGGCTAACCCCGTAATCTGACATATTCCATTCCTAATGAAAATTATACATACTAGAAATGCCGGTGTGAGAGCCAACTATGACATTTCACCATACATGACATGTGTAAAACATGACAAATGTCCCAAGTGTCAACATTCTGTTGATTATTCCACATGCTCTGGGAACTGAACCCACTCCATTGAGGTTCCAACTTCCAAAGTCATTTCTAGTTTTATTCATTATACCAACTGGAAGCAGTTGTAAAAGTAATAACTTTCGAAACAGTTTTTGTAACAGTAGTAAAAATTTAAAAAAAAAAAAACGGGAATGATAGTGATGATTTTGTGATCTTGGTACAATTTAATAAGAATATGTACAGGGAAGTTTTATGAAATTGAAAAAACCAAAGTGGAACAAAGACAATAATTGCAATAACAACTTTTAACAATGGTCTAGGATCCACCATAAGCAGTGTAGGAATTTGACTGATGTAACAAAAATAATTTGTAATAAAGTAATTTTAATATTTATCTCACAGAGATTAAGTAACATGTAGGAAGAACACCATGACTCAAGTGTTGACCAAGACAATAATACAAGAAGGTGTTTTCAAAACAATGTTGTCCATAACAGCATGTAATGTTTCTTGGCTGATTCCACTAATGGTATCGGTTATGTTCTGCTTCAAAGCATTAACTGCCCATGGTTAATTTATCAGTAGACTTTCTTTTATCAGTAAACCCTTTCTTTTATCAGTAAACCCTTTCTTTTATCGGTAAACCCTTTCTTTTATCGGTAAACCATTTCTTTTATCGGTAAACCCTTTCTTTTATCGGTAAACCCTTTCTTTCATCAGTAAACCCTTTCTTTTATCAGTAAACCCTTTCTTTTATCAGTAAACCCTTTCTTTTTATCGGTAAACTCTTTCTTTTATCGGTAAACCCTTTCTTTTATCAGTAAACCCTTTCTTTTATTGGTAAACTCTTTCTTTTATCAGTAGACCCTTTCTTTTATCAGTAGACCTTTTCTGTTTACAAGTCTCCAGTGGAAAACATCTAGGTCGGTCAAGCTGGGTGATCCTGATGGCCAGTTATTGTTACCACCATGTGAAGTGATTTCCTTGTTAAAAATTTGTTGTAAAATGTCCATGGTTTGTCATGTAGTATGACAAGTGGCACAATCCCATTAAAATCATAACGAATGGTGATTATCAACAGCATTTACTGCTATTCAAAGAAATGTATCTATCACAGACCGGTACTTTTTACCATCAACAGTAATACTTCATCTTTGTCATTAAAAAAAAAAAAAAAAAAGTAAGGTCCAATCACCCTATCATGCATTTATGACCACTGTTGAGTTGTAAATCGCCCAACTTCATAAACCCTCAACGGTTATAACAAAAATCAGATGAAAACAATTAATTACCAGTAATTAAAATACTACATATTCCAGAATTTAGTTAAAATTTGTTTTAAGCCCCACTGCTATGTTTTATGTCCATCACACTCAATTGAAATCCCTACACTACTTTTGGCGGACCCTATATAACACTTACAAGTATGAAAAAAAAAAAACATTAATCACAAAAATAAAAGAATAATGATCATACCTTGAAAGATGTCATGATATTCAGAACATTTTTTTTTAAATGCAAAAAAAAAAAAAAAAAACAGAAAAGAAAAGAAAACAGCGTTCATTCAAATGTACAACAACCAATCACACAATACAGCCATCAGGTAATCAAAAGCACACGTTACTTCAGTGGACACATTTACCAACAATGTGATGTGACTTATAACGGCTGTAGAAATGTTAATTAACCTAATATTCATTCTTTCATTACCCTTCAGCTCCCCATGGAGTATAGACCTTCAACAAACACATACCAAGTCTTCCTGTCCTGTGCCATCCACTCAAGCTCTTTCCAAATCTTCCTCACCAGTTTTAGTTCTCCCCCTACCTCTCTTACATTGGAGATTCCCCACCATACTAAGATGATAGAGAAACTGTAAATTCTTATGGAACTTCTCTGAAGCATCTTTATTCAGCTGAAGTAAATCTCTCAAGAATTCGGACACATAAGAATGTGGTATGTGCATTGAGGTGAGACATGGAAGCAGAAGGAGGGGGGAAAGAATTTTGTTTTCTTATGGTAACACTTAACTCTTTCAGTCCCAAGCAAAAAAGTGGGTTTGGCCCAAGCAAAAATGGCCACCTCAGTGCGTTTTTATTGTTGTTGTTTGGAAATAATTTTTTAAAATGTTCATATGCATAAATAACTTTGTTGTTGTATATGAAACTGAAGGTAATTGGATGTACTTTACTCTTGTGCTACAAGTATAAAAGCTTTCATTGAAAAATGATTAATTATTCAAGGTAAAATGGAGGATATGCGCTTAAAAAAATGATTAGTTATTCAAGGTAAAATGGAGGATATGCGCTTAAAAAAAATGATTAGTTATTCAAGGTAAAATGGACGATATGCGCTTAAAAACAATGATTAGTTATTCAAGGTAAAATGGAGGATATGTGCTTAAAAAAATCGCTTTAAAAATCTAAAATAAATATCTCAAAACAGAAACACGTTCACTCTTAAACACGTGCGGTATTTAAAAGAATGTACTTGCAGTCGGAAATGACGTTTTGGGTGGTTCGTGGGTAGTTATAATTAGAAACAGTCTCAAACAGAGGCACATATACTAAAGGCTTTTTAAAGTCGATTGCCCTAGTTCTGTCTAGGGTTCTTTAGATTTTGTTTAATTTTGCTTGCTCATCAGATATAAGCATGATAACAAGGTTGAACTTGAAGAAACACCACTAAAAGATGTAGAATTGTACACATATCTTGGCAGTAATATAGACAAAGTTGGAGGAACAGACAGGATATCAAAATAAAAATACAAATAGCAAGAGGAGCTTTCATTGCATTGGGAAACATATGGAGAACAAGAGAAATCAAGTCCAACACGAAAATAAGAATCTTCAACTCAAATGTGAAGTCAGTCCTATTGTATGTCTATGAGACATGGAGAGCAACAAAAACAACAACCACCTTGTGATGCTATCAACAGGTTTTGTTATATCACTGCCTAATACAGGCAGACCTTACTCTTGATCTGGTACAATACTGGGATCCTTGTAAGGAAAAAAAAAGTCATCTATTTATAAAGCAAACAGACCAAGTAGGAACAGTTTCGTAAGCCTCAGCACCATTAGGATGAAACAAATCAGACCAACCAGCAAAATGGGGACTGTTGTATACCTCTGCTACTGAGCGTCTGATTGACAGAGTGGTTAGAGCGCGGGTCGCTCGTGGCAAAGTTGCCAGGTTCGATTCACGGTATTGACATGCTTCAGTCTACCCAGCTGTAAATGGGTACCTGACTGAGTTAGGGAAGGAAAAGGCAGCAAGGAAGGGAACTGGTCACCCCACCTCTTGATGCTGGACCTAGTACAATAAAATCTTTAACACTTCATTCCCCTACAGCAGTATCTGTTATGCGACTACCTTACCTTTACTGATTGTTATGTGTTGAAATGTTTCCCTTCTCAGTATATGGTCAATTTACTGCCTTTTCCTTCCTAATGAACTGTTTGACTATCCTTCTAAACTTAAGCTTCCAGGAAAGTTCCAACGGTGCATTTTGGGTGATATCATGGGCATGTTTGATCGTTGACATCATACACGGTTCAGCCACTACCTTGATCCATCTGTCTTGGTTTTCTTCATGCCCTAATTTCCAATGATAAAGCACAAAGAGTGTTTGACGGCTGTGTTTCTGTAATTAAATTACTACAGTGTATCATCCTTTATGTCAAGCACTTGTCATTAATCACCTGTGCTGTCCATGGAATCCCTAATGTTCTTCTACAAAGTTACATTTCTCTTATTTCCACTGATCATCTTGTTTTTTTCTTCCACTGTCCAAGATTCCCTTCCTTACAAAAAGATGGGTTCTAAACTTCATTTTAGTAATCCTTCTCACTATTCTTTGACAAGAATGTTTAAAAAATAACATGAGATATCGTACTTTATAAAACGTCTTTGCCTAGTCTGTTCTGGCTTTCTTCTGCTAATAACTTCCATGTATCAATGTCCCTTTAGTTACCAGAAGAGAGACAGACAAAGAAGTTACTACTGCTTCCTCCGGTACGTCATAAGAAATGACAAATATGAGGTCACACATGAGGCTGGCAAGTTAAACAAACGGCTACATAAACCACAACCAGAAGATCACATGAATGCTTTTATGCAGGTTTCCTGGAAAAGGGACATGCTACAATGGTTGCTCCATAAGGTACATGGGGGGGGGGGGGGGGGAATGATGATAATCATTAATGTCCCTAAGTATTTGAATGTCCATACTTGTTAAGGTTAATGACCTAATTTTGCATTACATATCCATATGGCGTCTTTTTAACATCAGAATACAGAAAATATATTGACAGGAAAGAGATTTTAACATGAGGTTATTTTCTGAAACTAAACTTTAACTGCTTAGAAACACAGTTCAGTCAACAAAATAAATGACATTGCAGAAGTCAAAATCGTCATCAGAACTGACAGGAGTTGCGCTGTGGGAGCAGAGTTCATGATATCTGTCGTCACTGGGTCATACATCACCAGCCCACCTGAAAGGGTATTTAATTGTATTACTTTAACAACATCACTGACCTTCAACACCAAAACTACAACTTACAAACAACTAATATAAGATATGAAGTAAGCTGTATCAATAGTCAGGATTGATACACACAATATTTATATTTCACAAATAAGAATTAGGCGGAACATACTAGAACAAGTCAAGAGGTTCTCATATCTTGGGCAATGAGTAACAGAAAATGGCAGATGTGTAACAGAAAACAAGAAGAAAATCATCATCATCATCATGTGCGCTCCTTACGGAGCATAAAGCCACCCTTGTAGCTGGTTCCCTTGCAAGAAGTCTGCACTTAGCATTGCCATGCTTGTCCAGTGGTGGAGTACGTAGCAATGTGTTTGACATGATGAGGTTGCCAGCCTCATATTAGTGACCTTGTACGACATGCCTGAGTGTACAGTAGTCCTGTTCTTTCTGTGTCTCTTCAGAGCAGCCCCCACCCACCCCATCCCCGACAAACTGCTTCCACTTTGCTCGGTCGACGGCCATCCTTTGCGCAGTGCACCAGCTCTGGTTCATTCTTTGCATCTCAGCCTCCACAGTTCTCCACAAAGTTGTTTTTTGGTCGGCCTCTCTTTCACCTTCCTTCAGGGGTTCACAGCACAACTGTCCTTGTGATGGCATCAGAGTCTCTTCTGAGGTTATGGCCAACCCAACTCCAGCGTCTGCCAGCTATGATGGTGTGCATGTCCTCTTGGTTGTTCCGAGTAAGTAGTTACAATTTATATACACAAATAAAAATAAGAGGCAAGATACTGGAACAAGCAAAGAGTTTCTCATATCATAGACACATAACAAAAGAAGATGGCTGATGTGGAACAGAAATCAAGAAGAGAATACAGATGGCCAAAGCTACATTCAACAATACAAGGCTAATTCTAACATTCAAACAAAAAACTCACAACTTAAAAACAAGAGTCATCAAGTGTTGTATTTACTCTTCATAACCGTATGGCTTAGAAACATGGACAATTAACAAGGAATGAGAGGAAAGAATTGATATGTAAGATAAATTATGTGAGGACAGCAAACCATAAGTCGGAAGAGTTCAGGACCACCACTGGTGTAAGACAAGGTGATATCCTATCACCTTACCTCTTCATACTCCTTATGGACGATGTCATCAAGGCATGTAAGGAGAGAACAAGAAAGTATTCAGTGGGGTACTGGAAGATGAGACAGGTCTATATTTCGGAGCTGGCATTTGCTGATGATGTCACCCTGATTGCTAAATCAGAGGCACATCTCCAATCCAACCTGCAAGTCTGGAAGGAAGAGCTGGAGAAGAGAGGGATGGTCATAAGCAGCTCTAAAACAAAATCCATGGTGATATCACGAGAAGAAAGAAAACATCAGATTAAGCTGGGAGAACAGGTCCTGGAGCAGGTCGACCACTTTAAATACCTCGGAGCTATTATAGACTGAAAGGGAGGCATCAAAGAAGAGTTGGCCACTCGAAAAGCAGCTGCTGGGAGACTTTTTCAGGCCATAAATCGAGGATTCCTCAGCAAGAGAGAGGTTGGTAAGAAAACGAAGATGGCTGTATACCGCTCCACCTATGTTCCAGTCTTGACATACGGATGCGAGTCATGGGCAATGACTACAACCCATAAAAGCCAGATCCAAACCTCAGAAATGAGGTATCTGAGGAAGGTGGTTGAAGTAACAAGAAGAGACATGGTACGCAACCAGACGATACGTCAAGGCCTTAAATCCTACCCCCTGCAGACCCAAGTAGAACAGTCCCAATTAAGATGGTTTGGCCATGTCTGCAGAATGGGAGAAGATCGGATACCACGACAAGCATGGGAAACAAAGAGCCAAGGATCCAGACCCCGAGGACGACCCAGAGTCCGCTGGGAGGACAACATTAGACAATCTTTGAAGGATCGAGGACTAGAATGGAACCAGGCCAGGAGGAAGACAGCCGATAGGATAGTCTGGCGCTCTCTCTTCCAAACCTCTACACCTCACGGTAGAAGGGGAACGACTAAGTAAGTAAGTAAGATAAAGACACCACTGTAAATGAAAATATAGCACTGAGATGGACAGGAAAGACTCAAACATCAAGCCAAGATTCTCCTTTCACTTTTTTGTTGTTGTTAATATTGGTTTGTTTTTTATTTTTATTGCTTGTTTGTTTCGTGGACAAGGTGAGCTCACACACACACATACACAATTTTGGTTGTGATTTACTCTATTTGGACTGAGAAGAGGGGGGAAGAAGTTACTATAATGTCTTGAATTTTTTACACTATATATCCTAATAATAACCCATTGAGGGTTCAAAGCGATACTTTGTTTAAAAAAAAAAACACTATTACTGATGCGGTCTGAAATTTCCTGTATTTACATGCCACTGACCTATTTTTATATTCTGTAAAAATAATAGTGTGGTACTCTCTCTTCCAAACCTCTACACCTCACGGTAGAAGAGGAACGACTAAGTAAGTAAGTAATAATAATTATTACCTCAGGATTAAAAACAAAAAATTAAATTAAATCAAAAATACGGGGAAAAGAACTGAAAACTGGAGAAAGAGGTACATGAAAAAGTATTTGAGAACTGAGGAGCAGACAAATCCATTTGTATAACGAACCACACTTGCAGAAAATGGTGAAGAAGTACATGCAAAATTAAACTGACCTAAAGTAAAGAAAACATCCTGGCTTTTCTTGCCGTCTCCCCCGATGCCGTATCCCAACATGCGAAGTTTGTAGATGACATCTCTGTGGACTCCATGAATGACTCCGGTTGAAGTTTTGCCAAAGTATGTTATTTTAGCTGCCCTAATGTCCTCTCGGACATCCCACCACCAGGCCTGTAACGTGGACAGAATGGATGCTTCATATAAAAACATGAAGAGAAGGATGAATTAAAGAAATGCACAAATTCGCTTCCTTAGGACACTGAATCAGTCTGTTATTTAAAAAAGAAAAAAACTTTAATGTTTACTGAATTCTATTAAACAATAAAGGAAACCTGAGACCTATGAGTAGTAAATGGCAGCATGGAAAAAACCAAGATTGAAGTGGAAAGTCGCAACCAAGGTGGAGTGGGTTCAATCCCCAACACAGGCAGGAAAAGATAACAGGAGACAGACACTTGGGAGTCGTGACCCAAGTGAGCCCAACTCCTTCAGTGTAAAAAAATATAAGGGCAGAAACACGTGTCTGATGGGGCTACCATTTCTGATGATCAGATTCTTCTTCTTCTTCTTCCGTCCTTAGCCACCGACCGTCAAAGCAGTCAGTGGCCATTACGCCTAGTGGCGTCTTAGGGCAACAGCAGATAGGTTTTCTTTGCCATTGTTTCCCATCACGCCTATTGGCGTCTTTAGGGCAATGGCAAATCAATCCATTTGCTGTTGTTTCCGTAATCGAAGTGACTGGCAAACGGGTGATCAGCCCGTTGGTGATGATCAGATTGGCTCCTGTTTTAACACTGTCTAGAGCAGGGGTCAGCAAGCGGTCAATCTTGATCTACTAATACGAGGGACGGTCAAAAAGTAATGCCTCCTATGTTTTATGTATGTAAATACTGCATCAGTGTGCAATTTGTAAATTTAGCAGAATTCCTCAAACACTCTTCTGCACTGTATAGCATTACCAATCTGTTTCAGTAACAGGTGGCACCACTGTAACAGTTTAAAAATGGCTGCCAAAGACGTTCGGTTAAAACAACGTTATGTCATAGAATTCCTCAATGCTGAAGGCGAGACACCAATTCGCATCCACGAACGTTTGAAGAATGTTTATGGAGACTCAACAGTGGATGTTAGCACTGTCCGACGTTGGGTAAATCATTGTGACGAAGCTGAAGTAGGTCAATCCTCAATGGCTGACGCAAAGCGGAATGGCATCACACAACTTCGCCAACAAGAAAGAAGTTCAAAAGTTCACCATCTGTAGGGAAAGTTATGGTCTCCGTGTTTTGGGATGAGAAGGGTGTGATTCTTCTCGACTTCTTGGAACAGGGAAACATGGTGAATGCAGACTGTTACATTGAAACTTTGAAGAAGCTTAGAGGTCGTCTTCGGCGACTTTACCCATTAAAAGATCAGATAACTGCACTACTGTTGCACGATAATGCCACGCCACACACCGCTAAACGCACCATTGATGCGATTGCAGAATTTGGCTGGACATTATTATCACATCCCCCTTATAGTCCCGATCTTGCACCTTCTGACTTCCATCTGTTTGGACCACTGAAAGAAGATCTTCACAGACATCACTTTGAGGACGCCGAGACCCTTAAACGCGCCGTACGCCAGTGGTTTAGGAAAAAGGACACAAATTTTTACCGTGCGGGGATACATGCCCTTGTGAGAAGATGGACAAAAACTGTAACAAATAATGGAGACTACATTGAGAAATAAATTTTTGAAGTTCAGACTTGTGGCTACATTTCAATGTGAAATTTATCTGTTTTATTGCCTATTGAATGAAATTAAAAATTACGAGGCATTACTTTTTGACCATCTCTCGTACATCCCAAGGCACCATTTGGTAGATCTATGGGTGTCCGAGAAAAAAAAATATTGTTTAACTTAGGTACATTTTGGACAAACCCCCTCACACCGGGACTTAAAAGCTTGGTGTTCCTCAGGTTTAAAGGTACTTTTATCGCATTCCCAATGAAAACCCACAAGTTAGCTGACTAAAATTCACTTTACTCATTACAAGTTAAGGAGCCGCAGTAGCGCAATGGTTAGTGTACTGGTTTCCTAGCTCGGTAGTGCATGGTTCGATCCCCAGTTGAGGAGGGATTTTTTAGACCGCAAATGGCTCCGGGGTCAACCCAGCCTCATAAATTGGGTACCAGAGCAATTCTGGGAAGGTTAAGGTGGCTGGCTGATGATGACCACATCACCCCTAGTGTGCCAATGGTCAAGAAAATATGGGCCTAACACCATATTCCCAATATACGTGTAACGGGATCCTTTACCTTTTTACCATTACAAGTTAAAGATAGGAACTACTGATGAGGTAACTGTGGCACTGATATAATGACTGCTTACATCTACTTAAAAGGTGCCAAACATATGATGAACAGAGAAAGCACATATGGCCATTGTAATATAATACATTAATAATACGAACCACACATTGTAATAATATGCGAATCTTCACATGTACGATACTGTAAATAAACATGGCTACAAACTGAACATGCTTTTACTGAGTGCTTTCTGAAACATGTGTGTGCTTGTGTAGATGACGAGGTAATGCTTATATACATACATCATAACATTACATGGTGGCAGCGGTCGATACCGGAATGACGCAAAAAACAGCTACACGATAACACGTGAGTACAATATTCGGCTAATTTTCGTCATCGAGGTCAGCCATGGCGGCGAAACAATATCGCAACGCACCGCAAATGAGATTCGCCGGTCAAGATGATAAGAGTGAAGCTTTCTTGTTATGGCGCCAACGCATAGATCTATATTCCAAGACCACTGGTCTGGAAGGACAAACCCTAACTCCATATATCCTAGAAGCATTGGACGATGAAGGTTTGAAAATTTACAACAGTTTTGCTACCGCCATGCCTGTGGAGTCGGCGACAGACCCCGCAGCCATATTGGACGAATTTGAAAAACGTCTGATAATAAAGCACACGAACTTTAGAGCGGCAAGATTAGAACTTCACCACCTGCGACAGAAACCTGGTGAAAGTCTAGATGATTTTTTCACTCGCATTAAGGAGAAAACAAGAGTATGTAAATTTAGCAAAGAAGAAGAAAAAGAGCGAATTATTGAACAGATTCTTCTTAGCACACCAATGCCAGAGTTCCAGAAATGGCTACTGAGCCAGAGTGATACACTAACTTTACAACAACTTCTGGATGAAGGCAGGAAACACGAGGCACAAGCACTAAACATTAAACAAATTCAGCAAGGTACATTAGCAGCCCAGGTGGATGCAGTGAAAAGCTATAAACCTAGACACAACAAAGCAACTGGTTCGAAGCAACAAGGAAAACACAACACAAGCAGAGGTGCTATGTGTAAATGTTGTGGCCTAAACCACATACAAAACCACTGTCCAGCTAAAGACTCTACATGTCATTACTGCAGAAAGAGGGGCCACTGGATAAAATTATGTTTCAAGAGGAAACAAGACAGTGCTCAACACAACCTTCACAACAGAGAGTCATCAAAACAAACACACTTTATGATGACTGAGGACCTTGACTCCAGTGAAGAAAGTGATCCTTCCACATTTGATACTGTGAAGATACTAACTTTCAGTAATGAACCAAAGAGAACGCAGGCTTTCTGCAAGGTACAATTCCGAATACCAGGAATTAAAAGGCACAAAGAAAGATATATTCGGTTCAAGATAGACACAGGTGCCCAAGGTAACACTCTACCCTTAAGAATATTCAGACAGATCATGCCTGACAAGGTGGATGAGCAAGGATTTCCCACAAGGGATGTAAAACGTAGGAGTGGCAGGACAAAGCTAAGAGCTTACAATGGAACAAGTATAGACTGTTTCGGAGCAGTAACACTTGAATGTTCATACAGAGACTCTGAATGGACATCGTCAACATTTTACTTGGTAGATGTTGAAGGACCTGCAATTTTGGGTTTACCAATGTGCGAAAAGCTGAGTGTGGTAACTATTAACAACATTAAAGCTGACAAAAAAGAACATCTTACTCTACACGTCACTGGAGTAGATGACCTTAAACAGCGATTCCCAGAACAGTTCGACAGAATAGGCAAACTTCCAGGAAAGGCAAGATTCTTTTTAAAAGACAACGCTGAGCCAAAGATAGACCCACCTAGAAAGTATCCTATACATGTTAAACAGAAACTTGCCACAGAACTAGAAAAGATGGTGCAGAATGATGTTATTAGAAAGGTTGAAGAGCATTCTGATTGGTGTAGTAGTATCACAACCGTTCTGAAGCAGGATGGTTCTCTTCGGGTTTGCCTTGACCCAAAATACTTAAACAACAGTCTAAAGCGCTGTCCACACAAAATGCATACAGTGGAAGAGATAACTCACAGATTCCACAATGCCAAATATTTTTCTAAACTAGATGCTGTACACGGATACTGGAGTGTTGAGATAGCAGAGGAAAGTCAACTCCTTACAACTTTTCGAACACCATTCGGCAGATATTGTTTCAAGAGACTCCCATTTGGTTTGAATGTATCACAAGACATCTTTCAACAGAAGATTGACAACATTGTTGAGCAATGTTCTGGTACAGTGGCTATTGCGGATGACATTGTAGTCTGCGGCAGGTCAGAACAAGAACATGACCGTAACTTGATTAACTTGATGCATGTAGCACAGGCCAATGGGCTAACATTCAACAGCAAAAAGTGTACAATTAAGGCAACGGAGATACAATTTTTTGGATTGCTGTACACCCAGAATGGTGTAAAACCAGACCCTAAAAAGGTTGAAGATATTCATGACATGCCAACACCAGCTACAAAGAAGGAACTGCAACAATTCTTAGGTGCTGTCAATTTCCTAGCACAATTCATACCAAATTTGTCAGCTGCTGCAGAACCTTTGCGATCTCTACTACAGAATGAAACTCCGTATGAATGGTCAGAAGACTACCAACACATATTCAACCACTTGAAGACCCTCATATCATCTGATGCATGCTTGAAATACTATGACATGCAAGCACCCACTTTTCTCATGGTTGATTCCAGTCTGAAAGGCCTAGGAGCAGCACTTTTGCAACCAGACAAAAATCCTGAAGGACACTATGCCAAAGAACTTCGTCCTGTAGCTTACGCAAGCAAATCATTAAGTTCTGGCGAAAAGAAACTGGCAAACATTGAAAGAGAAATGCTAGCTGTACGTTTTGGAATCAAACGCTTCCACACATTTCTTTTCAACCGCCCATTTACAATTCTCTCAGATCACAAGCCACTTGAGATGATTCATAAAAAACCAATAGCTTCAGCACCACCACGACTACAAGCTCTGTTATTGGAAACACAAGGTTATGATTTTAATATTCAGTATATCCCAGGAGAGGATATAGGTCTTGCAGATGCTCTCAGCAGACTACCAAACCCCAACAAGACAGCAGATCTTACCCCAAACATCAAAGTTGATTTTGTCAAGTTTAGCGATAATCGGCTTGAACACATCAGAGAAGACAAAATGAGAGATCCTATCCTTAACTCTCTCAAAGAACTGATATACCATGGATGGCCAAGCTCTGTCAGGGAAGTTCCAACACACATCCGTCCATACTACTCGATGAGGGACGAGTTAAGCATCGAAGATGGTCTGATCCTTAAAGGAGATCGCATTGTTGTACCAGAAACACAACGCGATATCATCCTTAAACAACTCCATAATAGTCACCTTGGTATTGTGAAGACACAACTGAGAGCAAAGAAAGATGTTTACTGGCCACAGATAAACAAGGACATAGAAACACTATGTAAAAACTGTTCAATTTGCCAAGAACATGCAAATAGGCAGTGCAGAGAACCTCTCATACCATCAGACATACCATTGAGCCCTTGCAGCATTATAGGAACTGATATTTTCTCCATCGACAATAATGACTATCTTATTATTGCTGATTACTACAGCAAATTTCCCATCATTGAGAAACTTCCACAACCCTCACCATCAGCTGTTATTGAAGACATTACAAAGAAGTATTGCAGCATATTTGGCATCCCAGATGAAATTAGATCAGACAACGGTCCACATTTCTCAGGTCAAGCATACAGAAACTTCACTAAGGACTGGAAGATCAAACACACAACATCATCACCTAGATACCCTAAATCTAATGGTTTCATTGAGAGACAGATACAAACTATCAAGTCAATCATGAAGAAAACAAGAACAGAGGATGTACACCTAGCACTCTTGAGATGGAGAACAACACCGGTAGACAGTAAGATCGACAGTCCAGCAGAACTTATGTTTGGTAGAAGAATTAAAGACCTCCTACCATCTAAGGTCCACTTCCGTCCACAACATAGAGACAGCACATATGATCAACTTCAGCATCGTCAGCAAGTTCAGAAATCCAACTATGACAAATGTGCTAAAGACTTACCACCATTATATCCTGGTCAGCATGTGACTACCTACAACCACAACAATGACACATGGTCAAAAGCAACAATCATTTCCAGAAACCCTGAACCCAGGAGCTATACTTTAAGACCAGACAGCAGCAGCAACCTCCTGAGGCGAAACAGAGTGGACATAAGAGAAATCCCACAGAATACAGCAGAACCGAGAATTCCCATGCTTTCAACAGACAATGCAGTAACTCCAGACCTTGGTGCCCCACAAAACCAACAAGCGCCAAGGCCGAAATCACAACCAACTCAAGCTAAACCAGGGACTTCCGCAGAACCACCAGCACTTTACACCACTCGTTCTGGCCGTACAGTGACACCTCCCAGCCGATACAGACAGTGACATATATATACTCACACTGAGCATTACACATACTTATCCTTTCTCACATGAAACATTTCGTTGGAAATGTTTGCACACATTTTTTTTCTTCAAAAAAGGGGGGATGTAATATAATACATTAATAATACGAACCACACATTGTAATAATATGCGAATCTTCACATGTACGATACTGTAAATAAACATGGCTACAAACTGAACATGCTTTTACTGAGTGCTTTCTGAAACATGTGTGTGCTTGTGTAGATGACGAGGTAATGCTTATATACATACATCATAACATTACAGCCATCACCAGTACCATTCCTAGAAAAACTCTATGGAGATGTCAACAGCCTCAGGCTGACCACTGCTTTCTATAAACATATTCAAGTTGACGTCTGAGGGTGAACGAAGAAGAAGACTTTACTCATGAACTGTATTGAGAAGTAGAAAGCGATCTTATCTGTGGAGTGAAGTTAACTTTCGGTCAAATATTTTGTTTTAATTTTCCACAACTCTGCTGATGAGATTGCAAGGAGAATTTTGTGCGGCAGAGAAAAAAATATTTTATTAAGGTAGATCTTTAGAGAGCTCAATGTTCCTAAAGTAGGTCCTGACGGCTCCTGAGTTGCCGACCACTGGTCTAGAGTTCTGGAATCAAACCAGTGACCACCTGAATGGTACCACTGCCTCGCTGCAAGAGTGGTGGGGCCATTCTGATAATTCCTGGTTGTCAGGAGACAAAAGGTGTTTACATGCACACCTTTGTCCCTGACAGCCGCGACATTATCGCTGTTACCACAAACCTAAAACAACAACAATGGCATAGTTGTCCAGAGGACAAGTTTCTACACTGAACATAGCAATAAATAAGTCAACTCAAGGACTGTGTCAATCTCCACATAATATAATCATAACTAGTACATGACATATATAAGAGGTATTCAAAATCATAAGACATTACCAATCTATCTCGACAATCTATCAGTACTCAAATAATACTAACATCACTTCTAGGACTATGACAACTTCCAAAATCACAAATAACATCGATCGTTGCAATAATTAAAATCACACAACAGACACAAGCTCTTCCCCAACCAAGAGCAACAACGGCACACGTCTGTTCCCTTCTACAACGTCTGTCAACTCCCCCTTACACAAACTTCCTAACCTTTTAAATTTCCATACCTCAGACTAACTCTAGCCAGTAATAACTTCTACTTTAGTCACATGACATAACAATCAGAGTTCAGCTGCTCGTGCAAACATCACATGCAACTCACAAACGTTTAACTCGACTTAACATTGCAATCATGTTTGCCACAACAACGCACGCTATAATCCTTGCTCCACCAGGAGCATACCACCATAGCAACATGTCAAAATCACATCTTGACGCTGGCTCTATTCCCCAGTGAGCCTATCACTTGTGTTACCTTTCTGTTGGTCTAGTACCCTCCTCCTTTCTATCATATGAAAGCCTGCTACTTTAACTATATGTGTTTATTTATTTACTCAATACTATAAGAAGCTAGTTCTTTTCCCATGGACATCCTCCAGGTGATGGATGGTGAAACAACATGTAGTGACAGATTTTTGGCTGCAAACATTCAGAAATGGGTGCTTGCGTAGTAGAATAGAAAGGATTCAAATGGTATGACAAAGTTACCAATATGGAACTGATGACAAGAACCAGTGGAACAAGAGATGAGATGCTGGCGATGGATAAGGCACACGCTGAGGAAACCTGCTGATAGCATTACAATGCAGTCCTTGGTCTGGAACCTCCAGGGTAAGAGAGGCAGAGGTGGACCAAGAAGCACATGGAGAAGAGAACTGGATAATGATAAGGAAAACGTGGAGAGAACTTGAGCAGATGGCAGGTGACAGGAAGACTTGGCATGTGTTTGTTGAAAGCCTATGCTTCTTGGAGAGCCAAAGGGTAATGAATGAATGATTGATGAATATGCAGCTGCAGACACAAAAAACAAACAAACAGGCGGTGGTGATTGAGGGTAAAGTTGGTAGTTCAGAACAGGCCACTTACTCTGGAGAAAATACTTTGAAGCTCACTATGATTCTTCTTCTTCCATCCTTAGCCATCAACCGGCAAAGCAGTATGTGGCCAGTACGCCTAGTGGCGTCTTAGGGCAACAACAAATTGATCAATCTATCGCTGTTTCCACCACGCCTAGTGGCCGTCTTTGTGGAACAAAAACAGACCAAACAATCTATCATTGTTTCCGTAATCAGATTGGTTGGCAAGCAGGTGATCAGCCCACTGTGCGAAGTTTTTACGGGATGGGGTAAACAGCCCCATGCCCATACCCTCCTTAGTCGCCTTTTACGACATGCGTGGTAGGGTGCAGTGTTACTATTCTTTGCTCCCCTTTCGGGCCCCGGTAACACACGGGTCACTATGATTGGCATCTAAAAAAACAAAAAAAATACCACCAACCATTGTTATTTTAGCAGATTGTCATTATCTTGTAAAATAAATAAAAATTCCAGGTCAATCTTGAGCCACACTCATAAAATGATGAAGGAAAAGGTAAACTGGCGCTTTATTAAAATAAGTTGCTAGTTGAAATATGATGCATAAAAGTGTTTTCATCAAATAATAATAATAATCCAAGTGACAGCTAAAAAGAACCAATGACATATCCCGAAGAAGACAAAAGAAGTGTAGAATGAAGCAGTCCACTTTGGGTGAGAAGAGAAATGTTAGAAAACATTGTGACAACAGCCTAAGATGGTTGCAAAAAATGAGACTGAAAATGAATGACAGTGGGAGGCATCTTAATATCATCAATAAATCAAAAGTGACAGTAGGAGGCATCTTAATATCATCGATTAATCAACAGTGACAGTAAGAGGCATCTTAATATCATTGATAAATCAATAGTGACAGTAAGAGGCATCTTAATATCATCAATTAATCAACAGTGACAGTAAGAGGCATCTTAATATCATCAATTAATCAACAGTGACAGTAAGAGGCATCTTAATATCATCAATTAATCAAGTGATAGTAAGAGGCATCTTAATATCATCAATTAATCAACAGTCTGCCATCAATGGTACCTATACCTTGTAGCGGTATGGCAGCTTGTGTACCCTGACAATCCCCAGAGCTATGCCAGTGGGAGTTTTACTCCTGGTAGGTTCAACCATGCTGGACTGGTCTGCGTGGGTAGGGGTCAGACAAAAGCTGGTACCCTGGTCCTCCAGGTTGGGGGTTTTAGCACAGGGCCGACACCCCTGTCTGTGTAAAAAATCACACACGTTACGGAAACAGCAATAAATGGAAATACTTTGATGCGGGACGGACATCCGGAGTCTCAGGCTCGTATGACTGACAGTGGTGAAAGCCGAAAGGAAGCCACTGGCATGAAAACGGATGCCCAGACCGCAAAACACGAAACCAGAATTGGTTTTTGGAATGTCAGAACTATGAACGAGGCAGGAAAGCTGAGACAGATTACAGCAGAGATGAGGAACTACAAACTACATACCCTGGGAATAAGCGAGAGCAGATGGACAGGGATGGGGAGAATAAAAACAGCTACAGGGGAAACAGTACTTTATTCTGGTAGAGAGGACGGTCAGCACAACGAAGGTGTAGCCATTATCCTCAAGAAAGGAATGGAAAGGTCTCTACTGGAATGGAAACCCATTAACAACAGACTAATAAGAGCAAGACTGAGAGGGAGATTCACCAACACCACAATTATACAATGTTATGCACCAACAAATGACAGCGACGAAGAGATCAAGGACGAGTTCTATCAACAGGTACAAAAGGAAATGGAAACTGTATCCAGGTACGATCTTATTATAGTAATGGGAGACCTAAATGCGAAAGTTGGAACACACAATAATTATAACGAAAGAGTAATGGGGAAATGCGGCAGTGGAACAGTAAATGAGAATGGGGACAAATTAATAAGCTTCTGCAGTATTAACAACCTGGTCATCGGAGGAACACTTTTTCAACACAAAGAAGTGCACAAGTTAACATGGGAATCACCAAACGGACGAGACAAAAACCAGATAGATCACATAATGATCAATGGCAGATGGAGACATGCACTACAAGACGTGAAAGTAAGAAGAGGCGCAGATGTGGGAAGTGATCATCACCTAGTAGTAGCAAGACTGAAGGTGAAACTCAGAGCTGCTGGACCAGTTGCAGTCAAACAGAAAAGATACAACATCACGAAACTTAAGGACCCCCTCACCAGAAAAGCGTTTGTGGTCGACGTAAAGAGACGATATCTGATTACCAAAAGCCAGGAAAGAACAGAGACCGACGATGTGGACCAGAAATTCAACACCATCTCAACAATATATAAAGAAAGCAGCAAGTCATGCTTGGGATTCCAGGAAAGAAAGAGCCAAGACTGGATAACACCAGAAACGCTAAACACCATAGCGAAGAGAAAGGAAATGAAAAGGAAGAAAACAGAAGCTAAGTCTCCCACGTTAAAGGCAATATATAGTGAACAGTACAGTCAGCTGGACAAGGAAGTAAAACGTCAAACCCGTGCTAACAAAAGGACATTTCTGGATGACCTTGCAAGTCAGGCAGAAGAGGCAGCACTGAGAAATGAACAAAGCACAGTTTATAAAATAACTAAAGCTATCAGTGGAAAACGAGGTGCAAACAACATAATGTTAGTAAGAGACAAGCAAGGAAATCTCATCACCACAGCACAGGGGCAGGAAACAAGGTGGGCAGAGCACTTCAGAGAAACACTGAATAAGGAACCACCAGAGACTCAGCTGAATGTTCCTGAGGCTGAAAGTGACTTAGACGTAAATACAGACATTCCACGAAAAGAAGAAATTATCACAGCTATCAAAGGGCTAAAAAATGGAAAAGCGCCTGGTCACGACAATCTGAATGCTGAGCTATTCAAGACAGACCCTGAACTAGCAGCAGAACTATTAGAACCACTATTTGCACCAAGTCTGGGAAACTGAGACAACACCAACAGAGTGGAGTAAAGGAACAATTGTCAAATTGCCCAAGAAGGGCGACCTTGCAGACTGCAACAACTGGAGAGGAATTACCCTCCTCTCAGTTCCCAGCAAAATACTAGGCAGGATAATCATCCAGAGAATTTCAAAAGCAGTTGACCATAAACTGAGGAAAGAACAAGCGGGCTTCAGAAAGAACAGAAGATGTGCAGATCATATATTTGCCCTCAGGAACATTATAGAGCAGTGCTCAGAATGGCAGAGACAGCTGTACATTAACTTTGTTGATTTTGAAAAGGCTTTCGACAGCATACACAGGGACAGCCTATGGAAAATTCTGAGGGCTTATGGAATTCCCAGCCGCATTGTTTCCATTATAAAAAGCCTCTATTCTAACTTTACGTGCAGTGTTGGATCGAGTAATGTAACTTTCGAAGTGAAAACAGGAGTACGACAGGGATGCCCCTTATCAACAACATTATTTTTGACAGTCATAGATTGGGTGATGCGCCAGACAACAGAGGGCAGTCCAAGAGGAATTAGATGGACAACGTTTTCTACACTGGAAGATTTGGAATATGCAGATGACATTGCACTGCTCGCGCATTCACACCAACACATTCAAGACAAAACTGATAGACTGAATAAGTATGGCCAGCAGGTTGGCCTGAACATCAATCTGAAGAAGACAGAGGTCATGACACTAAATGTGGGCAATCCTGAGCCAATAACAGTAAGGAACCAGAAGTTAGAACAGACAGACACATTTACTTACCTAGGAAGCATAGTAACACCTGACGGCGGAACAAGCAAGGACATTAACAACAGAATGAATAAAGCGAGAACAGCCTTTGCTATTCTCAACAACATTTGGAAGTCTTCCCAGTACAGCACAAACACCAAATTAAGACTGTATGAGAGCTGCGTACTTTCTGTGCTTCTCTATGGTGCGGAATGTTGGAGAGTAACAGAGAAGGAAATGTCGAAACTGTCCTCCTTCCACACAATCTGCCTAAGGAAAATTCTCCGAATCTTTTGGCCAAACACCATCAGCAACCAAGAACTACTTATTCGGAGTAACCAGGAGGACATGCACACCATCATAGCTGGCAGACGCTGGAGTTGGGTTGGCCATGTCCTCAGAAGGGACCCTGATACCATCGCAAGAACAGCTATGCTATGGACCCCCCGAGGGAAAGCGAAAGAGAGGCCGACCAAAGACAACTTGGCGGAGAACTGTGGAAGCTGAGATGCAAAGAATGAACCACAGTTGGGGCACTGTACGAAGGATGGCCGCCGACCGAGCAAAGTGGAATCAATTTGTTGCTGCCCTACAAGACGCCACCAGGCGTGATGGCCGCTGACTGCTTTGACGGTTGGCGGTTATGGATCAAAGAAGAAGAAAGAAGAAGAATCAACAGTGACAGTAAGAAGCATCTTAATATCATCAATTAATCAACAGTGACAGTAAGAGGCATCTTAATATCATCAATTAATCAACAGTGACAGTAAGAGGCATCTTAATATCATCAATTAATCAATACTCTTCAACTCCCCAAAGAACAAAGGCCTTTAACAAACAACTGCCAAATCTTTCTGTCACATGCCATCAGCTCAAGATCTTTCCATGTTGTCTTCATGTGTCTCCAGTTCTCTTCTCCATGTGTTCCTTGGTCTGCCTTCACTTCTTTTACCCTTGGCATTCCAGAACAAGGACTGCCTGGTAATGCTATCAATAGGTTTCCACAAAGTTGTGTCCAATCCTTTACCAGATTCTTCTGATTTCTTGTTCCACTGGCACCTGTTCTAATTGTTATTCTTAGTTCCACATTGGTGACCTTGTTGTATCATTTCAATCCTTATATTCTACGCAAGCACCCATTTGTGAAAAAAAAATCTATTTGTTTTAACATCATGCTTTTCACAGCCAAGTTACTGGGTTCTGGGATGAAAATCTCAGAACGTCATGCTCCAGTCTACCCAGTTGTAAGTGGATATCCAAATCTGCTCTTGAGTTAGGGAAAGCAAAGGCAGCCAGAAAAGGAACTGGTCACAGCACCTCATAACAAAAAAGTCACCTAATATTGTGCAGTCTCTAAACGCTTCAGCCCTGCCCCCCCCCCCCCCCCCCCCCCCCCCCCCCCCCCCCCCCCCCACCCCCCCCCCCCCCCCCCCCCCCCCCCCCCCCCCCCCCCCCCCAAGGCAGTTTCTACTATGGGACTACAGTTACGTTTTAGTATACAAGAAAGTTGACAAAAGAATAGACAAACTGCACCATAAACCAGAAGGCTGTGGACAGACATGATAACCGATACTAGTTTCCACCAGTCAAAGGAAAAAAAATAAAAAAATCAGAAAACCATTTAACCTGTTCCCGTGGGTCACAGAATAGACAAAGAAATGACAGGACTACTGCACCCTTGAGCATGTCCTACAAGGCAACTAATAATAGGTTGTGTATGGGACTGGCCACCTCATCATATTAAGCAAATACCAACAGAAACCACTGCTGCTTTCTGCAGGCTTCCTGCAAGGTCACCGCTGCCGTTGTAGCTCCACCAGGACAATTATGGTGATAATTTAATCTGGGCAGTAATCACTGTTCTATTTAACCATACCACATGGTCCTGGGATTATATAAAACATCTGCCCAAAGACTGTTACTGGTCAATTAACAAGTACCTTGTATCCAATCACTGGCTCCTCCCCCCAGATAGTTGACACTCCCCTCCATAGTAGCCTGACACTTTCATTGCCATGGGACGCAACAGTCACATACTCTGGATACTTGCTCGGTGCTGCAGAAGTAGGTTATAATTTTAGGGATGAAAATCTCAGTGGCAACAAGACTCATATAAAAACTAACTGATTTAGAACACTGACATACATAAAGAGGGGAAACCGAAGGCCTGTAAACAGTAAATAACTAAACAGTACACATAAAGGTATGTATCAACCACTTGTGAGAAAATAAAGAAGTAGAAAACTAGACAACACAAAAACAACAGAAGTGATAGGCTTACTGGAGACTCAAACCCAGGACCTTCCTTTTCTTTTCCCTTTTGACTCCTTATGGAGCAAGCAGCTACCATTGCAGCTGGTCTCCTAACAGGAAGCCTGCATCAAAGAAGTCATGTGCTCCCTGCAGCAGTGGTTTCCATAGCAGCTCGGTTTATATAATGAGGTTGCCAACCCATACATGCCACACTTAAAGGTTTACCCATAATCTGTACGGGGTGTTTGCGTTTTCAGATGTGTACGGGCCGTACACGGGTCTGTACGGGTTTTTTCGCCTAATTATTAACCCTTTCAGCACCATTATGACGTACGTCCTATTTTAAAAGCACCAGAACTCTTCTGTTTACAATCGTATCGGCAATTGCTGGGCATAATCGGATTCAGCATTGAAAAAATCTGGCCACTAAGCTTGAAACGAACAAAATATTTTACTGCTAGCGAATACGGTAGAACTGATAATAGTGATTTTACAAAAGCGAAAGTTACAAACATGGACGCTGCCATACCGCCGAATCATAAACATTTTGTGGAAAAAGCACGAAAATTCTTGTTTGAGTTGAATTTATTCAACTTGAATGATTCTGACAACTCTTTTTACTGAGATTCTGGTAATCTTTACCTTTATTGCCGTCGAGTATGTTTAATATTTGTATTTTCGTACCATTTAGAGTTAAGGTTGAGGTTAGGTTTACGGTAGAAAGTGCGTAAGAAATGTAAATTTGAATAATAATACAAAACAAATTATGGGTAGGCCTAATATCGGAATGACGGTCGCCGAATGCTCTGCATGTATTTTCGTACCATTTAGAGTTAGGATTAGGGTTACAGTTGGGGTTAGGGTTAACCCGAAATCTAAATGGTACGAAAATACATGCAGAGCATTCGGCGACCGTCATTCCGATATGACCAAATTATGAAACTGAAAAAAACCCCACAAAAGCAAGGCAAATTTGCATCTTAACCAGGTCAGAGAAAAGTTTATTTGGAGTTACTTCTCTTCTTAGTTTTAATTTCGTTTCTTTATAAAAAACAATGTGATTTTGCCTTGGGTGATCATCATTACGGTCATCCAATGATTTATATTTATTAAATAATTAATTACTATCAATGTTTGATTGACACTAAAATTCGTATGGGTATAACGGCTATTCCAATTTTTGAAGTTCGGTAGAGAATATATAATATTGCGCCAGTTTATATTTTCATTGCTAGCTTTAAAAAAAATATCTATATATATATATATATTTGATTTAAGATTCCTAAACCTAACCCATAACGCTTATTACTGGTCTCTTTAGATCTATACTTTTATAAGGCACTATAGAACACACACCAAACTGTTCTTCATTTCCACCATAAATTGTATTAATTTTTTTTGCAGAAATAGACTAAATGATGATACAGTCACAGCTTTTCTACAATACCGGTACAAAATAAATTCTAACTCTTGTTGTTTAGGTTTTAAAGCAAGTGAAGACATGCTTAAAAAGGCAAAGGGCGCATGTCACTATGATGGTGCAGAACCATCTAATTGAATATATTTGTACATTAATTAACTCTATTGTTACGTTTTTCAGTCTGTACAGGTTTTGCGGGTCTCTGTACAGGGTTTTTGGATTTGTTGTACAGGTTTTTCATGTCTGAGGTGTGGCATGTATGCCAACCTCATAATGACGCAGTAGGCCTGTTCTTTATTTGTCTCCCCTGTGACCACTGGGAACCACATGGGACATTATGAGCCTGGTCACAGCGTTTGGATTTATCAACCCACGTGCACTCTCGTCTGCTGTATGCTTCTCTGGCAGTAATGATCATGGCATTCTGGGAAATCTGGTCTTGTTCATCATTGTCCTTTCACAGTCCTTTAGGAACATGCAGGTGGCCCTTCCATGTCATTTCCTCTTACACACTGCTTCCTGTTGATAACAAATGTTTAGATACTTCTCCTTGTGCTTCATTACTGCAAATTCAAGAAAAGCTTAGCTTTATCAGCTGCTCATCTTTCAAATAATCACCCACATCACAGGAAAAACATGCTCAGTCCCTGCTCAAACAATTGCAGACTTTTTGAATACCATATTACATTACTGCTGATTATATGCCCCCCTAATCTGATTACATTTTAAAATCATTATCTAATACACTGTTTGATAATTATTGAATTTTTCAACATACATGTGATTTCCAATTATGATTGGATACAGTAAATGTAAGCATATTGTTATATTACTTTTATAATGTTGTATTAATTTAAATTAATACTTACAGTACATGTGAGGATTAATGGATACAATATAAATAATGACAGACAGAAAGGTAGAATGTTAGACAAGCCTGCGTGCCCAACTCAAAACCCTTTGAAAACAAAATTTGGTCATTCTTAAAGATTAAACTAAGATATTAACTGTTTTCTCCAGTCTGTGATGTGTAAGAATTTGATCTGATGGTTTAAGATGTAAAACAATTTATGGATGTATGAAAGTTATGTAACTAAACATTTAACATGGAGCAACATAAATTACTCCCATGTGAAACATAGGCTATATCTTTCTTTCCAGGGCAAGTCTAATTGTCTGTATTTGCCCTGTCTAGGTCACAGAGACAAAGTCTAAGCTAAGGAGGCAAAGTCTATAAGGAGACAAAGTCTAAGGAGACAAAGTCTTAGGAGGCAAAGTCTAAGCTAAGGAGACAAAGTCTAAGCTAAGGAGACAAAGTCTAAGGAGACAAAGTCTAAGGAGACAAAGTCTAAGGAGACAAAGTCTAAGGAGACAAAATCTATAAGGAGACAAAGTCTAAGGAGACAAAGTCTAAGGAGACAAAGTCTAAGGAGGCAAAGTCTAAGGAGACAAAGTCTAACCTAAGGAGACAAAGTCTAAGGAGACAAAGTCTAAGCTAAGGAGACAAAGTCTAAGCAGACAAAGTCTATAAGGAGACAAAGTCTAAGGAGACAAAGTCTAAGCTAAGGAGACAAAGTCTAAGGAGACAGAGTCTAAGCTAAGGAGACAAAGTCTATAAGGAGACAAAGTCTAAGGAGACAAAGTCTAAGGAGACAAAGTCTAAGGATGCAAAGTCTAAGCTAAGGAGACAAAGTCTAAGGAGACAAAGCCTATAAGGAGACAAACTAAACATTTAACATGGAGCAACATAAATTACTCCCATGTGGAACATAGGCTATATCTTTTTTTCCAGGGCAAGTCTAATTGTCTGTATTTGCCCTGTCTAGGTCACAGAGACAAAGTCTAAGCTAAGGAGGCAAAGTCTATAAGGAGACAAAGTCTAAGGAGACAAAGTCTAAGGAGACAAAGTCTAAGGAGGCAAAGTCTAAGGAGACAAAGTCTAAGCTAAGGAGACAAAGTCTAAGGAGACAAAGTCTAAGCTAAGGAGACAAAGTCTAAGCAGACAAAGTCTATAAGGAGACAAAGTCTAAGGAGACAAAGTCTAAGCTAAGGAGACAAAGTCTAAGGAGACAAAGTCTAAGCTAAGGAGACAAAGTCTAAGGAGACAAAGTCTATAAGGAGACAAAGTCTAAGGAGACAAAGTCTAAGGAGACAAAGTCTAAGGATGCAAAGTCTAAGGAGGCAAAGTCTAAGGAGACAAAGTCTAAGCTAAGGAGACAAAGTCTAAGGAGACAAAGTCTAAGCTAAGGAGACAAAGTCTAAGCAGACAAAGTCTATAAGGAGACAAAGTCTAAGGAGACAAAGTCTAAGCTAAGGAGACAAAGTCTAAGGAGACAGAGTCTAAGCTAAGGAGACAAAGTCTAAGGAGACAAAGTCTATAAGGAGACAAAGTCTAAGGAGACAAAGTCTAAGGAGGCAAAGTTTAAGCTAAGGAGACAAAGTCTAAGGAGACAAAGCCTATAAGGAGACAAAGCCTACAAGGAGACAAAGTCTAAGGAAACAAAGTCTAAGGAGACAAAGTCTAAGGAGACAAAGTCTAAGCTAAGGAGACAAGGTCTAAGGAGACAAAGTCTAAAGAGACAAAGTCTATAAGGAGACAAAGTCTAAGGAGACAAAGTCTAAGGAGACAAAGTCTAATCTAAGAAGACAAAGTCTAAGCTAAGGAGACAAAGTCTAAGGAGACAAAGTCTATAAGGAGACAAAGTCTAAGCTAAGGAGACAAAGTCTAAGGAGACAAAGTCTAAGCTATGGAGATAAAGTCTAAGGAGACAAAGAAAGAACAGGACAACTCCTCCCACAAGCACAATGTACTAGGTGACACTGAGGCCCCTCCACCATGCAAAGGCACAACAGGCCAATCACCTGTTTGTCTTAAACTATGATTACAAGCAACATAAGAGAGAAAACCGGACTGATTCTAAAGGCGACGAACTGGAACGGACTACGGACTATGACTTATGGAACATGGAACACAAGAAGTATAAATGGGAAAGAAGAGGAGCTGATGGAAGAGATGAGGAAAGCAAAACTAGAAATCCTGGCTATTACCGAAACAAAGAAAAAGGGACAAGGAGTCATGGATTTCGATGGCAACACTCTGCTATACAGTGGTGTACCCACATCTGAAAGAGCTAAAGGGGGCGTGGGTTGCATTGTGGCCAAAAACCAGAAAGATAGTATCAAGGGATGGAACTTTGTCTCGGAGCGCATTATGGTTGTAAAACTAAAAGAAGGAGAAACCATAGTCAACCTGGTCATAGTGTATGGGCCAAATGAGGATGAGAGAGCAGAGGTCAAGGAAGAATTCTTTGAGCTGCTTCAAAGGACAGTGGATGACTGCCTATATGAAATTATCATGCTTGGAGATTTCAATGCCAGAGTTGGAAATGACCATGCTAGATGGGGTGGAGTTATCGGAAGATATGGAGAAGATACTCTCAATGACAATGGAAAGCGATTCCTCAGATTCTGCAGTGAGCAGAATCTGATCATTACCAACACAAAGTTCCCCCATAGGCGCATACATGCATACACTAGGTGTGAACCAACAAGGAATGAGAAGTCAGTGATCGACTATGCCATTGTTAGGAGGAGCTCATTCAAATATGTCCGGGATGCTAGAGTCTGGAGGGGGCCAGAGATTGGAAGTGATCACTACCTGCTTACAATCAAAAGAACAACTGAAAGAGTTGCTCAGCCTAGGAACTGCCCAGCATCACGTAAGAAACCAAGTAAACGAACGGAAGAAATGAGCGTTAAGACCTACAAGCTGAGAGAGCCAGAAATTAAGACCAGATATCAGGGGCTCATTGCTACAGCGTGAGAAACACAGAAGAACAGGCTGATGACTTGGAAACACTGTGGCTTAAATTCAAGGACATCATAAAGACAGCTGCTGCAGAAACAGGTGATGAAGTCCGACTTGGGAACAAGAGAAAGAGGACACCTTGGTGGACAGAAGAAGTCAAAGAGAAAATAAGAGAGAAGAAAATGGCATGGAAACAATACTTAGGAGCTAAAAACACAGCAGGACAAATAGAGAAATATAAAGAATATGTGATACTCAGAACAGAAGCAAAGAACAAAGTGCTAGCAGCAAAACAGAAGTCCTGGGAAGAATTTGGAGAAAAGCTAGAAAAGGATGCGCAAGAAAACCAGAAATTGTTCTATAAGACCTAAAGAACATGAGGAAGGAAAAACAATGCCCTCTTAAATTTATAAAGGACAAGCAAGGCAAATTGCTTACTGCCCCGAAGGAAGTAATGGAAAGATGGAAAGAATATTTCTCAGAACTGCTGGATGGTGAGCAAGGTAGAGCATCAGAAATGATAACCACTAGCACAGAAGAGGATACAAATGGTGATGAAGATGACATAAAGATGGAAGAACTGAAGGCAGCACTGGAGAAAATCAAGATGGGCAAAGCAGCAGGGCATGATGGTATAACACCAGAAATGGTTAAGTACATGGGAGCATCAGGCGACCTATTACTCCTAAGGGTCCTACAGGCAGCGTGGTGCAACAAGGCCATACCAAAGGATTGGGAGATTGCCATTATAACACCGATTTTCAAAAAAGGGTGACAATCGACAATGTGGAAACCACAGAGGCATATCCCTTCTCAGTGTCCCTGGTAAAATCTACTCTAGAATCCTAGAGCAGAGACTCCGATGCCTAGCTGAGCCACAATTGGATGAAGCCCAGTGCGGATTCCGAGCAAACCTAAGTACTCAAGACCTAATCTTCACACTCAGGCAGCTGAGTGAAAAGGCCCTTGAGAACAAGAGTGAGATCCATCTTTGTTTCATAGATCTGGAAAAGGCGTTTGACAGGGTCCCCTGGAGCAAACTTTGGGACTGTTTGGCAAGGAAGAACATTCCAGCACCTCTGATTCATGCTATACAGAGCGTCTACAAGTCTTGCAGAAATTATGTGAGGACAGCAAACTATAAGTCAGAAGAGTTCAGGACCACCACTGGTGTAAGACAAGGCGATATCCTGTCACCTTATCTTTTCATACTCCTCATGGACGATGTCATCAAGGCATGTAAGGAGAGAACAAGAAAGTATTCAGTGGGGTACTGGAAGATGAGACAGGTCTGTATTTCAGAGCTAGCATTTGCTGATGATGTTGTCCTGATTGCTAAATCAGAGACACATCTCCAATCTAACCTGCAAGTCTGGAAGGAAGAGCTGGAGAAGAGAGGGATGGTCATAAGCAGCTCTAAAACAAAATCCATGGTGATATCACGAGAAGAAAGAAAACATCAGATTAAGTTGGGAGAACAGGTCCTGGAGCAGGTCGACCACTTTAAATATCTCGGAGCTATTATAGACCGAAAGGGGGGCATCAAAGAAGAGTTGGCCACTCGAAAAGCAGCGGCTGGGAGACTTTATCAGGCCATAAATCGAGGATTCCTCAGCAAGAAAGAGGTTGGTAAGAAAACGAAGATGGCTGTATACCGCTCCACCTATGTCCCAGTCTTGACATATGGATGCGAGTCATGGGCAATGACTACAACCCACAAAAGCCAGATCCAAACCTCAGAAATGAGGTATCTGAGGAAGGTAGTTGAAGTAACAAGAAGAGACATGGTCCGCAACCAGACGATACGTCAAGGCCTAAAATCCCACCCGCTGCAGACCCAAATAGAACAGTCCCAACTAAGATGGTTTGGCCATGTCTGCAGAATGGGAGAAGATCGGCTACCACGACAAGCATGGAAAACAAAGAGCCAGGGATCCAGACCTCCAGGACGACCCAGAGTCCGCTGGGAGGACAACGTTAGACAATCTTTGAAGGACCAAGGACTAGAATGGAACCAGGCCAGGAAGAAGACAGCTGATAGAATAGTCTGGCGCTCTCTCTTCCAAACCTCTACACCTCACGGTAGAAGGGGAACGACTAAGTAAGTAAGACACTGAGGCTGTGCATGGAGGATGGCAATCTCATTATATACAATAAACTGCTACAACAGCCGCCATTGTTAACAGTTTAAGTCCCGATCAACGTTATATCATATTTTGTATCATTTGCTCCTTTCTAGAGCTGTTTTCCAATTTTAACAACCCAAAACATCATTTCTGACAGGAAGTCCTTTCTATTAAATACCTCGTGTGTTTAAGAGAGAACGTGTTTTTGTGGTTTGATATTAATTTAAGATTTTTCACGTGCATATTTTATAAGATCAAATGGCCATGCCCACTGCTTCTAGTAGACCTCTGAATTAACTTCAGAGCAAGCTAGAAAGTTACGAGGGATGGTCAAAAAGTAATGCCTCCTATTTTTCATGTATGTAAGTACTGCATCGGTGTGCAATTTGTAAATTTAGCAGGATTCCTCAAACACTCTTCTGCACTGTATAGCATTACCACCCTGTTTCAGTAACAGGTGGCACCACTGTAACAGTTTAAAAATGGCTGCCAAAGACGTTTGGTTAAAACAACGTTATGTCATAGAATTTCTCAATGCTGAAAGCGAGACCCCAATTCGCATCCACGAACGTTTGAAGAATGTTTATGGAGATTCAACAGTGGATGTTAGCACTGTCCGACGTTGGGTACACCGTTGTGATGAAGCTAGAGTAGGTCAATCCTCAATGGCTGACGCAAAGTGGACTGGCCCTCCGTCTACCGCAGTGACTCCACACAACATTCATCGAATTGATGGCATCATTTGTGGTGACCGTCGGGTAACACTGGATGAACTTTCTTCCATGTTGTCCATTAGTAAAGGCAGTGTCCAGAACATCATTAAAGACCTGGGTTATTCAAAGGTTTGTGCACGGTGGGTACCCAGAATGTTGACAGACAGACATAAAGAAACAAGGAAAACCATAGCCATCAACCTCCTGCACTGTTACGAAACTGAAGGAGAAGAGTTTTTATCGAATATTGTGACAGGTGATGAGACTTGGGTTCATTTTTTTGAACCAGAATCCAAGAGGCAGTCAATGGAATGGCATCATACAACATCGCAGACAAAAAAGAATTTCAAAAGCTCACCATCTGTAGGGAAAGTTATGGCCTCCGTGTTTTGGGATGAGAAGGGTGTGCTTCTTCTCGACTTCTTGGAACAGTGAAACACGGTGAATGCAGACAGTTACATTGAAACTTTGAAGAAGCTTAGAGGTCATCTTCGGCGACTTTACCCATTAAAAGATCAGAGAACTGCACTACTGTTGCACGATAATGCCACGCCACACACCGCTAAACGCACCATTGATGCGATTGCAGAATTTGGCTGGACATTATTACCACATCCCCCTTACAGTCCCGATCTTGCACCTTCTGACTTCCATCTGTTTGGACCACTGAAAGAAGATCTTCACAGACATCACTTTGAGGACGCCGAGACCCTTAAACGCGCCGTACGCCAGTAGTTTAGGAAAAAGGACACACATTTTTACCGTGCGGGGATACATGCCCTTGTGAGAAGATGGACAAAAACTGTAACAAATAACGGAGACTACATTGAGAAATAAATTTTTGAAGTTCAGACTTGGGGCTACATTTCAATGTGAATTTTATCTGTTTTCTTGTCTATTGAATGAAATTAAAAATTACGAGGCATTACTTTTTGACTGTCCCTCATATTTGAAGAAATTCTAGATAGTGATAATAATTCAGATTGTAGTATTTATTCACAGGATAGCAAAGCAGGAGCCTGATATCGAGTCCTCGGAAACCGAGGATGATGATGAAAGATCTGATGTCAATAATGTAGTTATGGATACAGGAGCATGTAATAAGACTGTAATAAGTTCATATAATATGTCATGATGAAGTAATGTTTATACATAGGCCTAGTGTAAATATATTTGTGAGTGACTTTATGTGATTTCCTATGGATTACAAATCATCTTGAGAAGAGGAGGAGCTCAGCAAGGTAAGAATATATAATTTCCTCTTTTTTACAACCATGTGACCTGTTGCAAAAAGGAAAATGATGATGATTAATATGATGATAGCAGAAGGGCAGGGCATAAACCAAGAGGAACTCAACAGGAAATGGATGGCAGGAGAAAGAAAGCAAAGGATAGGTAAATGACACTAAATAGTAAAAGAGACAAGACTTGGATGCAGAAGAAGGAAAAGATAAGGAAGAAAAATTAGGAGTAGCTCTGACAAAAAAAAAAAAAGGATCAGACTTGATCTAGAATAATAATTTTCTGACAGAAGCACTCACATCTCATATAATAAAGGGAAACCACTCACGTGCAAAATTCATTCCAACATAATAGTTGTCTGTCTTTGGTCCCATGCCAGCATGGTTCAGAAACTGTAAGTTCAGACAATAGTCTAAGGCATACTCCATACCCACAATCATTCCGGTGCCTAAATTATTGTAGATTCGGATGAATCGTGCCATGTCCTCATGCTTTCCCAGACATCTTGTGTCACCTTCCAACCAGTAGTTGATCTATTAATATATTACATAGATAAACAAGAGAACAGATTTTGCCGATGACGTGGTTCTTCTGTCCTATAACCGTAATCTGATGCAAGATTAAATGAAAATATTTGATGAGAGGTCACAGTAAGTGGGTCTGAAAGTACACAGAGAAAGGACAAAGATTTGATTTGGTTTGGTTTTAAGGACTATCTTCATTGCACACGGACTACTCCATCAGTGCTCCGATCTCCTCCCTTAGATCACACAAGGAGGATCTCAGCACAGTGCACAGACTCCGTAGCACCGGCAAGAATCCCAATATGTGTATATTGACACATTCTATAAATATTTGTGGTGGGTAGGTTTCTAATTTTTAAACTTTTGCCAGGGCAGTGGCATGATAGGCCTATTCTTTACAATTTCCAACTGCACATGGGACCTCCTATTTTTTCACCCTTATCCAACAAAGCTAGGCACTCGATCTCACTACCCAGGACACCAGGGGGGGAGTATGACATCATTAGGACCACTGGTTCTGAAAAAAATTTCACATAAATTATATTCCCACAACTGGGAATTGAGCCCGGTACCTCTAGAGCTCGAGGAGGATGCCATACCTCTTAGCCACTCTGGACCTCCCTCCCCAAAAAAGACAAAGATACTGAGAATAAATGCAAGAAATGATTAGACTGAACTTGAAGAGACACTACTACAAGATGTAGAATCGTACACATATCTTAGTAGCAATGTAGACAAAGTTGGAGGGACAGACAATGATATATAAAATAAAAAAAAGAATACAAAAAGCAAGAGAAGCTTTCATTGCATTGGGAAACATATGGAGATCAAGAGAAATCAAGTCCAACACGCAAATAAGAATCTTCAACTAAAATGTGAAGTCAGTCCTTTTGTATGGCTCTGAGACATGGAGAACAGCAAAATCAAAAACCAAAAAGCTACAAACTTTCATAAATGGGTGCTTGCGTAGAATAGAAGGATTAAAATGGTATGAGAAGATCACTCATGTGGAACTGATGATAAGAACCAGACAAGTACAAGTGGAACTGATGATAAGAACCAGACAAGTACAAGTGGAACTGATGATAAGAACCAGACAAGTACAAGTGGAACAACAGATGAGAAGAAGACGATGGCAATGAGTAGCATAAACATTGAGGAAACCTGTGCATAGCATTACAAAGCAGTCCTTATTCTGGAACCCTCCCGGGTAACTCTTAGTATACGAGCGGCCTTTCATGACTACCATTACAGATTTTGCAATAAATAATTTATTTATAAAGATAACATAAGTGTTATATATCAAAATGTGAAGAAATGAAACCCCTATATCATGCACATAACTAAATTGTTCAGTGGTTTTAAACATGCATTCAGCTATAAATTTTTGCTATTGACGGGGATCGATCATCGGCCTCTCTAGAAGGCCGCTCGTATACTAAGAGGTAAGAGAGAGGCAGAGGTAGACCAATAAACACATAGAGAAGAGAACTGAAGACAGAAGTGAAAATGATGGAAAGAACTTGAGCTGATGGCAAGTGACAGGAGGACTTGGCATGTGTTTGTTGAAGGCTTAATGCTCCTTGAGGAGCTATAGGGTACTGATTGATTGAAACATGAGAATGTTTTGAATTTTTTAACATATTAGATGCATAAATATGAGAAATATTTGGTTGGTCTAACATTCATTTCCTTCAGTTCCCTGTGGAGCTAAGGCCTTCAATAAATACTTTTAATACTTTCCTGTCTTGTGCCATCCAGTGACTTGTTCCATGTTTTCTTTGTCCTGTTCATTTCTGTCTCCAGTTCTCTTTTCCAAGTGTTCCTTGGTCTCCCTCCTACCTCATTTACCCTGGGGATTCCAGAACCAGGACTGCCTGGTGATGCCATCAAAAGGTTTCCTCAAAGTGTGTCCTATTCATCATCAGCGTCATATTCTCATCTCTGGTCCCACTGACACTTTCCTGGTTCTTGTCATCAGTTCCACATAGGTGATCCTGTCATCCTGTTCGAATCCTTCAATTCTATGCAAGCACCCATTCACGAAAGCGTGTAACCTCTTGGTAATTTCTTTTTCCATGTATCAGAGCCAATCAGTAGAACAGACTTGGCATATGAGTTGAAAATTCTCATTTTTGTGTTCGATTTGACTTCTTTTCATTTCCATGTATTTCCCAATGCAAGGACAACTCTTCTTGCTTCTTCTTCTTCTGCGTTCGGTTTGTAGTCATGCTAAATCTGCAGGCCTGTCACCAGGACGAAGTCCACAGTCTTTTCCAGGTCGGCGCGGCAGCCCCATAGCTTCTGCTGGAGCTCATCACCCTTTGGCCAGGTCGCACGTCGCAATTCATCATGGGTTGGACAGTTCTGGAGAATGTGTTCTGGGGTCTGGATACCAGTTCCACATGGGCATTCATTCGTGTGGGATATCCTGAGGCGATAGAGATGTCCAAGTAGTCTGCAGTGACCAGTTCTCAGGCGGAAAATTGTCGTCTGTTGGTATCTGTTTAGATGAACTCTTCTTGCCTTCTTTCTTCTTATTTTCATATCACTGACTGTTCATCCAACTGTGTATGTACTGGTGCCACGATAAATGTATGAGTCTACATCTTCCAGAGGTGTTTCTTCTGGTGCAATGTAATGTTTAAAATTACTACTAGTATACAAATGAGAATGCTCTGCTAATAATCACTTTACTGTCACAATAAAAACGGTTTTTGGTGTAGGAAATGACAACTATTATGACTATGGCTATTTTCCTCATGATGTAGACTTATTGTTACATAAGTGTGTCAAGTGCTAGCAGAAAAACTATTACATAAGTGTGTCAGGTGCTAGCAGAAATAACTATTACATAAGTGTGTCAAGTGCAACCAGACGATCCGTCAAGGCCTAAAATCCCATCCGCTGCAGACCCAAATAGAACAGTCCCAACTAAGATGGTTTGGCCATGTCTGCAGAATGGGAGAAGATCGGCTACCACGACAAGCATGGGAAACAAAGAGCCAGGGATCCAGACCTCCAGGACGACCCAGAGTCCGCTGGGAGGACAACATTAGACAATCTTTGAAGGACCGAGGACTAGAATGGAACCAGGCCAGGAAGAAGACAGCTGATAGAATGGTCTGGCGCTCTCTCTTCCAAACCTCTACACCTCACGGTAGAAGGGGAACGACTAAGTAAGTAAGTCAAGTGCTAGCAGAAACAACTATTACATAAGTGTGTCAAGTGCTAGCAGAAACAACTATTACATGTGTGTCACGTGCTATGAGCCAGATTTCTTGAATGGCAACTAGCTGCAGTGGAACTTCCTAAAAAGCAGAAAAAAAACCAAAAAAAAAATGGCCATGTGCTTCTAATACCAATTTTTACACTGTTAAATAATTTGGAAGCATCTTGTAATATCTCTTATAGCATGTTTCACTCAATACTCTCACATTTTCATGAAGTCAATAAAGAGAATGCATTCTAGATGTCTATATTTAAAGTTACTCTTAACGACTGTCCTAAAATAAATCTAAACATGTAATAACTAAAGAGCAACTCTTTCTGATATATGCTTAATCATGTTTCTGGGACTTCTCTAACCCCTCATCATCAGCTCCCCAGGGAGGATAGGCCTTCAACAATGTTCCCCTTCTCTACATAGCCAGTAGGTCCAAAGGAACAGCAGTAGCTGATACAGTGTTGCACCAGCCACGTCGCAGGAGTTGCCAGAATAATGTCTAATCAACATCTGACTGCCTTAGGGACTCCGGCAGCAGTGGCCATATTCTTTCTTTGTCTCCTCCCAGACCCCAGTGGGTCAAGAGAAATACAGGAAGACTCACAAATATATCGCGACGAGAAGTTCAGTAGAGTCCACTATAGCTACAGAAGATTTCACCATTCTTCACTACAATACACTTACTATCTTTAGTAGAGTCCACTATAGCTACAGAAGATTTCACCATCCTTCACTACAATACACTTACTATCTTTAGTAGAGTCCACTATAGCTACAGAAGATTTCACCATCCTTCACTACAATACACTTACTATCTTTAGTAGAGTCCACTATAGCTACAGAAGATTTCACCACCGTTCACTACAATACACTTACTATCTTTAGTAGAGTCCACTATAGCTACAGAAGATTTCACCATCCTTCACTACAATACACTTACTATCTTTAGTAGAGTCCACTATAGCTACAGAAGATTTCACCATCGTTCACTACAATACACTTACTATCTTTAGTAGAGTCCACTATAGCTACAGAAGATTTCACCATCCTTCACTACAATACACTTACTATCTTTAGTAGAGTCCATTATAGCTACAGAAGATTTCACTATTCTTCACTACAATACACTTACTATCTTTAGTAGAGTCCACTATAGCTACAGAAGATTTCACCATCCTTCACTACAATACACTTACTATCTTTAATAGAGTCCACTATAGCTACAGAAGATTTCACCATTCTTCACTACAATACACTTACTATCTTCAGTAGAGTCCACTATAGCTACAGAAGATTTCACCATTCTTCGCTACAATACACTTACTATCTTTAGTAGAGTCCACTATAGCTACAGAAGATTTCACCATTCTTCACTACAATACACTTACTATCTTTAGTAGAGTCCACTATAGCTACAGAAGATTTCACCATTCTTCACTACAATACACTTACTATCTTTAGTAGAGTCCACTTTAGCTACAGAAGATTTCACCATCCCACATTTACACTCTGGACAATACACTTACTATCTTTAGCAGAGTACACTATAACAACTGAAGATTTCACCATTCCACACTCATGACAATACACTTACTATCTTTAGCAGAGTACACTATAACAACTGAAGATTTCACCATTCCACACTCATGACAATACACTTACTATCTTTAGCAGAGTACACTATAACAACTGAAGATTTCACCATTCCACATTTACACTCTGGACAATACACTTACTATCTTTAGCAGAGTACACTATAACAACTGAAGATTTCACCATTCCACACTCACGACAATACACTTACTATCTTTAGCAGAGTACACTATAACAACTGAAGATTTCACCATTCCACACTCACGACAATACACTTACTATCTTTAGCAGAGTACACTATAACAACTGAAGATTTCACCATTCCACACTCATGACAATACACTTACTATCTTTAGCAGAGTACACTATAACAACTGAAGATTTCACCATTCCACACTCATGACAATACACTTACTATCTTTAGCAGAGTACACTATAACAACTGAAGATTTCACCATTCCACATTTACATTCTGGACAATACACTTACTATCTTTAGTAGAGTCCACTATAGCTACAGAAGATTTCACCATCCTTCACTACAATACACTTACTATCTTTAGTAGAGTCCACTATAGCTACAGAAGATTTCACCATCCTTCACTACAATGCACTTACTATCTTTAGTAGAGTCCACTATAGCTACAGAAGATTTCACCATCGTTCACTACAATACACTTACTATCTTTAGTAGAGTCCACTATAGCTACAGAAGATTTCACCATCCTTCACTACAATACACTTACTATCTTTAGTAGAGTCCATTATAGCTACAGAAGATTTCACTATTCTTCACTACAATACACTTACTATCTTTAGCAGAGTCCACTAGATTTCACCATCCTTCACTACAATACACTTACTATCTTTAATAGAGTCCACTATAGCTACAGAAGATTTCACCATTCTTCGCTACAATACACTTACTATCTTTAGTAGAGTCCACTATAGCTACAGAAGATTTCACCATTCTTCACTACAATACACTTACTATCTTTAGTAGAGTCCACTATAGCTACAGAAGATTTCACCATTCTTCACTACAATACACTTACTATCTTTAGTAGAGTCCACTTTAGCTACAGAAGATTTCACCATCCCACATTTACACTCTGGACAATACTTACTATCTTTAGCAGAGTACACTATAACAACTGAAGATTTCACCATTCCACACTCATGACAATACACTTACTATCTTTAGCAGAGTACACTATAACAACTGAAGATTTCACCATTCCACATTTACATTCTGGACAATACACTTACTATCTTTAGTAGAGTCCACTATAGCTACAGAAGATTTCACCATCCTTCACTACAATACACTTACTATCTTTAGTAGAGTCCACTATAGCTACAGAAGATTTCACCATCCTTCACTACAATGCACTTACTATCTTTAGTAGAGTCCACTATAGCTACAGAAGATTTCACCATCGTTCACTACAATACACTTACTATCTTTAGTAGAGTCCACTATAGCTACAGAAGATTTCACCATCCTTCACTACAATACACTTACTATCTTTAGTAGAGTCCATTATAGCTACAGAAGATTTCACTATTCTTCACTACAATACACTTACTATCTTTAGTAGAGCCCACTATAGCTACAGAAGATTTCACCATCCTTCACTACAATACACTTACTATCTTTAATAGAGTCCACTATAGCTACAGAAGATTTCACCATTCTTCGCTACAATACACTTACTATCTTTAGTAGAGTCCACTATAGCTACAGAAGATTTCACCATTCTTCACTACAATACACTTACTATCTTTAGTAGAGTCCACTATAGCTACAGAAGATTTCACCATTCTTCACTACAATACACTTACTATCTTTAGTAGAGTCCACTTTAGCTACAGAAGATTTCACCATCCCACATTTACACTCTGGACAATACTTACTATCTTTAGCAGAGTACACTATAACAACTGAAGATTTCACCATTCCACACTCATGACAATACACTTACTATCTTTAGCAGAGTACACTATAACAACTGAAGATTTCACCATTCCACACTCATGACAATACACTTACTATCTTTAGCAGAGTACACTATAACAACTGAAGATTTCACCATTCCACATTTACACTCTGGACAATACACTTACTATCTTTAGCAGAGTACACTATAACAACTGAAGATTTCACCATTCCACACTCACGACAATACACTTACTATCTTTAGCAGAGTACACTATAACAACTGAAGATTTCACCATTCCACACTCACGACAATACACTTACTATCTTTAGCAAAGTACACTATAACAACTGAAGATTTCACCATTCCACACTCATGACAATACACTTACTATCTTTAGCAGAGTACACTATAACAACTGAAGATTTCACCATTCCACACTCATGACAATACACTTACTATCTTTAGCAGAGTACACTATAACAACTGAAGATTTCACCATTCCACATTTACATTCTGGACAATACACTTACTATCTTTAGCAGAGTATACTATAACAACTGAAGATTTCACCATTCCACATTTACACTCTGGACAATACACTTACTATCTTCAGTATAGTACACTATAGCTACTGAAGTTTTCACCATTCCACACTTACACTCTGGACAATGCACTTACTATCTTCAGTATAGTACACTATAGCAACTGAAGATTTCACCATTCCACACTCACACTCTGGACAATACACTTACATTCTTCAGTAGAGTCCACTATAGCAACTGAAGATTTCACCATTCCACACTCACGACAATACACTTACTATCTTCAGCAGAGTACACTATAACAACTGAAGATTTCACCATTCCACACTCACACTCTGGACAATACACTTACATTCTTCAGTAGAGTCCACTATAGCAACTGAAGATTTCACCATTCCACACTCACGACAATACACTTACTATCTTCAGCAGAGTACACTATAGCAACTGAAGATTTCTCCAGCCTACACCCACAATCTGGACAATACACTTACTATCTTCAGCAGAGTACACTATAACAACTGAAGAATTTGGTCCTTTCCCCATCTCGTTCTCTGGCTGAACTTTGACCTCATACGGCGTGTAGTACAATTCTCTGTCAATCATAGTGCTGTACACAGTCGAAGTAAGATTTCCTTTCTAAGGATAAAATTTTTTTTTTTAATTATTGATGTAATTAAAATTGATGATAGCCAACTAGAATTTCAATAACTTCTTATTAGATTATTTAATATTAAAAGAGAACTATTACAGGTTTGGAGTGGCTCAGAGGTATGGTGTCTGCCTCTAATTCTAAAGTTACCGGGTTTGCTCCCACCACAGGGAATATAATTGATGGAAATTTTTTTTTTTCAGAACCAGTGGTTCCTAATGATGTCATGCTCCCCCTGATCTCCTGAGCAGGCAGATTGGATGCCTAGCCTTCTAAGATAAGGGCAACAAAATAGGAGGTCCCATGTGCAAGTTGTGCATGTTAAAAATCTCACTGCAGTTGAAAATCATAAAGAATAGTCCATAAGACCACTGCCCTGGCAAAATTTAAAAATTAGAAAACATACCAACCACACAAAATATTTACAGAATGTGTGATTCCTGTATACACATATTGGGATCCTCACTGATGTTATGGAGTTTATGCACTGTGCTGAGATCCTCCTTGTGTGATCTAAGGGAGGAGATCGGCGCACTCATGGAGTTGTCAGTGTGCAAAGATAGTCCTTGAAACCAAAACCAAACCTCACCAGCAGTAAACAGGTCAAGGGTCCCGTTACACGCCCATTGAAGCATATTGGGAATATGGTGTTAGGCCTATATTTTCTTGACCATCAGGCACACTATGGGTGATGTGGTTAGCATCCCGCTGGCCGCCTTTAACCTTCCCAGATCTGCTCTGGTATCCAATTCATGAAGCTGGGTCGGTCCCATAGTCATTTGTGGTCTAAAAAATCCCACCTCAACTGGGGATTGAACCACGGACCACTGAGCTCAGAAGCCAGTGCACTGACCACTGTGCTATCGCGGCTCTTAAACCAGCAATAAACTCAACTGACATTTTCTCTACATGACTAGAGTACGGCCAACTATTCATGTCATTATTGTAATACCATACAAAATTAATTTGCCTACATGTTTTTAACAATATTCAGTCATTCAATATCCTTAAGCTCCGCAAGTCTTTAACAATATTCAGTCATTCAATATCCTTAAGCTCCGCAAGTCTTTAACAATATTCAGTCATTCATTATCCTTAAGCTCCGCAAGTCTTTAACAATATTCAGTCATTCATTATCCTTAAGCTCCGCAAGTTTAACAAATTCATGCTAAATCCTCCAGACCTGTGCTGTCCACTCAAGGTCTTTTCATATCTCCTGTATGCCCTTAACTTCTGTCTTCAGCTCTCCTCTTCTAGAGTTTTTCTCAATCTCCTCCTACCTTTCCCTCAATCTCCTCCTACCTTTCCCAATTCATCTCCAGGATAGTTCTCCAATCTCTTGTGACATCGTCACCCATCATCAGTTCTCTCAAATCTTGTGACATTGTTAGCCATTATTAGTTCCTCACTGGCAATCATGTCATACCATCCCAATTTCTTCTTCTTCCTCGTTCGCCTTCAGACTTCCACATTTATGACTCTAATAAAGGCAGTAGTCAACCCAAGGCTCGAAACATCTCCAAACAGTTTTTCGTTGACAGAAGTGGGTTGTTGCCATATGCTACTCCGTTCATTACTGTAGGTTGGGCAGTATTGCAGCAGGTGTTCGACTGTCATTGGGCTGGTACCGCAGGTGCAGAGATCTGTTGCACCAATTTTGTATTTAAAAAATACTAGACATCTATAAAGAAATGACAGAGTGACAAGTACTACTTCTTCATCACTCGCACTAACTTAACCATCTCTTTTTCTCTTATAAAGTTGGCAGTCTGTCTCAGGCTTCTTGCATCACCATTCAGTTTATCCCTCAAATCTACTCATCTTCTGCTGGTGACACTCTTGGAGGGCATGTTCTAATGTTTGCTCACCTTCCCCACAAGGACACATGATTGTCTGATTTATAATTGATGGAACAGATGGTAGTAACACTACAATGTTCCAAAAATCCCAACTACGATGGTTTGGCCATGTTTGCAGAATGGGAAAAGATCGGCTACCACAACAAGCATGGGAAACTAAGAGCTAGGGATCCAGACCTCCGGGACGACCCAAAGTCCACTGGGAGGACAACATTAGAAAATCTCTTGGGAGCCGCGCTTGTGTAATGGTTACCATACTGCGCTGGCGATCGGGTGATCCTGGTTCAAGCCCGGGCAAGCACATTTAAAGGAGTGTCATCAACCAGGGACTGGAATAACCTGAACGGCTCCTGAGCCGACCCAGCTCTAATGGGTACTCTCCGAAGACGACGAGTATCTGCCTGAATGGCGAGAGGACACTTGTCAGCGTACATGGAAAATAGGATACTCACGTAAAATCAGTCTCAGGTTGGACATACTAACCTGAGATTTCACCTCGAGTAATAGCGGGCGTACGCTTAATAATAATAATAATTAAAAAAAAAGACAATCTCTGAAGGACAGAGGACTAGACTGGAACCAGGCCAGGAGGAAGACAGGTGACAGGATAGTATGGTGCTCTCTCTGACATACCTCTATACCCCAGTGTAGAAGAGGAACAACTAAGTAAATAAGAGGTAGACTTGATAAACACCACCAATGTAGAAAAGAGGGCCTACAGATGATATACTTTCATTTTCCCTTTCACTCCTTTTACATGATGAAGTTGCCAGTCTTATATTAGTTGCCTGGTACGACATATCTGAGAATATAGTGGTCCTGTTCTGTCTATTTAACAGTCATAGACTGGGTGATGCACCAGACAACAGAGGGCAGTCCAAGAGGAATAAGATGGACTACATTTTCTACATTGGAAGATCTGGAATATGCAGATGACATTGCACTGCCAGCACATTCACATCAACACATCCAGGAAAAAACGGATAGACTTAATACGTATAGCCAGCAGGTGGGCTTGAACATCAACCTAAAGAAGACAGAGGTCATGACGCTCAATGGAACAGACAGATGCCTTCACATACCTAGGATGCATAGTAACACCAGATGGCAGAGCAAGCAGAGACATCAACAACAGAATGAACAAAGCAAGAACAGCCTTTTTTAGTCTAAACAACATCTGGAAGTCCTCTCAGTACAGCACAAGCACAAAATTAGGATTATATCAGAGCTGTGTGCTTTCTGTGCTTCTCTATGACGCGGAGAGCTGGAGAGTTACAGAGAAGGAAATGTCGAAATTGTCCTCTTTTCACACAACATGCTAAGAAAAATTCTCCAAATCTTTTGGCCGAATAGCATCACCAACCAAGATCTGCTTACTCGGAGCAAGCAAGAGGACATGCACACCATCATAGCTGGCAGACGCTGGAGCTGGGTTGGCCATGTCCTCAGAAGAGACCCCGATGCCATCACAAGAACAGCTATGCTATGGACCCCTGAAGGAAAACGAAATAGAGGCCGACCAAAAACAACTTGGCGGAGGACTGTGGAGGCTGAGATGCAAAGAATGAACCAGAGTTGGGGCCCTGTACGAAGGATGGCCGCCCGACCGAGCAAAGTGGAATCAATTTGTTGTTGCCCTACAAGACGCCACCAGGCGTAATGGCCACTGACTGCTTTGACGGTCAGCGGCTAAGGATCAAAGAAAAAAAGAATTCTTTCTATGCCTCCTTTTCCGAGACCCCCTGGTCACTACATGGGGCACAGATTTACACTGCTAGTGCAGAAAACATTATGCATTAACAAGCTTCATAAATGTAAAAATGGCAGCAATCATAAATTCCACTAGTGCATAAAATACACATCTGTAAGCTCTAACAGTGTTACAAAAGACAAAATATTTGACAAAATTTCACCATCATAACCATCAACGTAGAAATGGCAGCATAATTACAGACTCCATTTATAAAGAAATGAAAGCGCACAGTTAGAGATCACTAGTGTAGCAACTAAGTACATCTGTATATAAATTGGGAAAAGAAAAGTGATGGCAGACACAGGAATGACAAGAAAAGTAATACTTGGAATTTACTTCATTTACTTGATATTACTAAGAATTTATTTTATTTATTTGGAATTACTAAGAATCTATTTCATTTGCTTGGAATTACTAAGAATATATTTTATTTTCTTGGAATTACAAAGAATTTATTTTATTTACTTGAAATTACTAAGAATTTATTTTATTTATTTGGAATTACTAAGAATTTATTTTATTTGCTTGGAATTACTAAGAATTTACTTCATTTACTTAGAACTGCTAAGAATTTATCTCTCTTACTTAGAATTACTAAGAATTTATTTCTTTTATTTAGAATTACCAAATTACTAAGAATTTATTTCTCTTACTTAGAATTTATTTCTTTTACATAGAATTACTAAGAATTTATTTCATTTACATAGAATTACTAAGAATTTGCTTAGAATTACTAAGAATTTACAAAATTTACTAAGAATTACTGATAATTTATGTAATTAGAATTACTTTTATTTTACTTAGAATTCTAAGAATTTACTTGATTTACTTACTAATAATTCATTTACTTAGAATTACTAAGAATTTACATCATTTACTAAGAATTACTAATAATTTACATCATTTATTAGAATTACTAATATTTTACTCAGAATTTACTTACTAATAATTTGCTTCATTTACTTAGAATTACTAATAATTTTCTTCATTTACTAAGAATTTATTTAGGAGAAAAGTGTGTATAAATGAATGAGGTATACATACAGATTGCCACTTTCCATCAGGGTTTCTGTCATCATGCTGTCTGTAGTGCAGTGTATACTGTATGCTGTTCCCACCCCAAAGATACCTGGGCAATGGCTGAAGATATATGTATGCAATGTTGCATAAAAATGTAGTCTATATCGAAGATAGAACAAGTAATTATCTAGTTAGTTTAAACAACAATTGTTTATTCAATGTTCCAATATCTCTTCTTCTTGGATCTTCCACCCCTGATTGACAAAGCAGTTAACTCTTTGACTCTGGAACAACACTCAGAGCGTTGGTCAGGATTTGACACCTGTGCCAAAGCAACTCTCTGAGCGGTGTTTTTAATCTATCATGAATTAAAATTACGGCACAGGGTGGAAAATAATTGCGGGGTCAAAGAGTTAATGGACATCACATCTTTTGGCGTCTTGTAGGGCAGCAACAAACTGTCCCCATTTTACTCGGTCGGTGGCCATCCTTTGTGCCGTGCTCAGATGATGCTTTGCATCTCTGCCAGGTTGTCTTTGGTCTGCCATCCTTCTGGGGTCCATAGTATAGCAGTTCTGGTGATGGTGTCAGGGTCAATTCTGAGGACATTACCAACCCAGTTCCACTGCATTATGTACTCTAGGGGTATTCATTATGCCAAAGGAAAAGACAAGTTCACAATAGTCCATTTTGTATGCAAACTCCCAAATAAATAAAGATATTACTATTTTTTCCAGCATATAAGATCCACCCATGATTAAGGGAGATCTCAAATAAAAATAAAAAAATTCCAGAAACTTATTTATTAAAATCATCATTTTCCTTGTCACTATGTATGGAGCATGGTCCACTTGCAGTAAGCCTGCATCAAGCATTCACCACGTTTTGGAGTGGTGGCTTCTGTGGCTATTGTTTTACATAGTGATGTTGCCAGCACCATGCACAACCTCATGTGTCACTTAACACGATATACCTGAGGGTGTTGTAGCCCTATTCCTTGTCTCTTCACAGACCCCCTGGTGGAGCTATACAGGGGGCGTGCGCGCACACACACACAAATATATATATATATATACGAGGGAAGGTCAAAAAGTAATGCCTCCTATTTTTTATGTATGTTATACTGCATCGGTGTGCAATTTGTAAATTTAGCAGGATTCCACAAACACTCTTCTGCACTGTATAGCATTACCAATCTGTTTCAGTAACAGGTGGAACCACTGTAACAGTTTAAAAATGGCTGCCAAAAACGTTCGGTTAAAACAACGTTATGTCACAATGCTGAAGGCGAGACCCCAATTCACATCCACGAACGTTTGAAGAATGTTTATGGAGATTCAACAGTAGATGTTAGCACTGTCTGACGTTGGGTACATCGTTGTGACGAAGCTGAAGTAGGTCAATCCTCAATGGCTGACGCAAAGTGGACTGGCCGTCCGTCTACCGCAGTGACTCCAAACAACATTCATCTAGTTGATGGCATCATTCGTGGTGACCGTCGGGTAACACTGGATGAACTTTCTTCCATGTTGTCCATTAGTAAAGGCAGTGTCCAGAACATCATTAAAGACCTGGGTTATTCAAAAGTTTGTGCACGGTGGGTACCCAGAATGTTGACAGACAGACATAAAGAAACAAGGAAAACCATAGCCATCAACCTCCTGCACCGTTACGAAACTGAAGGAGAAGAGTTTTTATCAAATATTGTGACAGGTGATGAGACGAGTTCATTTTTCTGAACCAGAATCCAAGAGGCAGTCAATGCAATGGCACCACACAACATCACAGACAAGAAAGAAGTTCAAAAGTTCACCATCTGTAGGGAAAGTTATGGCCTCCATGTTTTGAGATGAGAAGGGTGTGATTCTTCTCGACTTCTTGGAACAGGGAAACACGGTGAATGCAGACCGTTACATTGAAACTTTGAAGAAGCTTAGAGGTCGTCTTCGGCGACTTTACCCATTAAAAGATCAGAGAACTGCACTACTGTTGCACGATAATGCCACGCCACACACCGCTAAACGCACCATTGATGCGATTGCAGAATTTGGCTGGACATTATTACCACATCCCCCTTACAGTCCCGATCTTGCACCTTCTGACTTCCATCTGTTTGGACCACTGAAAGAAGATCTTCGCGGACATCACTTTGAGGACACCGAGACCCTTAAACGCGTTGTACGCCAGTGGTTTAGGAAAAAAAAACACAACTTTTTACCGTGCGGGGATACATGCCCTTGTGAGAAGATGGACAAAAACTGTAACAAATAACGGAGACTACATTGAGAAATAAATTTTTGAAGTTCAGACTTGGGGCTACATTTCAATGTGAATTTTATCTGTTTTCTTGCCTATTGAATGTATTGAATGAAATTAAAAATTACGAGGCATTACTTTTTGACCTTCCCTCGTGTGTATATATATATATATATATATATATATATATATATATATATATATATATATAATATATATATATATATATATATATATATATATATATATATATATATATATATATATATACTGTTCAAAAAAAGAAACGCACACATGCCACACCTCGGAGATGAAAAACCTGTACAAAAAATCCAAAACCCTGTACAAAGACCTGCAAAACCTGTACAAAGAGTTAATTCGTGTAAAAATATTTTCAATTACAGTGGGTTGCATTATAAATGAGGCACGTGGACTTTGCCTTTTAAAGCAGGTTTTCACTTATTTTAAAATCCAACCAATAAATGTCCGAGTTTATTTTATACTGTAATAATAATGTGATGGTGTCATCATTTAGTCTATTTCTGTGTTTAATTATCACTAAAAGACTGGGAAATCCTGTGTTCAATAGGACCTTATAAAAGAACTCTGAGACACAGTAATAAGGGTAATGGGTTAGAAAACCTGTACAGAAATTATGTACAGGGTGTACACATCTGAAAACGCAAACACCTTGTACAGATTATGGGTAAACCATAGCATGTGGCATGTATGGAAACGAAACTTTTTTGGTGTTATATTTATAAAAGATATTCGCTGATTGGACATCAGTCAACCTATCGACTGTGTCCACCTGGTCATTAACTTCTCGTGGTTACCTGAATTGTACTCACCTCATGATTCGTGAGGTCATAAAAGAGGTCAAGGTCAAAACAACATTTTTGACAATAACTCGTGACAGGTTCATGAGAATCCCGTGAAACTTACTGAACACAAAACTCTCTGACCATATTATTGAATGCCTATAAAAGATTGATGCTCCTCGAATAAATTCAGTTGGAAATTCTAAGCGCAAGTATGGCTCATCTCACTACAGAACAATGACTCATCATCATTGGACGTTTACAGACTGGACAGTCACAAAGTGTAGTGGCCAGATAATTTAATATGGTTAGAAGCACCATTAGTTGCCTTTGGAGGCGATTTCAAGAAACTGGCTCAATGGCAGACCGGCCGCGCAGTGGAAGACCCAGAGTCACAACTCCTGCCGAAGACCGCTTTATACGGCTGCGTCACCGCAGGAATCGACTTGCATGTGCGTCCTCCACAGTCCAGTCAATGTGAGCAGCTCGTCGAATTTCAGATCAAACGGTCAGGAACCGGCTGCACGACTCTGGTCTTTGGGCTAGAAGACCCTACAGAGGTCCTGTTCCTACGGACTGGCATCGCCAGAACCGACTGCAGTGGGCGAACCAGCATCGTCAATGGACTGTTGGGAATGACTGGAGACGGGTTTGGTTTAGTGATGAATCATTTTTTGTGCTCCGGTGACACGATAGACGGAGAAGAGTTTACCGCAGAGTCCATGAGCGCTACGCCCAGAACAGCGTTGATGAGGCTCCTCCACATGGTGGTGGAGGTGTACTGATGTGGGGGGCGATCAACTTCATGGGAAGAAGTGACCTGGTGCAAATTGAAGGACGCCTGAATGCCCAACGATACGTCGCTGAAATTCTTCGTCCTCACGTCCTTCCACTTCTGGCTGCACGAGGGTCGATTTTTCAGCAGGATAACGCTCGACCTCACGTGGCACAACTCACCACCCAGTTCCTCACTGACAACAACGTCCAGCCCATCCCGTGGCCAGCCATGTCATCAGACATGAACCCCATAGAACACTTATGGGATGAACTCGACAGACGACTCCGCCAGCGAGACGTGGCTCCAGCCAATCTCCGACAGTTGTCTCTTGCACTGCGGGAAGAGTGGGCAGCCATCCCACAACAACAGATCCAATGGCTGATCGGATCCATGTCAAGGAGATGTCGTTCTCTGATAGAGGCCAGAGGAGGCCATACACCTTACTGAAACGGAGGCCTCAGTCGCAAAGAATAAAAGTCCAAACCAAATTTAATGAACATCATTTCATTGTTAAAGTCTGAAAGTTTCTTCATGCCAAGATTGAAACATTAATTCCGTAAAATAAAATTTTGGTACAAGTTTGAAATTTGGTGTCCATTACCACTGCAATAATGTTGCATTTCTTTTTTTGAACAGTATATATATATATATATTGAGGCATATTGGGAATATGGTGCTAGGCCCATATTTTCTTGACCATACAGCGCACTAGGGATGATGTGGTCAGCACCACGTGGCTGCACTTAACCTTCCCAGAATTGCTCTGGTACCCAATTCGTGAGGCTGGGTCAACCCAGGAGCCATTTGCAGTCTCAAAAATTCCACCTCAACTGGTGATTGAACCATGGACCACTGATCTCAGAAGCCAGTGCACTAACCACTGCGCTACCGCAGCTCTAGCCATGATTTAGGGTGATTAACTCATTCTGCCCAACTGGCGTATGGAGTGCCAGATAGGCCTTTCGTTATACCCAATGATGTATCACGCGCCAGCGGGATATGTCAAATTTTAACAGAAAATTATAAAATACCTGGCAACAAACTGGTTTTAAATCATTTCATTACATCCGGCACACATGTGTAAACGTTTGTGAGTGAAAAAAAAATTTATGAAGCTAAAATTGTGTGCTTTATATCCACTGCTAACGTTGCTAATCATTTGTCTACAAACAAAATGGAGCAAGATTCTTCTTCTAAACACTGGCTATCAGCTGATCAAGCACGAGTCCTTATTTCTCATTGGACAGAAGATAATTCTAGCGACAGTGATTTAGAAGTTAGTTTTAGTGATTCAGATGAGGATGTTGTAAAGACTTTGTGTCAGAATATTCGTGAAAGTGATTATCCATGAAAGTGATTATTCTTATGGTGATACTGAGCAGCTGATTGAATAGGCATCAGGTAGTATAAAAAGAACTAATCAATCACTCAGTAAAGGAAAATTAAAGAAGAAAAAACTCCATTTTGACAACCAGTAAAGCTAAGAGAACTGCCACAAGTCTAGAGGCAGGTGCATCCTCACAAGATGTCCCAGAGTGGTTAGAAATTACTGAGGGCATGAGACAAAATGCATTTCGATTTTGTCCAAAGAGAACACCAGGTGTGACTGAGGGGGCTTGACCTGTCAACCCCGTTGAAATGTTTCAATGTTTTGTTTACAGATGAAGTTAAAGATTACAAGTGCCAGACTCAAATGTATTCAAAATAACCCTGCGAAACAATATTCAATGTACTCTTGGTGGACCGAAGTCACACGCCTAGACAGAAAAGACCATTTATTCGCGACTACTGGTCTACATCTACAGAATTTTATACTCCTTGGTTTCGTCAGATGTTTTCAAGAAGTAGATTTGAAGCATTATATCATACAATGCTTCATGTCTCTGATGAAAATTCACAAGGAAAAGAAAAGATTGAACCTTTTATGAACATGTTACAAAAATTTCAGAGTGCCTTTTACCCATTCCAAAACCTCAGTTTGGATAAAATGGTTATAGGGTATAAAGGTAGATGGCAATACAAGCAGTATAATCAAAGTAAACCAAGCAAATATCACATAAAAGTCTTTAGTTTATGTGACTCAGCAACTGGATATGTGGTGAACATGTTCACATATTTTAGTTCTGATACTTCATATGATCCTCGCGACCCGAAGATGCAGCAAAAGTGAAAGCAGTCAGCGACCCATAGCTTGACTGCCTGCGTCAGGACCAGCGAACCAGAGCTGGTCAAGACCGCACTCCACCTCCATGTGGTGGTCCTGGAAACAGTCTGCAGCAGTGCAGTCTGGCTGAGCGAGTGTGGATCGCAATGGGAAGGCAAACCCGGTCCTAAAAAATGCCGTGCAGAAGTCGGATGTGTCGACTGAAAGGTGCAGATATCACAGCTTAGGCGTAAACAGACACAACGCAACCACCGTCCTTTTCAGGACGAACGAGGAAGAAGAAGAAGAATATGATCCTCAAGTAGATGCAGACAGCGGGCAAGCTGTTAAGATTTTTCAGACCCTAATACAGCCTTTGGGTACAGGCCACCAATTATTTGCTGACAGGTATTACACCACAAGAGAACTCATTGACTTCTTACTGGAGAAGAAGCAATACTATACTTGTACTCTGAACATTATCCAGAGAAATTTTCCATTACAACTGAAGACTCTGCGCCTTAGTTATCTGGAATACAGATAGTATATGACACAAAAAAGGCCAAGAAATCAGTTTTCCTTATATCTTCTCAGGCCAAAGTGGAGACCATAACCACACAGAAGCATATTATTAAACCAAAAATGATATATGAATACAACAGTTCAATGAATGGGTGTGATCTCCTGGATCAAAAAGTTGGTTTTTATGGTGTGCATAACAGAAAATCTGTTAAATGGTACAAAACAGTTTTCTTCTGCCCGCTTGAAATAGTGCAGGTGAATGCTTCAGTTTTATACTGTTTTCATCGAGGTGAAAAACAATCACTGCTGCAGTTCAAAAGAAATCTGCTTCACCAACTAACTGAAGCTTCTGCTGTTTTGAGCCCACTTAGCGTCCAAGAAAATGCAGCTACTAATACTGTTAGATCTCAAGCTGCCTCAACTTCAGAATACCTTTTTGACACAAGGTATGTTATGCAAAAAGAGATAGGAACTGTGTCCACTGCAGCACACCTGCTCGTCGTCAGCGCTCGCATTATTATTGCACTGGGTGTCCAAACCAGTCACTTCTACACCCACAATGTTTTTACGACTACCTTTAAAGCATGTGAATAGTGGCAAATTCTTCTGGGAAATTTAAAACAGAATTTGGACTGTGTAAATAATATCAGTCATAGTTGTTTCATGTTTAGTTTTTATAGAAATATGTGGTGTAGGAAAAAATCATTAAAATTATATATCTGAAGTGATTGTGGTAAAAATGTGTTTCAAAATGGATGTGCATTGATATTCTGAGATTTTTCTGTTATGGATTAAACTGGAGCTGGGACCTAAGACGAAAGTGAGGAATGCAGTCAGCGACACATAGCTGACTGCTTGCGTCAGGGTCAGCGAACCAGAGCTGACCAAGACCCTACTCCACCTCCAAGTGGTGGTCCTGGAAACAGGCTGCATCATTGCAGTCTGGCTGAGTGAGTAGGGATTGAAGTGGGAAGGCAAACACGGCCCTAAAAAATGCCGTGCCGAAGTCGAATGTGTCGGGCCGAAAGGAGCAGATATCGCAGCTTTGCTGTAAACGACGACATAACCCAACCAACGTCCTTTTCAGGATGAACACAGAAGAAGAAGAAACTGGAGCTGAAATATATAAGTACACAGTTTTATTTATCTTTTTTTTTCCAGTTATTTTTGATCAGGTTTATACTTCACAAGACATGACAGATACTTTTTTTCCACATCAAATAATTATTTACAGCATTTCACAAGATTTGTCAGTCAATTTCCTATATTTTTCTGTATAACATAAGCACCTACTTAAATAAAATGTGTATCTACTGCCTGTTTTAAAAATATAACCTGAAGAGAACAATTGCACACTTTCTGAGCGGTTGTTTTTACAAACATGTGGTTTTGAGAAAAAAATCATAAAAATTACATCTGTGAAGTGATAGTGATAAAAGTTTCTAGATATGTTTCAAACTAAATGTGCAGTGATATTCTTAACATTTTATTGCCATACATTAATTGGGGGGGGGGGGGGGGGGATGGCTGAAATATTTTAAGTATACAATTTTACTTAATTTTTAAAACACTTTTTAACCAGGTGTACATTTCACAAGACTTAATTAACAGACATTTTTAACACCAAATAATGAGTTAAAGTATTTCAAAGGATTTTTCAGTCAATTTCCCACATTTTTATGTATAACATAAGCACCTACTTAAATAATATGTTTATCTACTGCCTACTTTTAATACATAACCTGAAGAGAAAAATTGCACACATTTTGAGTGGCTGTTTTTACAAAAATGTGTGGTTTTGAGAAAAAAAAATCATACAAATTACATCTGTGAAGTGATAGTGATAAAAGTTTCTAGATTAAAAGTTTCTAGATATGTTTCAAACTAAATGTGCAGTGATATTCTTAACATTTTATTGCCATACATTAATTTGGAGCTGACAAATTTAAGTGTAAGTACACAATTTTCTTTAATTTTTTTTTATCGTCTACACTTCACAAGACATAAAACACACCTATTCATGTCAATTAATGATTTGAAGCAGTTCATAAGATTCTCCAGTCAATTGCCCACATTTTTATGTATAACGTGTACCTACTAAACTAATGTATTTGTCCCCCGTCTGTGTTTAAAACATTACCTGTAGGAAAAAAATTGCATACATTGTGGGGCCTGGATAAAACCCAAAAACAGCCTGGGATAGAATGAGTTAAAGAAATATAGAAGTGTAACTTATTTATTCCAATTGTCGTGAAGTCTGATTCACAACACGTCATTCTAACCAAACAGTACACCATACTTTATAACAGCGTTTGCTAGTCGAACCAATGGAAAGGCGTCCTCATTCGTTTGTTTACAATAAGTCTTAAGCATTCAAGATGGCCAGTCCAAATCTGTGCAAACCAGTTGGGGATTGACTTTAACAACAGCATTATGAGCAAAGTACCGCCTGGAAGAGGTTAGTAATTTAACAATAGGAATGTTGCTGTACAGGTATGTGCAAAGATTTCCACGGGAAGTGATATAGTAATGGAGAAATCTCGAGTAGAATGCATCCAGACATCAGGCAAGTCAAAAATTTTGCTGTTTAGGCTACGCATAGCATAAAAATAAAGTATGTAAATAAAAGACAATTATCTAAATAGATGAAGACTAATCTAGAGAGTATTTTAAGCCTAGGATGGAGGAAATCACTCCAGAAATAAGGAAGATAATTGAAATCTTAGTTTTCAATATTTGCACATCTAGACAAATTAGGCATACATTTTGGGTACACAAACACACATTTTAGCAGCTGCTTTCTGTGTCGCCGGATGTGACCTATATAAGACCCTGCCTCTTGCGAAATGAGGCCATTCAATTTTGAAAAATACAGCAAGCGCCAGAGTGTTAATGAAGATTGCCTTCTGTATCTGAGAGCAGACCATATATATAACCATTAACAGCTCGACTTTATGTACCTGAGGGTAAGAAAGAATATATATATATTTCTAATTAATTAATTAAATTGTGCGTTAGGAAGTGTGTAGATGTGTTTTGAACTACTGTGTGAATTATGGAGGCAAACCAAGCCAGTAAATATTCAAATAATTTGAGAATGGTAGCGAAAGTGTGTCTATAGTTTTAGAAAAGTATTTAAAGAATTATTTCTTGAAGGAATGGACCACCCACCAGGTACATAGGGAAGGATGAACGGAATTGTTTTACTGTATTGTTTGAGATATTACTTAATATTTTACACAAGACCTAATAAATGTATGGAGGCGAATCATGGACAGATAGCTATAACCAAGGAATTGGAGAAAGATATATTCACAGTGAACTGGATTGTGTTATTGCTGATTGATATGACCTGTGTGTCTATCTGCACTCTGTCTTCTGAAACTATCTCTCATCTCCTACTTCTGTGATAAAGGGATAGAGACAGGCAATATAGTGGTGAAATTAAATATATTTCAGGTTGCTTCCTGCAATTAACTTCCACCTTAAGGAGCCAGACTCTACTTTAGGAGCTATTGGTGCGAGTGCCCTTTAATTTTGGAGGGACAGTTACCCAGAATCTAATGCCTGGAGGAAACACAGTTTCCTGCCAGACCAGAGGTGGAACAGACCACAAAATCAAGAATTGAAGCTAAGTAGCCACACAAGGCTACTGTCGTGTTTATCCCAGAAGCACCACAATATATTACATAAAATGATGAAACTTGAGTGTTTTTAGCTAGGCAACGTCCTGGTCGTGGTCAGTAATTAACTATAATACAGAAACTGTGAAGAAAGAGTATTAATCATAATATAAAGTCAGTTTACAACAAGAGTGAATTCGGCCAAGATAGAAGAACATCCCTACAAATTTATGAACTATATATATAGATAATGTGGAACAATTTTTTTCAAGTGTTTTATTTATTTAACTGATTCCGTACGCAAGATCTAATAATAGATGCACAGGCCGAACGCTGTAGACGTAAGATCTTTTAAAAGACGCTGATTTATTTCGTTGTTTCTTTCTATTCTGATATTTTATACTGCCCGGAATTTATCTCGAACGGAAGTAAACACAAAACTGGGCAAATTTCAACAAGCTTCAACGTCTTTTATTTGCGTTTGAAGGGAATTTTTCACATTTATCTTCATCTTTAATCGTGTTTTGTCGTATCGCCATAATGGCCGAAAAACACACAGGATATGTTACTAATATGTGAACAGTGAACAAACTGTGTGATCAACCATAACTTTCTTACTTTTTCTGTGTTTCTAAATGGATTACCTGCACAAAGAGAGCAGTGAAACTGTATTGTTATAACAATTTATGTTACAAGCCTTACGTAAGTCGAAAATTTTTGTTCAAAATTTCAAGTTATCTTTTTTTCCGTGTACATGTTATCTGTTATAACATAAACATAACATAAAATTAGCTAGAAAGGCATATGGATTTATATTGTTCATCCAATGTACTTTAATTTGATATATAATATGTTATACTTAACTCATGATTAGACACACATTGTCAGTAAACGTAAATTAAGTATGTGTAAATTTTTGGGGCTTAAAAATAATTCCGTCCAGAGCTGAAAATAATTACGTACGGAATCAGTTAATGTTGGAATTAAATTTTGAGTTCAGTGAAAGATTTTCACTCAGAAAAGAAAAACTTGTAAAATTAAATTGTAAATATTTACCAGCAGACTTACTTAAATTATTTAAGTTAAGTTACAGTTCTTGTTGGTAGATAGTTAGTTAATACCACTAGCAGAGCTAATAATATTTACAGAGGAGGATCTTGAGAGGAGCAATTAGGAACTTAGAGTAATACATTACCATCTTCTCTAGGAACTTATACAGCTTGATCCTACCTTTGATGTCCATACACCCTTACTCTTTTCAGAGAAGGGGGTATTACTTATAAGACCAGACTCTTATCTGGTGCTATCCTGGTATCACCTGATACAACTTTGTGTCCAGGATACTTTATAATTTCAATAACAATCAACCCTCTCGTGACACCAATGCAAATATAATACTGCTTGTATCCTTTGTAAACCAAAGCATTTTGTTGCACGTTACAAAACTGAATTCTTTTTAAATAACAACTTTTACACAATTGCTATAGTGGTGGTTCAATGCTCCATAATAAGTGAAAGGAAGAAACGATGAAAGATGAATCGCAAAACTGACAGCATAATAAAAACACAAACACAACAAATTCTGAAACACAAACCAGCAATAAAGAAAACTTACATCCCATTTAATATTGAGTTCTCCTACACTGCCTCCACCCCCACCAACATTATCTGGTGTAAAAACTGGTGGTGCTGCTCTCATCTTGTACCAAACTGTTAGAAAAATAAAACCAGCAAGTGAGCATAACTTTTGTGGGGCTGTGTAATATTAATTTTTAGTTAAAAAAATTTCTTTGCAGATCACACAAATGCACTTAATATAATATGGAAGCAATGTTGTATGAAAGTCAGAAAATCTAAAAACAGAGGATAGGAATGTCACATAAACTCAAGCATATTTAACATCAAACCGAAAAGGAAATGTTCAAATTGTCCTCTTTCCACACAACCTGCCTATGAACAATTCTTTGAATTTTCTGGCCGAACACAATCACCAACCAAGATCTGCTAACTCTGAGCCACCAAGAGGACATGAGCACCTTCACAGCGGGTAGGTGCGGGAATTGGGTTGGCCACATCCTCAGAAGAGACCCTGACACCATCATTAGAACTGCCATGCTATGGACTCCAGAAGTAAAGCAAAAGCAAGGACGGCCAAAAGCCACCTTGTGGAGAACTGTGAAGGCAGAGATGCTAAGCATGAACCAGAGCTAGGGCACCACACGAAGGATGGCTGTAGACCGAGCAAAGTGGAGAAAGTTTGTTGCACCATTATCTACAAGACGCCACTAGGCATGACAGTCCCTGATTACTATGTCAGTCATTGACAAAAGGACCAAAGAATAAGAAAAAGATACTTAACATCTCTATCAGTGCTTTTTAACCAGAACTGGGGTTGCACAACCTGACATCTGGGTGTGTAAGACAAGCCAGATATTTTAGAAGGTGAATCATTAAAAACAAAATACAGGTTTGATATCATTTTATGAGAACACCAAAATATTCTCCAAATCAAAAGTTTATTTGAGCGGCTTTCAAACACATTTTGGGCGACTTTGAGCTACTTTTTGAACGTTATTTGGACGACATCTGGAAACCAAAAAAAAAAAAAAAAAACAAGTTTCTGTAACACAGTTGTCCCTGACAATTTTGGATAAAAGATATGATCGTGAATAATATACATAACTGAAATGTATTTGTACTAAATAGAGCAATAGCAATGTGAATTTAATACAACACACTTTTTAAACAACATTTAATAAAGCATAATTGAAAAGAAGCAGAAAGCTCCATCTCGTAAAGTCATGATTGCTATCAAATGTAAAATGCTTAATTTTCATATATTCTAACATTTCTTACAAAATTTAAAACACATTTAACTTAATTCTCTTTCATTCTTTAGTTATTCATTCATTCATTGCATTTGCACTCTCAAAGAAGCCTAAGCCTTCAACAAACGAATGCTAAGTCCTCATGTCTTGTGCCACCATCTCCCAGGTCTATCCATGTCTTCCTCATCATCTCAAGGTCTATCCATGTCTTCCTCAAGGTCTATATGTGTCTTTATTTCAATGTCTATCCATGTCTTTCTAATCATCATCATCATAACCCTCCACTCCCAAAGGAGCATAGGCCTTCAACAAACACATGCCAAGTCCTCCTGTCACGTGCCCATCATCTCAAGTTCTTTCCATGTTCTCCTCATCATTTTCACCTCTGTTTCCAACTCTCTTCTCCATGTACTTCTTGGTCTTCCTCTGCCTCTCTTGCCCTGGGGGTTCCAGAACAAGGACTGCCTTGTAATGCTATCAACAGGTTTCCTCAGTGTGTGTCCTATCCATCGCCATCATCTTCTTCTCATCTCTTGTTCCACTGGCACTTGTCCAGTTCTTGTCATCAGTTCCACATTGGTAACCTTGTCATACCATTTTAATCCCTCTATTCTACGCAAGCACCCATTTATGAAAGTCTGTAGCTTTTTGGTTGTTGTCTTTGTTGTTCTCCATGACTCAAAGCCATACAATAGGACTGACTTCACATTTGAGTTGAAGATTTTTATTTTCGTGTTGGATCCTATTTCTCTTGATCTCCATATATTTCCCAATGCAATGAAAGCTCCTCTTGCTTTTTGTATTCTTATTTTGATATCGCTGTCTGTCCCTCCAACTTTATCTATATTACTGCCAAGATATGTGTATGATTCTACATCTTGTATTGGCGTTTCTTCAAGTTCAACCCTGTTTTCATTACCTGCATTTATTCGCATTATTTTTGTCTTTTCCCTGTGTATTTTCAGACCCAATTGCTGTGACCTCTCATCGAGTGTTTTCAATTTGTCCTGCATCTGATTACGGTTATAAGGACAGGAGAGCCAAATCATCAGCAAAATCCAGATCATCCAACTGCTTAGTCAGAGTCCACTGGATTCCATTTCTGTTGTGTGTTGTCGATGATCTCATAACCCAATCTATTGCCAGCAAGAAAAGAAATGGAGACAAGAGGCATCCCTGTCGCACTCCTGTTCTTATCCCAAATGGTTCTGTAAGCTGTCCTTCATGAAGAACTCTGCACGTCATGTCTTCATAGGTTTTCTTTATTAAATTAATGATCTTCAGGGGAACTCCATAATGCCTCATCAATTTCCAAAGTGATTCTCTGTCCACACTGTCAAATGCTTTTTCGTAGTCCACAAATCCGATGTATAGTGGTGAATTCCATTCCAGACTTTGTTCAACTATTATTCTCAAAGTGGCTATCTGGTCTGTACATGATCTGTTTTGTCGAAAACCTGCTTGTTCATCTCTCAATTTCTTGTCTATGGGACTCTTTAATCTCTCAAGGATAATCCTGTTCAATACCTTTCCTGGCACTGATAGTAACATTATTCCTCTATAATTTGTGCACTCTTGTAGATTTCCCTTCTTAGGCAACTTAACCAGATATCCTTTCTTCCATTCTGCTGGTATCTCTTCTTTTTCCCAGACTTTACCAAGTAATTTATATAACATCTCTGTAGCCGTGTCGATATCTGCTTTGATGGCCTCTGCTGGAATGCCATCAGGTCCAGACGCTTTTCCATCTCTTAGAAGCTTTATGGCTTTCTTTATTTCTTCCTTCGTTGGTCTTTCACCGTTAATTTGTAGCTCTTCTTCTGCTGGCTGGATGTCCGGCGGGTTTTTGTGAACTCTGCTTTCTTGTTTTTTCTATCTTTTATCTTATTGATGGTTTCTGTTGTTATCCATGCTTTTTGTTGTCTTTCCCTTTTCCCCAGTATTTCTTCACATGTCTCCTTCCATACCGTTTTGACCTGCTGCCAATAGTCTTCTGTATTCTCTACATCTTCCAACTGTTGGAGCACTTGGAATTTGTTGGATACTGTGACCGCAAATTTGTCTCTTGTTTCTTGATTTCTTAGCTGTCCTACATTAAACTGTTGTCTATAATTTTGCATTGTTGCATATCTCTTGAGTTTCATTTTTACTTTGGCTATCAGAAGATGGTGATCTGATGCCACATCTGATCCTCTATATACCTTTACATCCTGCAATGATGATCTAAACTTCTTCTTTATGCATATATGATCGATCTGATTTTCTGTTCTATGGTCTGGTGATATCCATGTTGCCTTGTGTATTCTCTTATGTGGAAACATGCTTCCTCCTATAGCCAGTTGATTTGAAGCACAGAAGTTTGCGAATAGTTCTCCATTTTCATTCATTACTCCTAGCCCATGTTTTCCCATGACTTCTTCAAATCCGGTATTGACTGTACCTATCTTTGCATTCATGTCACCCATCAAAATTGTGATGTCTCTTCTTTTTACTTTATCCATAATTTCCTGTAGTTTAGTATAAAATGCTTCTTTCACAGACTCTTCTTTGTCATTAGTTGGTGCATAACATTGGATGACATTGACATGAATTTTCTTTTTAGCTGTTTTGAAAATAGCTGTTATTATTCTGGGTCCCACAGCTTCCCATTCAATGAGTGCTTTCTGTGCTTCTTTAGATAACATAAGAGCTACCCCTTCACTGTGGTGTGAACTTTCGTCTTCGTGTCCTGAGGACAGCATCAATTCACCTGTGATGAGTTTCTTCCTGTCTACCCCCTTCCACTTTGTTTCACACATTCCCAGAACCTCGATTTTGTATTCCCTCATTTCTGCTGCTACTTGTGCCACTTTCCCTTGTTCGTTCAATGTCCGAACATTCCAGGTGCCAAATCTGGAAGTTCTCCTAGAAGAAAGAAGGTTAGTCAGCAACACAGACTCCTTTCGGCTTTCTCTGTGTTGCATCATACGCCTCCCCGCAAGAGGACCTTCCCCTGTCTTGGATGGCTGTGTTTTATTTTCTTTATTTGACTTGTCCATATTTGTTGAAGTTTTTTGTGGTTTAAATTTTTTTTACAGGATGGGGTAACCGGCCCCATGCCCAACCCTCCTTAGTCGCCTTCTACGACATGCTTGGCAGGGGACAGTGTTACTATTCTTTGCTCCCCTTTCGGGCCCCGGTAACACACGGGTGTCTTTCTAATCATCTCAAGGTCTATTCATGTCTTCCTCATCATCTCAAGGTCTATCCATGTCTTCATCATCATCTCAAGGCCTATCCATGTCTTCATCATCTCAAGATCTATCCATGTCTTCCTCATCATCTCAAGGTCTATCAAGTCTTCCTCATCATCTCAAGGTCTATCCATGTCTTCCTCATCATCTCAAGATCTATGTCTTCTATCCTCATCATCTCAAGGTCTATCCATGTCTTCCTCATCATCTCAAGATCTACCCATGTCTTCCTCATCATCTCAAGGTCTATCCATGTCTTCCTCATCATCTCAAGGTCTATCCATGTCTTCCTCATCATCTCAAGATCTATCCATATCTTCCTCATCATCTCAAGGTCTATCCATGTCTTCTATCCTCATCATCTCAAGGTCTATCCATGTCTTCCTCATCATCTCAAGGTCTATCCATGTCTTCATCATCTAAAGATCAATCCATGTCTTCCTCATCATCTCAAGGTCTTTTCATGTCTTCTATCCTCATCATCTCAAGGTCTATCCTTGTCTTCATCATCTCAAGATCTATCCATGTCTTCCTCATCATCTCAAGGTCTATTCATGTCTTCTATCCTCATCATCTCAAGGTCTATCCTTGTCTTCATCATCTCAAGATCTATCCCTGTCTTCCTCATCATCTCAAGGTCTATTCATGTCTTCTATCCTCATCATCTCAAGGTCTATCCTTGTCTTCATCATCTCAAGGTCTATCCATGTCTTCCTCATCATCTCAAGATCTATCCACGTCTTCCTCATCATCTCAAGGTCTATCAAGTCTTCCTCATCATCTCAAGGTCTATCAAGTCTTCCTTCATCATATCAAGGTCTATCCATGTCTTCCTCATCATCTGAAGGTCTATCCATGTCTTACTCATCATCTGAAGGTCTATCCATGTCTTCCTCATCATCTGAAGGTCTATCCATGTCTTACTCTCAAGGTCTATCCATGTCTTCCTCTTCATCTCAAGGTCTATCCATTTATTCCTCACCATCTCTAGGTTTATCCATATCTTCCTCATCATCACCAGGTTTGTCCATATCTTCCTCATCATCAAGGTCTATCCATGTCTTCCTCATCATCTAAAGGTTTATCCATATCTTCCTCATCATCACCAGGTTTATCCATATCTTCCTCATCCTCTCAAGGTCTATCCATGTCTTCCTCACCATCTCCAGGTTTATCCATATCTTTCTCATCATCACCAGGTTTATACATATCTTCCTCATCATCAAGGTCTATCCATATCTTCCTCATCATCTCAAGGTCTATCCATGTCTTCCTCCCCATCTCCAGGTTTATCCATGTCTTCCTCATCATCACCAGGTTTATTCATATCTTCCTCATCATCTCAAGGTCTATCCATGTCTTCCTCACCATCTCCAGGTTTATCCATGTCTTCCTCATCATCACCAGGTTTATCCATATCTTCCTCATCATCTAGGTCTATCCATATCTTCCTCACCATCACCAGGTTTATCCATATCTTCCTCATCATCTCAAGGTCTATCCATATCTTCCTCATCATCAAGGTCTATTCATATCTTCCTCATCATCTCAAGGTCTTCCTCATCATATCATTTCTGCCTCCATTTCTCTTCTCTATGTGTTTTTCAGTCTACCCCAACTTCTCTTACCCTGGGGATTTCTGAACATGGACTGCCTGGTAATGCTATCAACTGGATTCCTAAGTGGAAGTCCTATCTAAGACCTATGCTCCTTGGGGAGCTGACAGGTAATGATGATAAACGGCCAACAGCCACACAAAGATAATGAACAAAATGACATCCTAAAAGGTTCAATGTGTAAATGAAAAATTACCACAAAGAGTAGAAAGGTGAAGGTCAACATTCACTGAGAATGTACTGAAATGAAAGTCTAAAACACATTATGACAACAAACAAAAATGAAATACAAACCTGTAACCCTCTGAAATCCTAGGGACAGCTTTATTTTTGAAACAGATATTTTTGGTTTTCAAATGTCGCCCAAGTTGTTCAGAAAGTAGCCAAAATTCGGCCAATATCCCAAATTCACCCAAAGATTGTAAAAAATCGCCCAAATTGTGATCAAACAGTAGCCCAAAAAACTGTTGATTTTCAGAATATTTTAGTTTAGGATAAAAGGTTATAGACCTGTAGAGAGAAAGTAGTCACAATTTAGAAGAAGTGAAATCACGTATGCCAGTCACCATGACATCTGATGACGATGACAATACTTACTTGAGGGAACTCCACTAGGTGGTCCATAGCCAACTTGAGAATTTCCAGCCCTGACTCTAAATCTGTATTCAGCACCAGGCGACAGGCCCTCCTTTATGACATATCCCCGCCAGCTGGGAAATTCTTCAATGTGAACACTGTGTTCTGGGATTTCTGTAACCAAATGCCAAATTATTTACTTAGACACTGGCAATTTATTACATTTTTGTCTTCTTCCTAATAATGTTTGTCATAATCACACATATCATGCAAAATTAATGAGGTGGAGGTTGCATTGGCAAAGAGGTATGGCATCCGCCTCAAATTCTAGAGGTACCGGGTTCAATTCCCAGTAGAGGGAAGATAATTTATGGAAATTCTTTTTTCAGAACCAGTGGTCCTAATAATGTCAAACTCCCCCCTAGTCTCCTGGGTAGCGAGATCAGATGCCTTGCCTTCTTGGATAAGGCAAAAAAAATAGGAGGTCCCATGTGCAAGTTGCACAGGTTAAAAACTCCACAGCAGGTGGAAATCGTAATGAGTAGGCCAGATGGCCGCTGCCCAGGCAAAATTTACAAAAGTAGGAAAACCTGCCCGCCACAAAAATATTTATAGAATGTGTGATTCCTGTATACACACATTGGGATACTCGCAGGTGCTACAGAGTTTGTGAATTGCGCTGAGATCCTTCTTGTGTGATCCAAGGGTGGAGATTGGAGCACTAATGGAGTTGTGCGTGTGCAATGAAGATTGTCCTTAAAACCAATTTCAAATCAAACTTTGTGGTGGGTAGGTTTCTAATTTTTAAATTTTGCCAGGGTAGCGTCCTTATGGCCGACTCTTTACGATTTCCAACGGCCGTGGGATTTTTAACATGCGCAACTTGCACATGGGACCTCCTATTTTTTTCACCCTTATCCGAGAAGGCTAGGCATCTGATCTCACTGCCTATGAGACCAGGGGGGGAGTATGACATCATTAAGACCACTGGTTCTGAAACAAAATTTCCATAAATTATATTCCCTCTGCTGGGAATCAAACCCTGTACCTTTAGAATTTGAGGCAGACACCATACCTCTTAGCCACTCCAACCCCGAGTTAGGAGTTAATATCATCAAACCCCTTGAGGTTTCCTGGGGTCGCTGAGGAGATGAAGAAAAAATGCGTCCACTGCTTCCTCAACCATGCATGAGGTTGTGAATGAGGCTGACCTCCTCACCAAACTGCTGCAGAGACCACTGCTCCATAAAGTGCTATAGTCCATGCCTCCTGTGGTTGTGGTTCCAAGCTCCTTGAGGAGCATGAAAGGAGAAAGACAATGTGGAATAAGGAGCTGCACCTGTTGCTCACTGTCACATCATGATGATGATGGTTTGTGGGGTTATGGTTAAAGGAAACAGAAGTCATGTGATCAGATTTACATAATTTTCCTGCATGCTCGTATTGTAAGCTTGGATAATTGGTTTTCAAAATTGTCATTGCTAGTGAAGTCAAGTTTCTTGAGTAGGAGTTATGACCTATCTATCATATGAGTGCTGTTGGTGGGTGAGTCACACCATTCTTAAAGTTTACATGACAAGTATGAAGAGACTAACATGTTAGAATAAAGAAAAAACCCACACAACTATCCACATATTCCCGTTCTGCAACGTTAATGCTGTATAGAAAGAGCACCACTCACTCTTGATATAAGGTAGTCTGCTTGACTGTATTACAGAGACAGTATTACAGAGACTGTATTACAGAGACAGAATTTTGAAAGCTTGACTATGACATCGACAATGGTGATTATTCAAGCTCTGTAATGCACTTTCGTCTCCCTTCATGAGATGCCCTCAATATTATATATTTAGATAAATACTTGTTCATCTACGACAGTGCTTCTTAACCAGGGGTGCAAGCACCCCCTGGGAGTCCGAGACCTACCTTCAGGGGGTGCGAGACATGCGAGATCTTTTATAAGGTGATTCATCATTAATATTATATAATATAAAAAACTCAAATGTATTTGTACAAAATAGAACATTGACAACGTGATTTCTACACCGAATCTTAGTCACATTTTGTAAAAACATTTTCCTAAAACATACTTGTATCTCTTTTTCTCGCGAGCTAGAAGATAATGGCATGTGAAGCTTCTTAAGATGCTATAAAGGGGTGCGGGATTTCTTAAGATGAGGTAAAGGGGTGCGAGGCTTCTTAAGATGCTGTAAAGGTATGCAGGTCCTCTAAAAGGTAAAGAAACACTGATCTATGATAGCCAGTTCACAACAACTTTAATATTAAGAACACCTACGTTAACAGTCTTTATTGGGACTGAATTTCTGGAGTTAATCCTAGATTAAGATCTACTTGGCACTGTAACCATACACCTACAGGAGTCTAAACATAGTGTACTATTTCACACTCACTACTATGACAACAGCTCCCCCAGTGTTCCTTCTTATTTTTAAAAGCATGTGTGCCTAAAAAAATTCAAGTTGCATAATTGTTTTTACAGTGACAAAAATGTGTATGCACTAACTTGTGTGTATGTATTTGTAAACGGACGACAGTGTTTGTTTTATTATTCATCATCATCATCATTTTGTTGTACAGCCGTTCCCCTTGCAGGAAGCCTGCACCAAGCATTCATATGCTCATACAGTGGTGGTTTCTGTATCAATCTATTTTACATGGTGAGGTTGTGAGCCTTGTGCACCACCTCCTTTTAGCTGCCCTGTATAACATGTTTGTTTAATTGTTATAACATGTTTGTTTGATTGTTATGACATGTTTGTTTGATTGTTATAACATGTTTGTTTTATTGTTATAACATTTGTTTTATTGTTATAACATGTTTGTTTTATTGTTATAACATTTGTTTTATTGTTATAACATGTTTGTTTTATTGTTATAACATGTTTGTTTTATTGTTATAACATGTTTGTTTTATTGTTATAACATTTGTTTTATTGTTATAACATTTGTTTTATTGTTATAACATGTTTGTTTTATTGTTATAACATGTTTGTTTTATTGTTATACAGTTGACATTCAAAAATCCGGCCATCGATAATCCGGTTCCTTCAGATTTCCGGCATGGATTTCAGAGCGCATTTTTTTAATTTACTGCGTTGGCGTGCCACTGTTTTCTGGAGCCGTTTATGTTTTGATGCAGCTGTTGAACTAAAATTCTGTAGAACTGTTTTATTTAGTTGATGAACATTAAAATTTCATTTGCTTTTTATTTAGTTTTTAATTTTCTTTCTTTATAGGACTGTACATTTTCTGTTAAATATATACAGCATATATAACCATAAAAAATCCGGCATTTTCATCAATCCGGCACTCCTCATGTCCGGAGGTTGCCGGATTTTTGAATGTCAACTGTAACATGTTTGTTTTATTGTTATAACATGTTTGTTTTATTGTTATAACATATTTGTTAAATTCAATTTTTGTGTGCGCATTTAGTAATTTTTATGTGCAGTGATTTCATAACCTGTGTGCACAGTTCAGATGAAACACTGCCTCCCCACATACCCCAGTATTATCTGGGGGCTCGCCATTCTCCTTCCTTTACCCATGACCCCACACACCATCATCTTCATGAGATACTCACCACGAATATCTATTTTGGGTTGTCTTCTTTATCTCAGCCCCTAAGATTCCTATTGCTCTGGCTTCCTCTTCTATACCCATACCCTTCTCTTCCCCTGTGGATTTATTTGGAGCAAAGAAAACAAAGAAAAATAAACACACACACATAAAAGTACCATCTTTCAGCAGTCTCCACTTGTGCCCATCAGCATCATCATAGCTGGACTGGTACTCTATAGCATATTTGTCAACTAGGTAGTAATGTATCTCTCCCTGCTGCCACCATAGCTCAACATGGCCAAAGGAAATTTCCTGACTACTACTCACACGGGCATGTACACCTAATGGTTCACCTGGTGGACCTGATAAACAGAAAGGATAACTGAATATACTGTCTAAAATAACAGACACTAAGTATCACTATGTTGATAGCCTTACAAGGTTCTGGAATCCCCAGGGAAACGAACAAACAAACGAAATCTTTATTTCATCAGGGTAAAGAAATAGGCATAATTGCCTTTTTACATTTCTGCCCTGCAATACAATTTTCAGTACAAAGATACAGAAGTGAAAATGATGAGGAAAACATGGAACGAGCTTGAGCTGATGGCATGTGACAGGAGGACTTAGCATGTGGTTGTTGAAGGTCTATGCTCCTTGGGGAGCTAAAGGGTATTGACTGATGTATCCTAATGATAACCTATCACGGAGTTGAACAGAACATTTCCTCCAAAAATAAAAACAATTTTGAAAGATAATCAAATGGGGATCCCGTTACACGCCCATTGAGGCATATTGGGAATATGGTGTTAGGCCCATATTTTCTTGACCATCGGCACACTAGGGGTGATGTGGTCAGCATCACGCCGGCCACCTTAACCTTCCCAGAAGATGCTCTGGTACCCAACTGGGGCTGGGTTGACCCAGGAGCCGTTTGCGGTCTAAAACAATCCCACATCATCTGGGGATCGAACCATAGACCACTGAGCTAGGAAGCCAGTGCACTAACTACTATGCTACCGCGACTCCCAATCAAATGAACAGATTTAATTTATCAGCACTTTAAAGTTTATATAAGCGGTGTCTTCTCCTTTCTCACTTTATTTCTGTCAATGCCTTAAATGCAGAATGGGAAAAAAATAATTATTAAATAATTGGGGGGTGGGAGGGGGGAGGAAACGACAGGAGAGTTATGGTGGTGGTGTTCATTATTTTCTGTTAATAATTCAGTGTATTTGGTGAGAAGAGGAAAGCCTGAACATAACGCAACAGGTAAGACTGAAGGAAAAGAGATAGAGGAAGTCAAAGAGAGCAAATACTGAACAGTTTGACAGCGTGGCAACAACAGAAGTCAACAACAGAATTGATAAATCATACTGGAGTCAGGAAGTTAGGGGAGAGACATGATCTCCTACATCACTAGGCACAGTATTTAAAGAAGAAGTATTTAGTGATGCCTATCATCTTATCTGCAGAGTGCTTACAGTGCCTGCCTCTCTCTCATAGCAAAGTTCCAAGGCTCTGGTTCAAAACCTGTTAGCGTCATGCTCCAGTTTACCCAGCTGTAAATGGGTACCTGACTGTGCTCTTCTTAAGTTAGGGAAAGCACAGGCAGCAAGGAAGGGACCTGGCTACCCCACTGCGTGAAGCTGTGATTAGTAGAGTGAAGCCTCTAACACTCCACACCCCTATGGCAGTATCCATTATTCAGACCACCCTTACGGGACCGAAGACGCAGCAAGAGATGAATGCAGTCAGCAACTCATAGCATGACTGCTTGCGTCAGGGAACCAGAGCTGACCAAGACCCTACTCCACCTCCAAGTGGTGGTCCTGGAAACAGGCTGCATCACTGCAGTCTGGCTGAGAGAGTAGGGATCGAAGAGGGAAGGCAAACCCGGTTCCAAAAAATGCTGTGTGGAAGTCGGATGTGTTGGGCCGAAAGGCGCAAATATCACAGCTTCGCTGTAAACGGCGACACAACGCAAGCAACATCCTTTTCAGGATGAACGAGGAAGAAGAAGAAGACCACCTTTACCTAACATTTGCAACATCATATATCATTAGGGTGTCCAGCTACTCTATTATCTTCTAAGCATGATTTGTACTGCTGACATCTGTTCCAACATTACATACAAGTACTGCTAATTTATTGGTTTAATTTTTAATAAATAAGTAAATAAAAATAATTAAGAATCACTCGTTGGACAAAAGAATGACACCAGACAGCAGAAAAGAAAATATAAATGATAGGCTTACCGGGAATCAAACCTAAACGGCGACATTGCCTTTGGGGTGCAAAATTGGCTGAACGTCCTTTCACAATTTACTTTCACAGCAAGGCGATCGTACTGTATGGTTGGTCCTGGGTTGGATTCCCGGTAAGCCTATCATTTATATTTTCTTTTCTGTTGTCATCCTTTATGTCCAACGAGTGCCGGTTAATTGCCTTTGTCTGTTTATTTACTGTTCACAAGACTCAGGTTTCCTTGATTATTGATTTAATTTTTACAGTATATCTAGAGTACCATAATCTATTATGTGAATTTACGTAAATATCCTATCTGCCAGATAATCTGACAGACATAAAATAATGCTGATGTTCATCATCATCAGCTTTTAACTCCCCAAGGAGCATAGGACATCAACAAACTTATACCAAGCCTTCCTGTCCTGTGCCATCAGCTCAAGATCTTTCCATGTCTTCTTCATTCTCTTCTTCATGTGTTCTCTGGTCTTCTACATCTTTTACTCTGGGGATTCCTGAAGGTATTGCTGCCTTGTGATACTATCAACAAGTTTCCTTAGTGTGCATCTTATAATACTGATAAATGAATACAGAAAAAAAAGCAGGAAACACGGTCATTTGTTACCTCTGATTTTGACATAAGATTTGACACTTATAGATCCGGTCACCGTGGATACAACGCAGGTGTAGTCCCCTTCATGTCTGAACTGTGCACTGATTATGTACAGCAAGCCGGAGTCTTGGCTCCGGATATAAGGCTGAAAAAAAATCCATAATTTTTATGATTAAGTATTAAAATAAAACCCAGAAAGTACCTTTTACTATTGCGCGTAGGGGGGTCGGATCGGCTGAGAGGTTCGCCTCAAAATCTAAAGGTACTGGGTTCACTTCCCAGTAGAATGAGTTTAATTTATGGAAATTTTTTCAGAACTAGTGGTCCTAATGATTTCATACTCCTCCCTGGTCTCCTGGGTAGTGAGATCAGATGCCTGGTCTCCTGGGTAGTGAGATCAGATGCCTGGTCTCCTGGGTAGTGAGATCAGATGCCTGGTCTCCTGGGTAGTGAGATCAGATGCCTGGTCTCCTGGGTAGTGAGATCAGATGCCTGGTCTCCTGGGTAGTGAGATCAGATGCCCTATGAGATGAGAGTTGAACATCCAACTGTAGGTGACATCCGTTTTAGATCTATCAAAAGAAGCTTTACATGGCAGAGCTGCTGTGTGATTTTGTTCTATCTCCTGATTTGATGGAACTTCTGAAAACACAGCTCCTTCTAAAGAAGGAAAAACAAGAGGAAATGATTAGAGGAATAATTTGTCAAATTAACAATGAAAAGAAGCAGTCATGATAAATCTTACATAAAGAAGTACTAGTTCTGAGAAAATCTAATCTATATTTTAGAACGTCTGTCGGTTTGTCCCCTACAGAAACAGGGGATGCAACAATGTTTTTGGTAATGAAAGTTAGACATTAATTGTATTGTTTCCCTTAACATTAATCTTGGGTCACTATATCAATGGATTTCCTATTAAAAAAAAAGAAGATTCAACAAGATTAGGGGATGCAATTTTGTTGTTTAAGACCCCCCCCCCCCCCCCAAGGACATTACTGGAGTAGATGTGCTGGAGGTAAGATGTATAGTTGCACAGAGGTACAATAGAGGACATGAAAGATATGCTGGAGGTGAGAGGTATGGTGGATGACATGATTGAATTAGATGTGGTCGTGAGAGGTACAATGGAGAACATGATTGGAACAGGTATGCTGGAAGTGAGAATGTATAGTAGTCATTAATTAAATCCGAGAATTAACCGTAGAGGGTTGGTCCTGATTACTCAGACAATAATAGTGGCTCAGAAGTACCGCAACCAGGTGATATATTAAAAGTTCAGTTACTTTTTTTAACTCAGGCAACGCCAGCATATCTACTAGTGCTTAAATTTTAAAAAATGACATTTTTATTATACATTCCTCAGCAAAAGAGAAGTTGGTAAGAAGACGAAGATGGCTGTATACTGCTCCACCCATTCCCAGTTTGACGTATGGATGCGAGTCATGGGCAATGACTACAACCCACAAAAGCCAGATCCAAACTTCAGAAATTAGGTATCTGAGGAAGGTGGTTGAAGTAACAAGAAGAGACATGGTCTGCAACCAGACGATACGTCAAGGCCTAAAAACCCAACCTCTGCAGACCCAAGTAGAACAGTCCCAACTGAGATGGTTTGGCCATGTCTGCAGAATGGGAGAAGATCGGCTACCATGGCAAGCATGGGAAACTAAGAGCCAGGGATCCAGACCTCCAGGACGACCCAAAGTCCGCTGGGAGGACAACATTAGACAATCTTTGAAGGACCGAGGACTAGAATGGAACCAAGCCAGGAGGAAGACAGCTGATTGAATAGTATGGTGCTCTCTCTTACAAACCTCTACACCTCACAGTAGAAGAGGAACGACTAAGTAAGTAAGTATGATACATTCTTTTTCTTCTTTCACCATTCAACTCTCAAAGGTGTACTAGTATAAGCCTTCAACAAACATGCCCAATCTTCCTGTCCTGAAGGTCCTTCCATCCCATATCATGTCTGTCTTCAGTTCTCTTTTCTATGTGTTCTCTGGTCTACCTCTACCCCTCTAACCCTGGGGATTCTAGAACAGGGATTGTCTAGTAATGATTTCAACAGGCCTTTTCAATGTGTACATGAATAAAGGGAATATATCATTTAAACAAAAAACAAACCCCTACAAGCAGATTGTTTTTTTAAATATGGACTGATTGGAGGTGTGCAGATTGTTTTGAGTCTTAGAATAAAATTTTGCAATTTATATTGTACATTATTATACATTAATAAGAACAAATTCAAACAAATGTTATTGTTATACAGAATGAATTGACATCTTTGCACTCTAGGCAAACCCATAGGTGCTCAGTCTCCATCAGTATATGTCGAAGTGTGTGAATCCTAACTGTTCCTGTAGCTCGCTGGTTATAAACACGACAGATGCATCCTCTCATACATCCATCTCTACTAGCTTTACGTTTGATGCCAAATTCCAACAGTCTTAATTCATCTATTGCAGTGTCATTAAATAACAGGCGATCATTAATTGTTCTCAGTATATCTCCCTTATCCATATCTAGTTTCCCCACTATGGATGCTCTTGATGCTAGCCTGTCAGCTCTTTTGTTACCACATACCCCAGCATGACCAGGACAGTATATCCACACCAACTATTGTAGACTGGAAGCTTCTATGAATGTTTTCCATTCATGCCGCAACCAACCACTTTGAACCTTCTGAAGCGTGGACTGAGAGTCTGACACAATGATAGCCTTTGTTAATGAAGTTTCAGTTATCCACCTTAATGCTGCAGTAACAGTCTCGACCTCCATTCTCATGCTCGAAGTTGTTATCTTGTAAGCCCCACTATGTTCGGCGATGATTCTGCCCTGCACCTGAGCAGAGAAGCTCCAACCAGATTTCTCACCATGGATCAAGACCCATCTGTATACACAACGGAATCATCATCACCGGAATGATCATGTATCAATTGATATGATTAATTTCCAATTCTGCTATTCCATTCCCCCAATTTCTACTCTCTCTGCCAAGGCTGATGATGACATGCTGGTAGTTAATCCAGTTCTCATCCGACATACTCCACTCTTCCCCCTTGAATATATTGTAGACTGTGGCCACCTGTTTGATCGTTATCTCTGCGCCATCCATGACATTCCTCTCTTTATTCTTGTTTCCTTAATGTCAGCTTTGTTACCATGCAGAGGGTGCCGTTTGTCTGTGGATACTCGCATATAGGCTTTTGCTTGGGCCATCACATATCTGGATTTAATTGAAATCCCTCCAAGCATATACCTAATTGTCACATTGGGGGTATCTAGCGTACAGCCCAAGACTATGCGAATCCCTTCATTCTGAATGTGTTCTAGTCGTTCACATTGCGTTACTGACAGCGTGAGTATTCCCAGTCCTTACTCAATGACCGATATGACTAGCTGTTGATAAAGAAGAAATAGTAATCTCTGCTCCAGACGCGCCGCGGCCATTATTTTCAGGGCCGCTAGACCTCAGTACAGGCCAACCAATTCCTAATATTCTCAGCTTGACAGGAATATGCATGAAGACCGATGCTGAAAAAGGACATGCATTACTCGAGCGTTATATTACTCAGACAGATAAAGGTGATAAAGCTGCCCGCCAAGAAATCAAAGACCATATTCTGGGAAGCGACAGAAGAGGCGACATATATTTCGACCTCATAACCAAAGAAGACGTTATGTGCACTTTAGAATCCAGTAGGAACACTTCACCGGGTCCTGATGGTGTAAAGTATCACCACATAAAACAGCTCGATGACTCAAACATTAAGAGTGTGGTGAGTGAACAGGGTTCTCCACTATCACCAGTGCTGTTTAATATCTATACAGCAAAAGTAGCCACCATTCAACCAACTGGGTTGGGACGAACACTGACATTTGCTGATGATATACTCATTTACAGAACTGGCTCTGACTGACAAGAAATGGTTAATAGCATACATGGGACACTACAGGAGGTGCTAAATGGTGCGAGGAAACTGGCTCCAAAGTCAATCCCAACAAGGCCTGCATGATGTGGTGCTCCTTGAACAACTCCATTGCGAAAGCAGACCTCCCAGATATTACTCTCAAACAAACATATAATTATTAAGTACTAGTATTACAAATGATGCAATAACACAGATTTAATATGATGATGATTTGTAGTGGTACATCTCAAATTTTGGCTCGAAAAACATTATACCTTTAAATACAAAATTTTAACTAAGATAAATTTCTCTAAAAATTAAAAACTATATGTCAGACAGCCCACCTAAAATCTCTCAGCGGTCAACCACTGGAACACGGCTGACGTCTGGCCCACCCCTGATCTACATCACCACACAGCACGTTATTTTGATTACACAGTTTTAATGTAGTTTCTTTGACTATTCAAATCTTTTGCTTTCTGTTACAGTTTTTCATTATTTAATTTTCCTTTTTCACTCCCAAGGGAGCATACAGCCACCACCACAGCTGATCCTTTTGAAAGTCCCTATCTCAAAGCATTCATGTGCTCCCATAGTAGTGATTTCTGTAGCTATTCGTTTTACATGATGAGGTCGCACAAACTCATATTAGTTGTCTCGTATGACATGCTTGAGGGAGTAGTAGTCCTATTCTTTCTTTCGCTCCTCAGAGACATCCCCTCGTCCTCCCCATAAACTACATTGAAGGACATTGATCGTATCACATGCACAATGCATGGAGGCATATCTGGAGTCATCCTTATATGACCACCAGCTAAGCACAATGCAACAGTATACAGATGTGGAAGTGAAACTCTGTGAGGCAGATTACACCCTCAATGACTCTTGAAATCATCCACACACTGCCAGGGATTTTCCCAGTGATGAAACATGTTGATAACCCAGCATTGCACACTAAGCTTGGAGGAATCACTTGAGCCCCAGACATAACTCTGGATTATTATCTGGTTGGCTGCATCCAGGAGGATCTAACTATGAGCCCATGATAGGCAGGGGGAGATGAGAATAGGCACCGTGCAGGACGTGACAATTCCCTGGGAGAGCCCAGAACCAAAGCACAGTATTTTAGCTCTGCATATTTGGAAAGTCCCCTGGAATGGTGCAGAATGCACAGTGTGCCACACACTTCTTCCTCTTAGCTTGGGACTAGATGTGATGATCCTTTAAATGCAAGCCAAGGTGGAGAAACTGGAGCTCATGACTTCAACTCAACAACATTTTGAAATAGCAGAAAAGCCTAGATCTCATCATCATCAGCTGCCATCTCCACAATGAAGGTTGGCTGTAATAGATCTCCAACGTCTTCTGTCTCTTGTCTTGGTGGTGCACTCTGATAGACTTTTTCCTGTCCATCTCTTGATGTTATCTTCCCACTTATAGCGCTGTCTTCCCCTTGCACGTTTGCCCTCACCTCTCCCTTCTATTATGGTCTTCTGCAAGGTGTTATGCCTTTTTATGTGGCCAAAGTATTTTAGCTGCCGAACTTTGATCTCTCTCATTAGTTCTCTTTTCATACCCAGATTTTCTAGGACCTCCTTATCTACAATGTAGATAATACTAAGGAATCTTCAACTTAGTATTGTCTGTAAAAGAGCAAGAATCTCAGCAGTCCTAGTTAAACAACAAATCATTTGTACACAATTTTTTTTTTAAGATTCATAAAAATCTGCACACCTGCTACTGGTCTTTATAAAAAAACTGAATTATCTCAGGTTAAAATAAACAGTTAAATAAAATTGCTAGTTAAATTTAAGTGTGCAGTAATACCCATCCACGGACACCCCAGGGGTCAATGAATGGATTCCAGGGGATCCGTGTACATAACCTAAAATTTAAAATTATGCATTTATGTACATTTTTTCCAAGAAGGGGCCCACTGACTTTATTGGACAATCTAAGGGGTTCACAGCAATCATCGGACAATCAAGTGTCCATGACACACAAAAAAGTTAAGAAACCCTGGTTTACGGCCAAATTGTGATACATGGAGCACAGTACAATTTTCCCAACTAAGGACAGAACATACCAGACTCAACAAGTGCTTAAACACATTAAATCGCTCACATGAGCCTAACTGCCCCAACTCATCCATACAAGACAGTTTAGTATATGCTGCTTACTTCCCCAGGACTCTCGGCAGTTGAGGGAATATAATTTATGGAAATTTTTTTTCAGAACCAGAGGTCCTAATGATGTCATACCCCCCCCCCCCCCCTTCCTTATCTCCTGGGTAGTGAGATTGGATGACTAGCCTTCTTGGATAAGGGTGAAAAGACATAGGAGGTCCTGTGTGCAAGTTTAAAAATCCCACGGCAGTTGAAAATCGTAAAGAGTAGGCCTATCAGGCCACTGCCCTGGCAAAATTTAAAAATGAGAAACCTACCCACCACAAAAATATTTATAGAATGTGGGATTCCTATATACACAAATTTGGATTCTCACAGGTACTATGGAGATCGTGCACTGTGCTGAGATCCTCCTTGTGTGATCTAAGGGAGGAGATCAGAGTACTGATGGAGTTGACGGTGTGCGATGAAGATAGTCCTTAAAACCAAACCAAACCAAAACTCACAGAAAGAAGATTGATACTTGAGCCTCCCCCAAACAACCACAAACACTCTACACAGGACCAGTCAACTGCTACTCAAATATGCAAATTCAGACAGGTTAGTATGTGCTGCTCATTTCCACAGAAAGGAAGAAAGCTACTGCCGAGCTCCCCAAAGTCACAAAAACTCTATACAGCACTACCCACTGCTACACAACACATGCAAATTCTTCAACTTAGCACAGGCTGTGAAACAGCAAAAAGTTCAGCAGCCTTAGTTAAACAACAACAAAAACTGTCTCACCTTGCACAACTAAAATACAACTTGAATTGGCTGTGCCAAGAATATTTTCAGCCACACATGTATAAGTTCCTGAGTCACTCTTGGTCAAAAACGAAAGTTCAAGGTCTCCGTTAGGCAAAACTTTGCCAATTTCCAGTCCATTTTTAATCCACCTGATCGTATTCCTTTTCAATATAGCCACCGTCTGAATTGACACACTTCTGCCATCTCTGCTTGACCCTGGGAGTAAAACACCCTATTTTTCAAACTAAACCAGTCTTCACATGCCTGTATAACTTCTTCATCGCTGTCAAAATGATTTCCTTTTAGCTGTTTTTTAAGATTTGGGAATAGAAAAAAGTCTGATGGAGCCAAATCTGGAGAATATGGTGGGTGTGGAAGAATTTCAATATTCAAATCGTTGGCTGCTAGCTGCACAAGCCGTGCTTTGTGAGAAGGCGCGTTGTCTTGAAGCAAAGGAAGATTTTGAGTGCACGTTATCCCTCGTTTCCTGGTCACAACCTTTCTTAGTTTGGTGAGAAGATCTGCATAGTACTGTCCATTACACTACTAGCTATTTCCACAATTGTCATTTTTTGATCCTGGTCAATGATTTTCTTCACTCTTGTTGCATTTTCATCGTTGCACTCTGAGGCTGGTCTACCAGATCTTGGCAGATCAGCAACATTTGAGCGGCCGCACTTGAACTGTTGACACCAGTTTTTTACCGAAGTATATGAAGGACAAGAATCACGAAACACTGATTCCATCTCACTGTGTATTTCTGTAGGTGTTTTTCCCTGAAACATCAGAATTTTTATCACAGCTCTGGCCTCCTTCTTTTCCATTGTTTTGTCAAATCTTTGGAGCAGCAGATCCGGTCAATAGGGTACATTGCGCCGTGCACCGTAGCGGGAAAACCCATTGAAGAAACAAACGCGTACTTCACACATTCAGTGCAAATATGATGAACTTTAAATGTGCTGAGTTTCATCTTCCTCCTGTGACTCCTTCATGGTCAGGCCCAAGACTTATGTCAAGCCCCTTGTATATCCAGTTTTCTTCTCCATTTGTATTTTAAGTATCCCTCTGCCACTTTTACCCTGGAAATTCCAGAACAAGAACTACCTTCTTATGCTACCAACAGGTTTTCTCACTGTGCGTCCTCTTAAGGGGAGGAGCTACACTGAAATGCTATTTTCGTTATTAATTGCTGGATTTCAATGAAAATGCACAGACTTAACCTATATCAATACTAGATACGAAAAATGAAGAGTTTTATGGCACTGCACTACTGGTTGCCATAGAAACGGTGGCCATATTGGATTCTATTGTTCTATTTCAATTTGCTAAGGCTTTTTTATTTATTAAGCTATGAATACCAAAAATGAACACAATGTTTATCATTATATTTTAAAACTTTTCAATTGTTGGATTTTTGATAACTTTAATACAAAAAAAAGTTGTAGGACTTTGAATATAGTGTCTAAAAAAAGTAACAAATTTTGATAAATTTTACATTATTTTTTGCAATAAATCAAAAGTTTGATCAGATACTCAAAATCCAGCAATATGAAAGTTTTAAAAGATTATGCGCAACATATGTGCCAATTTTTATGTCAATTAACACATAAGTGTGGAAGTTTTAAGGAAATTAGGATGAGAAAATTAGATTTTGAGAAAATCGCATTTTTCTCCATAAATAGACTACAAATAAATAAGTCTGTAATATTGCCCCTGAAAAATTGGTTACTTGTCATTTAGAACATACTGGTAGCATAGCCAGCTTCCTCTGCAGCTTCCTATCTGGCTTTCTGTTGAAATTTGTGCCTAATTTCCTTCCTTGTCTTAGCGCAGTTTTCTGACGTTTTAGTGCTGAGCAATATTGGATTCTTTGTTCTATTTCAATTTGCTAAGGCTTTTTTATTTATTAAGCTATGAATACCAAATATGAACACAACGTTTATCATTATATGTTAAAACTTTTCCAGTGATGGATTTTTGATAACTTTAATACCAAAAAAAAGTTGTAGGACTTTGAAAATAGTGTCTAAAAATAGTAACAAATTTTACTACATTTTATATTACTTTTGTCAATTAACCAAAAATTTGATCAGATACTTAAAATCCATCACATAAAAAGTTTTAAAAGATTATGGGCAATATATGTTCCTATCCTTGTCAATTAATACATAAGTGTGGAAGTTATAAGAAAATTAGTATGAGAATAATGATTTCTTTAAAATCACATTTTTCAATATAATTAGAATATAATTAAATAAGTATGTGATACTGCAGCAAAATAAAATAACTTACTAGTCATGCAGAACATACCGGCAGCATATCCAGCTTCCTCTGCAGTTTCTTGTCTGGCTTTCTGTTGAGATTTGTGCTAAATGTCCTTCATTTTCTTAGTGCAGTTTTCTGCCATTTTAGAGCTGAGCACGAGACGTTTAACGCTTTCTTGCTCCTGCCAGTCGACAAGCCTCTTTTCCACTGTTCAGCCCCAGGACTTTCTTGAAAAATATAGCAGCCTCAGGTCCTTGATTAAATTCAGCAATATTAGGGCTATATGGTTTAATTGCTATGATCTGATTGAATGCTTTCCTATCACAAGCACTTTACACGGAGTAGCGAAATTTATGTCACGTCAGAGAACAGCTTCACAAATCACTACCTGCCTCAGCTTCCATGACATTTGAACTTCCTAGAAAGAGGCAAATGTTTACATTAGTAAAATTTCAAATAAAGATGTAAACAAGCATTAATAAACTGTGTCTTAAAGTACAATGGAAGCAAAACAATACATGTAAGTAATGAAATATGTTTCTAAACTTGATATTTATGGAGATCAAAATAAATTACATGAATGTCTATGCTTAGGCAAGGGGAAACATAAAGTAAGTTTCAAAAGTAAATACCTTCAAAATGTATATGACAGCCTTGCTTCATTTTCCATGTGATGAAGTTTCCAATCTTTCTTCTGGTACCAAGAACCAGCTGTTGCACATGTCTGGCAGGCATTTTTTAAATAACACATAAGCATCTGTGACAAGACATGTCAATAAAAATACACAAGAAACAAACATTAAATTGAGGAAACAAATATGCACTGTGCTTACAAGAATCATGATAATGTACTGAATTATGAGAAGTCACCCGTTATTCTGTAAACTCAGGAAAACGTGATGATTTTTAATTGACTGTCTACTACTCGTAATAGCTAGTTCATGTAACTCCCTGGTGGTTGAAATGAAGCACAGTGGGCCGCCTTCTTTGATGTTATTCCAGTAAGTAGCCAACGTCGTAAGGTTTAGGGTTAGGTTAAGATTCTTAAACCTGGTTGAAATGAGTCACTGTGGGCCGTCTTCTTAGATGTCATCCCAGTAAGTCGCCAACGTCGTTAGGTTTAGGCTACATTTACGTAACCATTAGTCCTTTTTACTGCGTCTCTGATTTCTAATCTAAGAAACTATCGTACAGATGGTACTGTCTGCTTCATTTCAACCACTAAGCCTAACCCTTACTCCTGTTTACTGCGTCTCTAAATTCTTGTCAAAGGCCACATCAAACAAACGGTCCGCTGTGTTTTATTCCAACCCTCCTTGCCTGAGTACTAATGTCCCAGTTTTTACCATTACATCGTCACAATAAGTACGTTTTACCTCCAGTGTAGGCTAAGTCTTGCTTCCATCTCTAACTCTGGCCTATTCCAGTTGGAGATAACGAGAGCATCTCGTTTTTATAGGCATTGTCACAACTATTACTAAACAAAACTGTAATTTCGAACCTTAATGTAAACACGCGGCCATATTGTCGTTGCCGGTCACGTGAACGCGCACAGCCAATTAAAAATTTAGAATCGAGGGGAAACCCTTATTGTTGACTTGGAAGTTATAAATTTCCAATCTGGCATTTGGAATCCCGAAATAAGTGACCTGCTTATAGTAAAGTGCAGATTTGGACGAATCCAACGATGTATAATATGTAGGGGTGTAAGCTTGGTTGCTATGTAAAAAAAACTCGGTCTAATCAGACATTTTTTCTCGAGTTTGAGAAAATCACTCCATACCATACCTTTTTCAAAGTCAAAATAAATATTGTTAGAATGCATTTTGACGTTTAATTCTGTTATATTTAGATTTAGGAGATGCTAAAGTATCAGAAAATGGACTAATCCCAAAATCCACCATTTTTGTATTTTGACGTTAATTTCATGCCCGCTCCTGGCCTTAATCACCAGCATCTTCTTCTCAACAATGACACTTGTCTAGTTCTTATCATCAGTTCTACATTGGTGATCTTGTCATATCACTTCAGTCCTTCTATTCCATGTCATCACCCATTTATGAAAGTCTGTAACTTCTTGGTTTGTCGTTTTTGTTGTTCTCCATGTTTCAGAACCATAAAATAGGACTGACTTGAACATTCAGATATTTGTGTTGGCCTTGCTTTCTACATGAAATATATTCCCTACATTTTTGTTTCAGTAATTTTTCTACATGTCATTACATTAATGTCCCACCCATCGCTGACATCATATTCCAAAATCCACATAATTACTTACACAGAGCTCGAAGCTGTGAACCAGACCTGGCCAATCCATACACATTTGAAGCTTCACACTGATACATTCCATTATGTTTCACAGCCTCCACCTTGTTGATGGTTAGAATGTTTCTGATGATCTGAAATAATAAAAAAAACAGAAGTATGTGGATATACTTACCATCACAGTGTATATCACAAAAATAGCAGTATGTGGACATACTCATCGCAGTGTATATCACACAAAAAAACAGCAGTATGTGGATATACTTGTCATCACAGTGTATATCACAAAAACAGCAGTATGTGGATATACTCATCGCAGTGTATATCACACAAAAAAACAGCAGTATGTGGATATACTTATTATCACAGTGTATATCACAAAACACAGGTGTACCCATCCTTATAAGACAGTTCAGCATGTGCTGCTCACCTGCTCAGGACTCTCCACAAAGTTACATACTTTATTGCAGTGTATACTATAAAACAGTGGTTCATGGATAAATTTATAATCATAGTGTATATCACAAAACACAGAAGTACGTGCAAACCTCAGAATTTTCCTGAAATTTCTTTGTTCCTCCCTATATCTGTCAGATTCATTGAGAGAGTGTGACTACATCATAAAAGTGTGGAAGTGAAACCTAGATTGAGATCACTTAGGAACCCTGTATTTGTATATGTCACTCAAAAATCACACTCAGTGATCCTGCCCATCCAAGAGGGCTATCACCTTGGGGGCACATTCCAATAGTCAGTCATGACTGAAGGGGCTAATACAATTAGTCACCTTATACAACATTCCAACAGTCCATCATCACTGAAGGGGCTAATATTATTAGTCACCTTGTACAACATTCCAATAGTCAGTCATGACTGAAGGGGCTTATTAGTCACCTTGTACAACATTCCAATAGTCAGTCATGACTGAAGGGGCTAATACTATTAGTCACCTTGTACAACATTCCAATAGTCAGTCATGACTGAAGGGGCTAATACTATTAGTCACCTTGTACAACATTCCAATAGTCAGTCATGACTGAAGGGGCTAATACTATTAGTCACTATGTACAACATTCCAAAGGAAGTGGTAGTTCTATTCTTTCTTAGTCTGATCAGAGGCCCCTGGGAACTACAAGTGGCCCATTAACTGTATGCATACATAATACTTTGATAGGAAACTCTATACAGAGCAATACAACAGGAGGCAATCTGATCATCAGAAGTGGTCCCCCCATCAATCAAGTGTTGTGGCCATTTAATCTCCTTTACACTCTAAGGAGGACAGGCCCACTTGGGTCATGACTCCCAAGTGTCAGCCTCCTGTTGTCTTGTGCAGAGCATTGAACCCACTCCACCTTGGTTGCAGCTTTCAGCTTCACTCCCGTTTTCAGCCACCTGAAGGCAATTGTGAAAGTAACCCGTATGTTGAAAATAAGTTACTGTCGTGAATTACATAGCCCGTTGTACGAGGGGCGTTCAGAAAGTAATGCACCACATCGTTTTTCTCAGCTAAAAATGAAGATAGAAGCATGAAATTTTGCACACTTCAAATATGGCATGTGCCAATTGTGTGCACCAAATTGCATTGCAACCGGCCAAATAATACGGCTGCCCTAAACCGTTGAAATGGAGCGTGTTAGCAACTTGCGTTATAAACAGCGAATTGTGATAGAATTTCTCGTTGCAGAGAAGGAAACTGTTGTGAATATTCACAAGCGTCTATGTGATGTGTATGGACGTTTTGCAGTCGACAGGAGTACAGTCAGTTGCTGGGTTCAAAGAATCAAAGAATCAGGAAGTGGAGATACGGAGCTGCTTGTTCGGCCGCGCTGTGGACGTCCTGCCACAGCCACCAACGCAGAAATGTTGAAATGCGCTGAGGGCATTATTCTTACTGATAGGCGAATCACTACTCAACAATTTGCCTTACAGCTGTCAGTCAGCATTGGTAGTGCAAATGCAGTTATAAAAACTCTCGGATTTTCTAAGGTTTGCGCAAGATGGGTTCCTCGAAGTCTCACAAATGACCACTGATTGCAAAGGAAAGCAATTTCTTCTGAATTGTTGGAGCGTTTCAATGCTGATGGAGAGAACTTTTTGGCTAAGATCGTTACAGGTGACGAAACCTGGGCACATCATTTTGAACCTGAGACAAAAAGACAGTCAATGGAGTGGCATCATCCGCAATCACCAAGAAGAAAGAAATTCAAGACAATTCCTCCAGCTGGAAAGGTCATGATCACTGTCTTTTGGGACATTGAAGGTGTGATTCTTGTGGATGTTATGCCAAGAGGAGAGACAATCAATTCGCAAGCTTACATTAAGACATTGAAAAAACTCAATCAACGTTTTCACAGAGTTCGGCCGAACAAGAATCCAGCAGACCTGCTTCTCCTTCACGACAATGCGCGCTCTCACACAAGTCTGGCAAAACGGGAAGCAATCACCAAATTGGGTTGGACTGTACTACCCCATCCACCCTATAGTCCCGATTTGGCACCCTCTGATTTTCATCTATTTGGTCCACTTAAAGATGCACTCCGTGGGACAAGGTTTGAAGATGATGAAGGAGTGATTCATGCAGTGAAGAAATGGCTACATGATCAAGACAAAATCTGGTACGGGCTAGGAATACATGCACTTGTTTCGCGCTGGCGTAAAGCCATACAAGTTGATGGGGATTATGTTGAATAATACCGATGTTTACATGACATATCCATGTATATTGTGTATAAATTTCATGCTTTTTGAATAAACAGCTCCTGAGAAAAACAATGTGGTGCATTACTTTCTGAACGCCCCTCGTAGTTGATCCACAGCCAGCACGATGCCCTTTCCACAGTTTCACTGTGCCTCTTAAGTGCCCTTGTTCTTGACTGTCCTTTCAAACCCAACAGTTTCAGTAGATCATACACTGAGGCAGCCACTAGACCTCTTGCACCTAACTCAACAGCCATGACTCTTGGAGCGAACCCATCGTGTCTCAAGTTCGTGAACAGACCATTTGTACTTGGCCAATTTGAACGAGTGTTACTCGTCCAATCTGGATTCAAATGGCATGGTCAGAAACAGCAGAATTGTTAAACAGAATAAACTTAACTTACTGTTAAACCTTCTGTTGCATTTGAAGTAAGAACTTTGCCATTCCGATACCAGGTATACGTTGGACGGGGGATGCCAATTGCTGTGCATATCCAAGTCAGCTTACTGCCTGCATCAACATGCTGATTCTGGAGAGGGTATGGGAAGCTAGGTGGAGCTGTATTCACCAGAAAGATCAAATAACAGTTTGAATTCGCGTCACATATGCTGAACATGGTTTGAAAGAAATGATCCTACACAGGTTTGCCCATTTTGTTATGTTCCTCTACTGTTTGTCTTTCTATTCACTTTCCTCTTATACTCAGCCTTCTTATTATTATTTCTTTTTTTCTCATGCTTTTACCAATTTCTTTTAAACTCCTTAATTTCCCCCCTACTCATTTCTGTTCACTCTTCTCTTTACTTTTTCTATTAATTTCTTCTATACTTTTCATTTTCCTTCACTTCTTTTATACTCTTGATATGTATTCCTAAGTTTTCTATTCCTTACTATTTTTGTACTTCCCTCTTTCATTGCTTTCACATTCTGTCTTTCATATTTTTCTTACACATTCTTATTCTTTATCCACTACTAATGCCTTCCTCAAAATTTCTTTCTTTCTCTACTAATTTCTTCCTTATTCTTTATCCACTACTAATTCATTCCTCAAATATTCTTTCTTTCTCTACTAATTTCTTCCTTATTCTTTATCCACTACTAATTCCTTCCTCAAAATTACTTTCTTTCTCTACTAATTTCTTCCTTATTCTTTATCCACTACTAATTCTTTCCTCAAAACTTCTTTCTTTCTCTACTGATTTCTTATTCTTTATCCACTACTAATGCCTTCCTCAAAACTTCTTTCTTTCTCTACTAATTTCTTCCTTATTCTTTATCCACTACTAATTCATTCCTCAAATATTCTTTCTTTCTCTACTGATTTCTTATTCTTTATCCACTACTAATTCCTTCCTCAAAATTACTTTCTTTCTCTACTAATTTCTTCCTTATTCTTTATCCACTACTAATTCTTTCCTCAAAACTTCTTTCTTTCTCTACTGATTTCTTATTCTTTATCCACTACTAATGCCTTCCTCAAAATTTCTTTCTTTCTCTACTAATTTCTTCCTTATTCTTTATCCACTACTAATTCTTTCCTCAAAACTTTTTTCTTTCTCTACTAATTTCTTCCTTATTCTTTATCCACTACTAATTCCTTCCTCAAAACTTCTTTCTTTCTCTACTAATTTCTTCCTTATTCTTTATCCACTACTAATTCATTCCTCAAATATTCTTTCTTTCTCTACTGATTTCTTATTTTTTATCCACTACTAATTCCTTCCTCAAAACTTCTTTCTTTCTCTACTAAAAATTTTCTTTAATTCTTTATCCACTACTAATTCATTCCTCAAATAATTCTTTCTTTCTCTACTGATTTCTTATTTTTTATCCACTACTAATGCCTTCCTCAAAATTTCTTTCTTTCTCTACTAATTTCTTCCTTATTCTTTATCCACTACTAATTCTTTCCTCAAAACTTTTTTCTTTCTCTACTAATTTCTTCCTTATTCTTTATCCACTACTAATTCCTTCCTCAAAACTTCTTTCTTTCTCTACTAATTTCTTCCTTATTCTTTATCCACTACTAATTCATTCCTCAAATATTCTTTCTTTCTCTAATTTCTATTTTTTTATCCACTACTAATGCCTGGTTTCCTCAAAATTTCTTTTCTTTTCTACTTTTTCTACCTTATTCTCAATCTTCCACTACTAATTCATTTCCTCAAATATTCTTTCTTACACTCTACTGATTATTATTCTTTATATTTACTAATGCCTTCCTCAAAAACATTCTTAACTTTTCTCTATAATTTCTTCCTTATTCTTTATCCACTACTAATTTAATTTTCCTCAAAAATATTTTTTTCTTTCTCAACTATAATTTTTTTTTCCTTATTCTTTATCCACTACTAATTCATTCCTCAAATATTCTTTCTTTCTCTACTGATTTTCTTATTTTTTATCCACTACTATTTCCTTTCCTCAAAATTTCTTTCTTCTCTAACTAACTTCTTTCTTCCTTATTTCTTTATCCACTACTAATTCATCCTTTCCTCAAATCCATTCTTTTCTTTCTCTACTCCTTTCTTATTTTTTATCACACTACTAATTCCTTCCTCAAAATTTTTTCTGTTCACTACTAATTTCTTCCTTATTCTTTATCCACTACTAATTCCTTCCTTTTTTCTTTTCTTTCTTTTCTCTACTAATTTCTTCCTTATTCTTTATCCACTACTAATTCTTTCCTCAAAACTTTTTTCTTTCTCTACTAATTTCTTCCTTATTCTTTATCCACTACTAATTCCTTCCTCAAAACTTCTTTCTTTCTCTACTAATTTCTTCCTTATTCTTTATCCACTACTAATTCTTTCCTCAAAACTTTTTTCTTTCTCTACTAATTTCTTCCTTATTCTTTATCCACTACTAATTCATTCCTCAAATATTCTTTCTTTCTCTACTGATTTCTTATTCTTTATCCACTACTAATGCCTTCCTCAAAACTTCTTTCTTTCTCTACTACTTTCTTCCTCATTCTTTATCCACTACTAATGCCTTCCTCAAAACTTCTTTCTTTCTCTACTAATTTCTTCCTTATTCTTTATCCACTACTAATTCTTTCCACAAAACTTTTTTCTTTCTCTACTAATTTCTTCCTTATTCTTTATCCACTACTAATTCATTCCTCAAAACTTTTTTCTTTCTCTACTAATTTCTTCCTTATTCTTTATCCACTACTAATTCATTCCTCAAATATTCTTTCTTTCTCTACTTATTTCTTATTCTTTATCCACTACTAATTCTTTCTTTCTCTACTAATTTCTTCCTTATTCTTTATCCACTACTAATTCCTTCCTCAAAACTTTTTTCTTTCTCTACTAATTTCTTCCTTATTCTTTATCCACTACTAATTCATTCCTCAAATATTCTTTCTTTCTCTACTGATTTCTTATTCTTTATCCACTACTAATGCCTTCCTCAAAACTTCTTTCTTTCTCTACTAATTTCTTCCTTATTCTTTATCCACTACTAATTCATTCCTCAAATATTCTTTCTTTCTCTACTGATTTCTTATTTTTTATCCACTACTAATTCCTTCCTCAAAATTTCTTTCTTTCTCTACTAATTTCTTCCTTATTCTTTATCCACTACTAATTCATTCCTCAAATATTCTTTCTTTCTCTACTGATTTCTTATTCTTTATCCACTACTAATTCTTTCTTTCTCTACTAATTTCTTCCTTATTCTTTATCCACTACTAATTCCTTCCTCAAAACTTTTTTCTTTCTCTACTAATTTCTTCCTTATTCTTTATCCACTACTAATTCATTCCTCAAATATTCTTTCTTTCTCTACTGATTTCTTATTCTTTATCCACTACTAATGCCTTCCTCAAAACTTCTTTCTTTCTCTACTAATTTCTTCCTTATTCTTTATCCACTACTAATTCTTTCCTCAAAACTTTTTTCTTTCTCTACTAACTTCTTCCTTATTCTTTATCCACTACTAATTCTTTCCTCAAATCTTTCTTTCTCTACTGATTTCTTATTCTTTATCCACTACTAATGCCTTCCTCAAAACTTCTTTCTTTCTCTACTAATTTCTTCCTTATTCTTTATCCACTACTAATTCTTTCCTCAAAACTTTTTTCTTTCTCTACTAATTTCTTCCTTATTCTTTATCCACTACTAATTCTTTCCTCAAAACTTTTTTCTTTCTCTACTAATTTCTTCCTTATTCTTTATCCACTACTAATTCCTTCCTCAAATCTTTTTTCTTTCTCTACTAATTTTTTCCTTATTCTTTATCCACCACTAATTCCTTCCTCAAATCTTCTTTCTTTCTCTACTAATTTCTTCCTTATTCTTTATCCACTACTAATTCCTTCCTCAAATCTTCTTTCTTTCTCTACTAATTTCTTCCTTATTTTTCTCCTTCAGTTAATTTTTCATTGATTTCTAATTTTATCTCTCAGTCATCCTTCCTTACTTTTCTCCTTCTTAATCTCACTTTTTCATTTCTTAAACTTTTCCATTCTCTCTCCCTTTTTACCTTGAAGATTTAAAAACACTGTTCTGTTAGCAGTGTTTCGATCACCTCGCACTACACAGGTGTACGAGCCTGTATCCTCTAGCCTGGCTTTGGGAATCGTCAACACTCGGTTGTGGTCCCTAACAAAGGCTTCAGGATGCATAGGTCCATCATCCCTCACCCAGGAATAGTACAGAGGTAGTCTAAAGATATACACTGATACATGTATGTGACTGTCAACTATCTGTCCACAGGTATACATATAAAAGCAAAATGTCTACTGAAGTAAATATCTTTATAGAGGCATGTCCTGATCATATAGTAACACATTTAAAATAGACCTGTACACACTACATAGTAACAATTTACAGATATATAGGCAGATGTACAGGCTGCTGGCCCATATTTTCTTTGACCATCAACACACTAATGATAATATGGGCCTAACACCAGATTCCCAATATGCATCAATCACGGCTGTTTGCGAGCGATCTTTTAGTTTTCTCTGACTGCGCTATTTATAGCCATCGTGACAGAGGTCACGTGGTCAACTTACTAACGAGAAAAAAATGTGGCGGTGTTTACTTTTGATAGGGCTTAATTAATGCTTTTAGGCTACTTTATTATTATAAATACCAGCTTTAATTTTGCGTAAAGCTGGACCAGAAATGTTAGAGTCAATTTTAGAACAAGAACAAACATTTTATCACAATTAGAACAGAAGATATAATAGTCTGAAATAGTGTAAAATTTACGTTTTTTTAATATTTTGTTATGGTTTGTTTCTAATGCAATTTACACTAAAACGATCACAATCAACATGCATAACAAATTACAGAAATCAAAAGTAGAAAACCTGCAGAAAATGAATATCATAGTTTTGTTTTGGTTTCATGCGTCAAACATTAATTATTGAAACATTAAATTGCAAGTCCACATTTATTACCTTAAAATAACACACCCAATTGTCCCCAAAACATGAGAGCTAACAATTATCTCAATCATACATCACGATGGTCATGTAAAAATGAGTATGGTCATGAGTAAAACGAAATGTTCAATTTAATAAATAAATAGGTGTATTTAATAAATACACCTATTAAATGATTTCCACACTCTGTTAATTCTGTCACTCTCACGCAACAACTGCCATAATTTGCTCTAGCCCCAAAATTTCGCTCAATTATCATTCACACTTCCTTTTTTTTAATAGGAGAAATCTGTACTTTCACAGATGGAGAAATTTGTAACAAATGAGTTTCCATTATAAATTTTAATTGTGAAGTTATATTTTTAATACCGCTGGCGCGTCTTTCAATTTTGGAAATAGTGGAATGTACAAATTCTCCTCTCATGTACCTGCTGCAGGTCTAGTGAGTCAGTTGATGTTCCAACAATATGTTTCCTAACAGTGTGGAGAAATTGAGATCGCTTACGTTTTGTTGGCGTTCTGGTGACTGATGTTTCTCTTCTATGTTTAATTAGTTTTTTGTAGTACAATAGGCTGTCCTCTGGATTTGCATTTTATGATATTATTTTTTGCTGTTTCTAGTTTTTTTTCTAACAATGGATGTGAATAGGGTTTCTTCCTGTTGTGTTAGTGGTTGTGAAGGTGGCTTAGGAAGTAACTGTTGTACTGTGATGTCGCTTTTGAAGACAGGCGAGGTGGATGTACTTGTCGTATGTATAACTGACTTGGTAGGTGTAGATGTGGCAACAAAAACTGGCATGCTAGGGTGAGTAGTGTTATCCACCTCCAAATGAATAATGGTATTGCCATTAATGTGAGCTGACACATCAACCTCCAGCTGAACAATATCATCACTAGTGTGGGCAGGCACATCAACCTCCTGCTGTACAGAGCTATCCTGACTACAGCTGACTGACTGACTACAGCTAACTGACTGACTACAACTGACTGACTACAACTAACTGACTGACTACAACTAATTGACTGACTACAACTAACTGACTGACTACAACTGACTGACTAGACATGGAGGGGTCAGAAAGAACATCACAGGGGATAGAGCAGCTTTTTGTTTTTAAAACACCAAAAGATGTCTTTGCAAAATAATTGCACAGTTGACATTCTCTTATAGTTAAATTATGGTCATAGTCTTTCCAGATGTGCTGACTGTTTTCCGATAGTAACTTGGCTGTTTCAAGACACTTCTCATTATGCCTCCTTTTTGCGTTTTGTATTGGTAAGTAACACTTCCTACAAAATATAGTCGAATGCTCTGTCGGTTTATCATCTGATACGTTAATTCCAAACACAAAGAACAGATCACTAACGTAATTCGAAGAGTTTAGTGCATTCCATTTTGAACTTTTTGTTTGGGAAGTTAATGCTCTCTTGCCACAGGCTCTGCACAGTGCACTGGCACAATTCATAGGATGCAACAAAGTATGTTCTATTTCGTTGTTATGTAGTATAGTTTACTTGTGTATGTATAAAGATAATGGAATATTTGGGAGTATCACATCTAACACAATGCTGTAGAATGCTTTATCTGTGAATGAAAGAAGATATACAAATAGTTACTTAGAACACTTTGGCAGCCGTCTTGTGCACAGGATTGTCTACCATAGAACACTAATGGAACAGTCCTTATCTCACACACAATTAAAAAAAAAGACATTCATATTATAAATACAAGATTAACAAGACTTGAAAGATAGATCAAAGTATGTGGAAGTAATCTATCTATAGCTTTACATGTTTTCTGACGCTTATATACGTAGCTAAATATCATTATAAATGAATGAAAATGCAAAAACAGATGGTGCTTTACAAAAAGTTATTTTTTTACAACCTTATTTAAGACTTGCGAGTATCAGGAATGCGTTTACAGTGATTTAAATGTTATAAAATCTGGTGACAATATGCTTGTTCTTGTAATGCCAAACTCACAAAACTGACTACCACACATTCTCAAGATATGAAACCAAAAAAAAAAGTATGTCGAAATAATCTTTAGCTTCCCCTCGAGAAGTCTATATAATTATAAACTCAAACGTATGGGCCGATTTTTAGATATTACATTAATAAATAGATTACTTCTGTTATGAATTTCCTCAAATGATGACGCTGTTTTCAAAAGTCTGTAACTCCGTCAAATATAATTTCAAACAAATAAAAATGCAATCAAAAATAGAACACAGAACAAAGTTATAGTACACAAAAGAATTTTAGCGCTGTGTTTATCCAGAACGAGTGTGTAATGATTTATATTTTACTGATTTTACACACACATCAGCTGATTTTCCCCGCCAAAAACTTCAATAGTCTTTTACGGTGCACATGAAAATTTTATACCCGGTGTCAGAATTCCAGTCATCGAAACTAAAAGAGCGCTCTGATATAGGGCACAAACAGCCGTGCAATGGGTGTGTAATAGGATCCTTTCTTACATTTTACAGGCTGCTGAGAGTAACAGAGAAGGAAATGTTGAACTGTCCTGTTTGCACACAATCTGCCTAAGGAAAATTCTGTGCATCTTTTGGCCGAATACCATCACCAACCAAGAACTGCTTACTCAAAGCAACCAAGAGGACATGCACACCATCATACTGGCAGATGCTGGAGTTGGGTTGGCCATGTCATCAGAAGAGACCCCGATGCAATGACAAGAACAGCTATGCTATGGACCCCTGAAGGAAAGAGAAAGAGAGGCCGACCAAAAAACAACTTGGCAGAGAACTGTGGAGGCCGAGATGCAAAGAATGAACCAGAGCCTGGGCACTGCATGAAGGATGGCCCTGATTGAGCAAAGTGGAAACAGTTTGTTGCTGCCTTAAAAGACGCCACTAGGCTTGATGGTCACTGACTGCTTTGACAGTCGGTGGCTAAGGATCAAAGAAGAAGAAGGCAGATGTACGGACAATATAATAATCATAACACTAAAAGACAGACCTGCATTAGCTATACACTCCAACATTCTATAAAAAGCCATGCACAGACAATACAACAAACAATTAACTTCCAACAGATTTGTATACAGGATGATTGAAAAGTTATTCATGTTTTTATTTTTCTTACTAGCATCTATTGGATCTAAATGAAACAAATGTCAGAACAAGGAACAGTAACTACTACCATATGACTAATAAGTTTTAACTGTTACCAGTGGTTGATGCTACACTGATATTTTCTAAAAAGGTTAAAGCCTTCAAGTGCATATTAAAGTTATCAAAAATAATTTTTGACACATTTAAATAAATGCTATGTGAAGTTTCGTAAAATATAAACATTTCAAAATTAATGTTTTAACAAAATGCTATTTGTGTTCACTCTACGTTTGATTTTTTATTAAGGTGTTTGCTACTTTTCTTTGTAGCACGGCTCTTTCAACCATATACATGGAGCTGTTGGTTATATTTCCTCTATAATCTCTACGTTTGATGACGAGTTACCATTGTTATCTTACCTTCCATAAGCCAAGCATTCAATTTCCACCTTGTCCCCTACCATCGGAACTGATGGGAAGTACTGTGGGAACTTATCTTGGATGTCTGGTCCATAGGTGTTTGCATCTTGCAATGGTAACAGTGATGATGGTAAATGATCAGAGCAATGGTTGTAATGACATTGTTGGTAATTATAGTAATAAATTTGGTACTGACAGCAATAACTGGTAATTCATAGCAATAAATGTGGAAATTATAACAATAACTGTGGTAATGACAGCAATAACTGTGGTAACATTAGCAATAACTGTAGTAAGATAGCAATAATTGTGGTAATGATAGCAATAGCTGTGGTAATGATAGTAATAACTGTGGTAATGTTAGCAATAATTGTCAGAATAATATCAATAATTGCGGCAATGATAGCAATAATTGTGGTAATGATAGCAATAACTGTGGCAACGAAAGCAAATATGGTTGTCGTAAGACATATCATGACCAAGGCCAAAGGACAACAGAGTGCAAGAAAGCAGGCAATCAAACATGTTAGAGAAGACTTACTTTCTCCTTCAATATTTAACTCAATCCCCATGGATGTCCTTGATGGTGGCTGAGTATTGGCCAGCACTTGTCCACTCTTGGGTGCCATAAAGACAGCACAGTAATACATATCACTGAAAGCAAAGAACAGCAGTGGTATCAAAATGGGGGTAGAAAGGGCTGGAGGAGCTTTCATTCAAACATGGAAAACAATAAAATCAACAACCAAAAAGATACAGACTTTCATAAATGGGTGCTTGCGCAGAATGGAAGGATTAAAATGGTATGACACGATCACTAATGTGGAAATGATGATATGAACCAGACAAGTGCCTGTGGAACAACAGATGAGAAGATGTTGGCGATGAATAGGTTACATATTGAGGAAACCTGCAGATAGCATTACAAAGCAGTCCTTCTGGAACCCCAAGGTAAAAGAGGCAGAGGTAGACCAAAAAACACATAGAGAAGAGAACTGGAGACAAAAGTGAAAATGATGGAAAGAACTTGAGCTGATGGCAAGTGACAGGAGGACTTGGCATGTGTTTGTTGAAGGCTTAATGCTCCTTGAGGAGCTATAGGGTACTGATTGATTAAAACATGAGAATGTTTTGAACCTTTTAACATATTAGAAGCATATATATGAGAAATATTTGGTTGGTCTAACATTCATTCCCTTCAGTTTCCTGTGGAGCTAAGGCCTTCAATAAATACTTTCAATATATTCCTCTCCTGTTAATAATATTACTACCCCTATGCTCCTTGCAAAGTATGGGTGAGTCATAGTTGTCATAAGACATATCGTGACAAAGGAATAATAGAATACAAGAAAGCAGGCAATCAGACATGTTAGTGAAGACTTACATTCTCTGAAACAAGGAGAACAATAAAATCAATAACTAAAAAGATACAGACTTTCATTAATGGGTGCTTGCAGGGAATAGAAGGATTGAAGTGGTAGGACCAAGTCACTAATGTGGAGTTGATGACAATAACCAGACAAGTGCCAGTGGAACAAGAGATGACAAGAACCTGGCAAGTGCCAGTGGAACAAGAGATGACAAGAACCTGGCAAGTGCCACTGGAACAAGAGATGACAAGAACCTGGCAAGTGCCACTGGAACAAGAGAAGACAAGAACCTGGCAAGTGCCACTGGAACAAGAGATGACAAGAACCTGGCAAGTGCCACTGGAACAAGAGATGACAAGAACCTGGCAAGTGCCAGTGGAACAAGAGATGACAAGAACCTGGCAAGTGCCACTGGAACAAGAGATGACAAGAACCTGGCAAGTGCCAGTGGAACAAGAGATGACAAGAACCTGGCAAGTGCCAGTGGAACAAGAGATGACAAGAACCTGGCAAGTGCCAGTGGAACAAGAGATGACAAGAACCTGGCAAGTGTCAGTGGAACAAGAGATGACAAGAACCTACCAAGTGTCAGTGGAACAAGAGATGACAAGAACCTGGCAAGTGCCAGTGGAACAAGAGATGACAAGAACCTGGCAAGTGTCACTGGAACAAGAGATGACAAGAACCTGGCAAGTGCCAGTGGAACAAGAGATGACAAGAACCTGGCAAGTGCCAGTGGAACAAGAGATGACAAGAACCTGGCAAGTGTCAGTGGAACAAGAGATGACAAGAACCTGGCAAGTGCCAGTGGATCAAGAGATGACAAGAACCTGGCAAGTGCCACTGGAACAAGAGATGACAATAACCTGGCAAGTGCCACTGGAACAATAGATGACAAGAACCTGGCAAGTGCCACTGGAACAAGAGATGACAAGAACCTGGCAAGTGCCACTGGAACAAGAGATGACAAGAACCTGGCAAGTGCCAGTGGAACAAGAGATGACAAGAACATGGCAAGTGCCAGTGGAACAAGAGATGACAAGAACCTGGCAAGTGCCACTGGAACAAGAGATGACAAGAACAAATTAAGTGCCACTGGAACAAGAGATGACAAGAACCTGGCAAGTGCCACTGGAACAAGAGATGACAAGAACCTGGCAAGTGCCACTGGAACAAGAGATGACAAGAACATGGCAAGTGCCAGTGGAACAAGAGATGACAAGAACCTGGCAAGTGCCAGTGGAACAAGAGATGACAAGAACCTGGCAAGTGCCAGTGGAACAAGAGATGACAAGAACCTGGCAAGTGCCACTGGAACAAGAGATGACAAGAACCTGGCAAGTGCCACTGGAACAAGAGATGACAATAACCTGGCAAGTGCCACTGGAACAATAGATGACAAGAACCTGGCAAGTGCCACTGGAACAAGAGATGACAAGAACCTGGCAAGTGCCACTGGAACAAGAGATGACAAGAACCTGGCAAGTGCCAGTGGAACAAGAGATGACAAGAACATGGCAAGTGCCAGTGGAACAAGAGATGACAAGAACCTGGCAAGTGCCACTGGAACAAGAGATGACAAGAACAAATTAAGTGCCACTGGAACAAGAGATGACAAGAACCTGGCAAGTGCCACTGGAACAAGAGATGACAAGAACCTGGCAAGTGCCACTGGAACAAGAGATGACAAGAACATGGCAAGTGCCAGTGGAACAAGAGATGACAAGAACCTGGCAAGTGCCAGTGGAACAAGAGATGACAAGAACCTGGCAAGTGCCAGTGGAACAAGAGATGACAAGAACCTGGCAAGTGTCAGTGGAACAAGAGATGACAATATCCTGGCAAGTGTCAGTGGAACAAGAGATGACAAGAACCTGGCAAGTGCCAGTGGAACAAGAGATGACAAGAACCTGGCAAGTGCCACTGGAACAAGAGATGACAAGAACCTGGCAAGTGCCACTGGAACAAGAGATGACAAGAACCTGGCAAGTGCCAGTGGAACAAGAGATGACAAGAACCTGGCAAGTGCCACTGGAACAAGAGATGACAAGAACCTGGCAAGTGCCACTGGAACAAGAGATGACAAGAACCTGGCAAGTGCCACTGGAACAAGAGATGACAAGAACCTGGCAAGTGCCAGTGGAACAAGAGATGACAAGAACCTAGCAAGTGCCAGTGGAACAAGAGATGACAAGAACCTGGCAAGTGCCACTGGAACAAGAGATGACAAGAACCTGGCAAGTGCCAGTGGAACAAGAGATGACAAGAACCTGGCAAGTGCCAGTGGAACAAGAGATAACAAGAACCTGGCAAGTGCCAGTGGATCAAGAGATGACAAGAACCTGGCAAGTGCCACTGGAACAAGAGATGACAATAACCTGGCAAGTGCCACTGGAACAATAGATGACAAGAACCTGGCAAGTGCCACTGGAACAAGAGATGACAAGAACCTGGCAAGGGCCACTGGAACAAGAGATGACAAGAACCTGGCAAGTGCCACTGGAACAAGAGATGACAAGAACCTGGCAAGTGCCAGTGGAACAAGAGATGACAAGAACCTGGCAAGTGCCACTGGAACAAGAGATGACAAGAACCTGGCAAGTGCCAGTGGAACAAGGGATGACAAGAACCTGGCAAGTGCCAGTGGAACAAGAGATGACAAGAACCTGGCAAGTGCCAGTGGAACAAGAGATGACAAGAACCTGGCAAGTGTCAGTGGAACAAGAGATGACAAGAACCTACCAAGTGTCAGTGGAACAAGAGATGACAAGAACCTGGCAAGTGCCAGTGGAGCAAGAGATGACAAGAACCTGGCAAGTGTCACTGGAACAAGAGATGACAAGAACCTGGCAAGTGCCAGTGGAACAAGAGATGACAAGAACCTGGCAAGTGCCAGTGGAACAAGAGATGACAAGAACCTGGCAAGTGTCAGTGGAACAAGAGATGACAAGAACCTGGCAAGTGCCAGTGGATCAAGAGATGACAAGAACCTGGCAAGTGCCACTGGAACAAGAGATGACAATAACCTGGCAAGTGCCACTGGAACAATAGATGACAAGAACCTGGCAAGTGCCACTGGAACAAGAGATGACAAGAACCTGGCAAGTGCCACTGGAACAAGAGATGACAAGAACCTGGCAAGTGCCAGTGGAACAAGAGATGACAAGAACATGGCAAGTGCCAGTGGAACAAGAGATGACAAGAACCTGGCAAGTGCCACTGGAACAAGAGATGACAAGAACAAATTAAGTGCCACTGGAACAAGAGATGACAAGAACCTGGCAAGTGCCACTGGAACAAGAGATGACAAGAACCTGGCAAGTGCCACTGGAACAAGAGATGACAAGAACATGGCAAGTGCCAGTGGAACAAGAGATGACAAGAACCTGGCAAGTGCCAGTGGAACAAGAGATGACAAGAACCTGGCAAGTGCCAGTGGAACAAGAGATGACAAGAACCTGGCAAGTGCCACTGGAACAAGAGATGACAAGAACCTGGCAAGTGTCACTGGAACAAGATATGACAAGAACCTGGCAAGTGCCAGTGGAACAAGAGATGACAAGAACCTGGCAAGTGCCACTGGAACAAGAGATGACAAGAACCTGGCAAGTGCCACTGGAACAAGAGATGACAAGAACCTGGCAAGTGCCACTGGAACAAGAGATGACAAGAACCTGGCAAGTGCCAGTGGAACAAGAGATGACAAGAACCTGGCAAGTGCCAGTGGAACAAGAGATGACAAGAACCTGGCAAGTGTCAGTGGAACAAGAGATGACAAGAACCTGGCAAGGGCCATGTGGAACAAGAGATGACAAGAACCTGACAAGTGCCATGTGGAACAAGAGATGACAAGAACCTGACAAGGGCCATGTGGAACAAGAGATGACAAGAACCTGACAAGTGCCATGTGGAACAAGAGATGACAAGAACCTGGCAAGTGCCATGTGGAACAAGAGATGACAAGAACCTGGCAAGTGCCAGTGGAACAAGAGATGACAAGAACCTGGCAAGTGCCAGTGGAACAAGAGATGACAAGAACCTGGCAAGTGCCACTGGAACAAGAGATGACAAGAACCTGGCAAGTGCCAGTGGAACAAGAGATGACAAGAACCTGCAAGAACCTGGCAAGTGCCAGTGGAACAAGAGATGACAAGAACCTGGCAAGTGTCAGTGGAACAAGAGATGACAAGAACCTGGCAAGTGCCAGTGGAACAAGAGATGACAAGAACCTGGCAAGTGCCACTGGAACAAGAGATGACAAGAACGTGGCAAGTGCCAGTGGAACAAGAGATGACAAGAACCTGGCAAGTGCCACTGGAACAAGAGATGACAAGAACTTGGCAAGTGCCAGTGGAACAAGAGATGACAAGAACCTGGCAAGTGCCACTGGAACAAGAGATGACAAGAACCTGGCAAGTGCCACTGGAACAAGAGATGACAAGAACCTGGCAAGTGCCACTGGAACAAGAGATGACAAGAACCTGGCAAGTGCCACTGGAACAAGAGATGACAAGAACCTGGCAAGTGCCACTGGAACAAGAGATGACAAGAACCTGGCAAGTGCCACTGGAACAAGAGATGACAAGAACCTGGCAAGTGCCAGTGGAACAAGAGATGACAAGAACCTGGCAAGTGCCAGTGGAACAAGAGATGACAAGAACCTGGCAAGTGCCACTGGAACAAGAGATGACAAGAACCTGGCAAGTGCCACTGGAACAAGAGATGACAAGAACCTGGCAAGTGCCACTGGAACAAGAGATGACAAGAACATGGCAAGTGCCACTGGAACAAGAGATGACAAGAACCTGGCAAGTGCCACTGGAACAAGAGATGACAAGAAGCTGGAGATGGATAGGACACACATTGAGGAAACCTGCTGATAGCATTACCAGGAGGTCCTTGTTGTGGAATTCCAAGAGCAAGAGAGCTAGAGTGTTACCAAGGACCACATGGAGAAGAGAACTGGAGATAGACATAAAGCACTTGAAGAAGACATAGAAAGACCTTGAGTTGATGGCACCAGACAGGAAGACTTGTCACAAGTTTGTTGAAGGCCCATGCTCCATGGGGTGCTGAAGGTTGATGATGTTGAAAGAACAGCAGCTGGTTAATAACTTGCAGCCATTACATTACTTAACAATGAACCACCACTACACAACAATGAGAAATTATACATAATAAAAAAAAAAAATTAACACATATAGGTAAAATAGCAGGCACTGGTAACACAGACAGGAGGATGACACTAAACAAACCAGAAAAGTAACAGAAGTGATAAGCTCACTGGAACTTGAAAAAGTGTCACACAGGCAGTGGCCATGTTTCGCAACATTACATACGACTATAAATGACCCCGGAATGACCCAGACATTTATAGACACAATCAACTCATGTAGGTGAGGTGCTTAACTGTCTGTGGGCCTGTGTGCGTTACACACACATATATATATATTATATACACATTCTGAAAAGTCAATTTCTATTTTTAGTTCTTCTCTATTGTCCAATGAATAATATATGAAACAAATATCACCATAAAGACAATAAACTGCCATATTATTACATAAAATGCTATGTCACATGTACATTACAACTTATCAATAGATCCAGAACACATGATTACATTAGGTTATTGGCTATTTTAGATTTGATTTTGTTTCTGGAAATAAAAAATTAAACTTATTTGTCTAACTGCAGTTACTACTCATTGTTTTCACATGTTTCATACATATCGAGACCGTATACAAGTGAGGATAATAGCATGTATTATATATATATAACAACCGGGGTCTGCTTGCTTGGAGCGAGCAAGAGGACATGCATACCATCATGGCTGGTGGACGCTGGAGCTGGGTTGGCCATGTCCTCAGGGGAGACCCCGATGCCATTACAGGAACAGCTATGCTTTGGACCCCTGAAGGAAAACGAGGGAGAGGCTGGCCGAAAACAACCTGGCGGAGGACTGTGGAGGCTGAGATGCAAAGAATGAACCAGAGTTGGGGCACTGTACGAAGGATGGCCGCCGACCGAGCAAAGAGGAATCAATTTGTTGTTGCCCTACAAGACGCCACTAGGCGTGATGGCCACTGACTGCTTTGACGGTCGGCGGCTAAGGATCAAAGAAGAAGAATATATATATATATGTGATATGCATGGAGGCATATCTTGAGTCATCCTTATATGACCACCAGCTATGCACAATGCTATAATATACATATGTGGAAGTGAACCTATTTTTGGGGGTAGGAGAGGCTAAGAGGTATGGCATCCGCCTCGAGTTCTAGAGGTACAAGGTTCGATTCCCAGTTTAGGAAATATAATTCATGGAAATTGTTGTTCAGAACCAGTGGTCCTAATGATGGTGTACTCCCCCTGGTCTCCAGGGTAGTGAGATCAGTTCAGTAGTTTGCCATTGATAACGGTACGGGCAAAAAAAATCCAGCAAAGCGATTTGCTACCAAACCGCCTGCAGCAGGTTTCGAACCTGGTATATCTGGATTATGAAACTGCGTTCATATCCATTAGGCCACAGACGCCGACCTTCTCGGATAAGGGCAAAAAAATAGGAGCAAGTTGCGCACGTTAAACATCCCTCAGCAGTTGGAAATCGTAAAGAGTAGGCCTATCAGGCCACTGTCCTGGCAAAAGTAAAAAAATTAGAAATCTACCCACCACAAAAATCTGTATAAAATGTGGGATTCCTATATACACATTGGGATTCTCCCAGGTGCTATGGAGTTCGTGCACTGTGCGGAGAACCTCCTTGTGTGATCTAAGGGAGGAGATCGGAGCACTAATTGAGTAGTCCGTGTGCAATAAGAAAGTCCTTAAAACCAAACCAAACCAAACCAAACCTCACCTCTGTCTTGTGAGGCTAATTACACCCAAACTGACTCTTGAAATCATCCACACACTTCCCCTGTGGTGAAACTTGTTGAGAACCCAGCATTGCACACTAAGCTTGGAGAAGTCATTTGAGCTCCTGAAGTGATTCTTTGGCTTTGATCTGGTTGATTGCATGCAGGAGGATCTCACTATGGACTCAGTGATAGACAGGGGGAGCTGAGACGTGGCTCTGTGCAGGACATGACAATTCCTTGGGAGAGCCCAGAACCAGAGCACAGTATTTTAGCTCTGCATATTTGGAGAGCACCCTTGGATGGCAGGGAATGTACAGTATGCCACGCACTTCTCACTCCTAGCTTGGGACCAGATGTGACGATCTTGTAAATGCAAACCAAACTGAAGAAACTGGAGCTGACTTCAACAC